>CM019720.1:65367810-65967810 GCA_009760885.1 Achatina immaculata | reverse complement strand
ACGGTCTTCTCTAAATTATCATGACGTTTAATGTGTTCAAAATATTTAAGTTTTCTCTCTTTAATCCTCTTTACTAGCCAGCCTTCTTCAATATTAAGCTCTTGTAGTATAGATATATTTGTTCATTTTTGTGTCCACGATATTTAGAGAACTTTTCTGTAGCATTTACATTCAAAGGCATTTATGTTTTTCTCAGCTGTTTTGTTAAGTGTCCAGGTCTCACAGGCATATGTTGCGATGGGAAAGATGCATGCCCTTAAAAATCTTACTTTTGTAGTTCTGTCTGTTCCTCTCCACAGATTCTTTATTTGTTTTACTTTCTGAAGAGCGATAGATGTCCTCCTTTTAATTTCCCTCATTGTATCTCCATTATTAGTAGCGATCCAAGATATTCAAAACTCTCCACTTCTTCCAATTTTTCCTCATTTATATATATTTCAGCTGGCTTATTTGTTTTGTCAGTTATCATCAATTTAGTTTTCTTTGCATTAAGATAGAGGTTCTGCTCTTCGCTGTTCTTACAGACTGACATAATTAGTTTTTCCATTCCTTTTTGTGTTGTGGACAGTAACACTGTCATCAGCATATCTAATCTCTGGTATTTCATAACCTCAAATTGTTATGGCATCGTAATATTCTTTGTCTACATCTTCTCTAACATTCCTCATTATATTTTCAGTATACAAGTTAAATAAGTAAGGTGACAATATGCACCCCTGACGGACCCCTTGTTTTATGTCAAACCAAGTTGTTGTTTCACCATTTATTCTTACTGGTGCTTCTTGGTCTAAATACAGCAGTGATGTTAAAATTGTATCAGATGTGTTGGAAATTCTGTTTTTTCCATTATTTCCCAAAGTTTCTGGTGTTGTACACAATCAAATGCCTTTGAGTAGTCTATAAAGGATAAATATAGATTCACATTAAACTCTCTGCATTTCTTTATTATTAATCTTATATTGAATATATGATCTCTTGATCCTCTTTCTTGCCTGAAACCAGCTTGGACCATATTGACTTCTTCTATTTCTTTCGAAGTCTACCCATTATGATTTTTAACAGAATTTTACTGGTATGACTAATCAGGTCAACAGTTCTGTAGTTTGTGCATAATTTCAGGTTACCCTTTTTTGGCAGTGGTATGAATACAGTTCTTTTCCATTCTTTTGGCCAAATACCTGAATGCCATATCTTTTTGCACAGTGCATGATACATTGTTGCACACTCCTTTCCTCCTGCTTTAATAAATTCAACTGTTATCTCATCACATCCTGGTGATTTACCATTTTTCAGATTCTTTATTGCCCATAAAACTTCTTCTATTGTTGGTTCGGGTTCTTTCTCCTCCAATAATAACTCACACTGTTGATTTCTGTTTCAACAGTCGGTTGTTTCATACATTCCTTTGCAATATTCCTTCCATCTTTCCAGAATTTCCTCTGTCTCTGTCAAGGTATTCCCCATCTCATCACAAATTACATTTAGCTGAGGTGTGACATTTCTCATCAATGTCTTCATTTCTTTAAACATTTCACTATCTCTTCCACACTTCTGATGTTCTTCTGTTCTTTCACAACAATCTTGTATGTAATGTTTTTTGTCTTTTCTTATGTTTCTTCATACTTCTTTTATTGAAGTTTTATATTTCTCTTTGTTGTTGTTTGTCACTTTCCATTGCATCTTCATTTCTCTATGTTGTTTTATCAGTTCTAGTGTACCTGCTGTAATCCATCCATTCTTTTGTGTTTTCTTTACTGGAACCATGTCTTTAGCTGTTGTTATTAAGATATCTTTGGCCTGCATAGCCATTTCATCTGGTGTCATCTCCTCCTGTACAGCCATCAGGATTTGAAACGGTTCTTCACTTCTATACCGTGTTGTTCTGGTATATTTGTAAGATCAAAGCGGAGTGGTCTTGATCCCGTAACTGTATTTTTTATCTTTATCTTCATGTCTGCTATTAATAACTCAAGGTCCGTGTCACAATCAGCACCTGGTAAAGTTTTTGCTGATGTTATACTTGACCTCCACCTTCTTTGCACTAAAATGTAATCTATTTGATTCCTGGTTTTACCATGAGGTGATGTCAATATGTAAAGTCTTCTTGGATGTTGTTTAAAAAGTGTGTTAGCGATCATTAGCTCATTTTCCATGCAAAACGCCATTTCATTGTCACCTGCCTCATTTCTATGTCCTATGCTAAATTTCCCTACAACATGTCCTTCATCTTCTGCTCTTTCTGTACCAATTTTTGCATTAAAATCACCCATTATTAATACAATATAATTTTTCCGTAACTGGTCTATTGTCGTTTGCAGTGTGTTATAAAAGTCTTCTACTTCCTCTTCTTCTGCTGCTGATGTAGGTGCATATATCTGGATGATTGTTACATTTCTAGGAGTGCCCTTAAGTCTGATTGTTAGGATTCTATCACTTACTGGATTGTAACCTAGTAATGCTTTTGATGTTGATTTGTCCAAATAAAAAGCCACTCCATTCTTTCCTCCTACTTCTCCACCAGAGTATATAAAGATATTATCATTCACGCTCTTAAGGTGTCCTGATCCTTTCCATCGATGTTCGCAGATTCCCAAAATGTGTATCCCCATTCTTTCCATCTTGTCACTTATTACTTGATATTTTCCCTCATACATACTTCTTACATTTATCACTACACAGTTATCACTACACAATGCAAAACCACACATTTTTTTTTACTACTGCTGGCAAGTCAGATGCTGCTTGATTTTAGTGTTATCTATACTGTAAAATTAAGACTTACTACATTTTGTGATTAGTACATTTTGTGTCCAATGTTGGCTTTGGCTTTTTGTTATGTATTTAATGTAGAAAATGTGGGCTGAATGGACACACACATACTGGCCCAGTTAAAACTCTTGTAATGGATCCCGCTTAATGTCACCATATTTTGACGGTCCCGACGATGTGACATTAAGCAGATTTGACTGTATATTCTATACTTCTTATATATCTTATATCCTTCCCATGCTGTTAAATGTTGCATAGGGCTCACAAGGTAGTTCACCAATTTTTCTTGTCTTCGACGAGTCTTTCATCCTCATCAAGAGACTCTGTGCCTGTTAATTTGGCCTCTCTTAACAATGCCCTCTTCAGAGTTTCACATGGTCTGCCTCTTTTTCTTTTGCCTGTTGTGTTCCACTTGATAGCTTGTTTTGGGATTCTCTGATTGTTTCTTCTCATCATGTGACCAACATATGTTCATCTCCTTTTCCTGATCACCCATGAGACTGGTTGTTGTGCAGTCATCTGTTTTATCTCTGCATTGTTCTTGAATTCATTCCACTTGATGCTGAGTATTTTCCTTAGGCATTTGTTTTCAAAAGAGTCTAATTTTTTGTCTATTTCTTTAGTCGTTTTCGAGGTTTCGCATGCATAAATGAGGGTGGATATTACATTTGAATTGAATAGTCTTAACTTGGTTTTTATATTATTTATGTGTATAGAATATAACTTTTTTGAATATAATATATAAAAGTTATATTCTATACACACTTTTGATAAATTTTCTTCTGTAGCCTTTACTTATTGACTGTAAACAACAGACATGAGATTCTTGATAACATAGAGATAAGTATTTGAGAAAACAAATATTAGATGTAGATGGAATATGGGACTGGGTGAACTGATGTTGCAAAGTCAAGGCCTGAGCTGTAATTCTCAAGTTGACACAGCTCCAAAACTCAATAACTTTGATGAGGCCCAAAGGAATAAAGGGAGGCAAACTATGCACTAAGGTAGTTTACCTATAAGACAGTGCAAGAACTATTTTTGTTTGTGTTCTGCATCAGTCTTTAGAAGAATTATTTTCCGTATGAGTTTTTTTATCATTACAGAATTTGGATTTATTATTAATATGATTTTCTCTTTTTTTTTTAACTATACATAAATTATATTTTTGATCAGTGTGGAGAAAAAAATTTACAGGTCAACCACTTCAGAAAGTATAAAAGAACCACTTGAGTTTGATTGCTTTGTTAAGTAATCTTTCAGTGATGCTCCCAATTAAAACTACCAGGTGTCTGTATTATATGAGACAGCCCTGTGTTTTAAGGATTTGTTCCAGGAATTATATCACTTCAGTGTGGATGCCTAAATATCCCCATATCTTAAAAACATGTGTCCCATAATTGTGCCATATTCTCATCATTGATCACTGCATGTCTGGAAATACCAGATATCATAAACCAACACCATAATTATTTTAGTGGAAATGTTGCTGTTTTGAAGAAAATTCACTCTGTAGAGAAATACAATAAGTAGGCCTGATTTAAAACATTTGTAAGTTATCTTCTTCTTCTTCGTTGGGTTCTACCACCAAGATCGCCCCGTGATCCTACTGAATTTATTCCTGTGGATCTCATGATAGTCTCATTTAGGATGGAGGCTCAGAGAATTGTGGGGCTTGGGCCTGTATTCTCAGTGGGTCACAGAAGCGGCATTGCGTGACACCATGGTTTTCGTTTCGCCCATCCAGCCTAGAGTTGGACTTTCTCATAGGAAAACCTCAATGTGATTTGGATATAATATTTCCCTGTTGGGTGAGAGGTGGTTGCTTGTCCAACTGCACTGGTCCAGTGTCTCCGACTTCAGCATTATGTGGTCGTGGCCGCTACCCTCCTGGTGGTGACCAGGACGAGCTTTTGTCAAGGAAGACAGATCCTTGCCACTAGTGAGTTTCACCCCTGGGTTAAGCCAGTTTCAGCATATTGCCCCAATATGGGTGTATATAGGATGTGGCCGGCCTCTAGAGCAGAGGTGCTGTGATATGAGTAGCCCTGATCGCGAGACTACTGGCTACTTCACTTAATCCTTTCCATCACCTTTTCCACGATGGTGCCCCCAGCAACCCTAATCACATTTTTCTTCATTGGCCGGGAGGCGTTTCACCCCACTCACACGGCAGCTGAAGAATCTTGCCAGCAGCGAGTAAAGCCTACTGATTAGAATTGTGGGTTAAAATTCAAATTTAACTTTATACACACAAATACACACACACCATACACTTGATTGAGTGTCCCACATTTGAACTGTGAAAAAATGGTCAGTTTATCTCATAGTGCTGTGTTGGCATCTTTTCAGAAAGTTTCAGTGCAATCCAAAACATTGGTTTTAGATACTTGTGTTATTTTAAATAAGACAGTCTCCTTAATGTAGTAAGGTAAAGCCACTAAGGCCGTTCCCGATCAGTTTGTGATACTCCCTATAATGGGCTGATTAACAGCACAGTCTTGCTAGTGTAGTAAGGATCAGCTTGTTTCTGAAGGTGGTGAAACTTATTGAAAAACTTGTTTATTAGATACTTACCCAAAAATGAGACAATCCATTGTACCCTGCTCTCTGTTGGATTGTATGTATCAAAAGCATATTTTTAACTGAAAATTTCAAATCTATTGTTTCTAAAAGTTTTCCACATCAGCATAGTTGTACAATATTAAATAACTGACCTGCCTGTCAGATATTTTTAAAGCAGTTTTTGCATACAGCTTGTGTAACATACATAATACATTGTTAATGCCTTTCTTTTTGTTCAATAATATTTTTTTCATCTCTTTTGATACTTGTCAGCCATATCTGTAAACTGTGAATTTTTAAGATGTGCTTAGTTTTATGATTTTGTTTGTGTTCTTATCTTACATTAAATGCCACTAGTTCTCATCAGCAAAACCTTAGTTTGATGGTCACTGTTCCATTATCTACCCTGGATAGTGTGAAGGGATATCCTGGCCTTTCTCTTAAGCTAAAAAAAAAAAAAAGTTTTAATTCCAAGTGTTTTCTTGCAGCAAACAAATAGTTTACAGAATGTAGTCCAGCAATCTTTTCTTCTTTATGTTTGAGAATATTGGTGGCTAGATCTCCACAACAACCTTGTCATCTTTCTACATCCTTTTTTATTTCCAGATTTAACAGTAAGACCATTGTTTTTAAGATTGTTGTTCCGTCTTCTGAAAACTATTCAATCCAGGTTTACACCTGTCTCTTCTCTCTCCTCCCTTTCCCTCCTAGAACGGGTAAATTTACTGTCAGTGACATTTTTTCACTTTGTTGTGACTAAACTTGAGCTGTAAAAGTGACGCCAGAATTACTTTCATCTGTAAAAGAACTGAAGCATAGCATTGCCTGATAGATTGTAAAGAAAATAAAAACAGTGCTAAAAAAGGCCTGATGTGATTTCTTGAAACTGACAGCACTATATTCTTCAGATAAAATTCCTGGGGGTTTGATTTGAAGAAAAGAGAACAACTTGAATAAATCAAGAAATATTTTATTGGATTCACAGTGCATGTACGACGTACTCGTCATTACTTTATGTGTATACATATATCTAGTTGTAACTGCATGCCCATCTTTGTTGTTACAACTCTTTGTTCTTAAGAAAGCATATGCTCCTGGACTTATTCTTTTTTTTTTTTTTGGCCTCTCCCCCCCCTCCATCCCCCACGTTGGCACGTCTGGTGACCTTGACCTCATCTCCTCTGTCCTGGGTATTGGGGGTTCTAGCCACCAACAATTGCCACAGAAACTGTCAAATACAACCCCAATATCTCAGACGTGCCCATGTCCAGTAGGAATATACCCCTGGTGAAAACTGAGGTGCGCACTGCCATGTATGATCAGGACAGCTGTCTGTCTGGCTTGGATGATGGCACATTGATCAGTGCGCAGTCTCACAGCTCGAGACTGCAGACTGTTGAAACAATTGCTGTAAGTTTAAAGTTTTGTGACAGTGGTAACTAGTGTGGAGCAGGAAGTAGGTCGCAGTAAAATTTAAAAAAAAATAATAACACTGCCTTGGCCAGAACTGATATGTTTAAATATTAGTATGCTTTCACAACTAATTTTATCATAGAGTTACTGTTACGGTTAATTTTATTTATATGTGGTAAATCTGCTTCAAGAAGACTAATTTCTACACATGATAGAAATGAAGAAATTTAAAAACTTCCATTGAACGCTGTTAAATAAAACTTCGTCTTGGCTGCATTGGCTTAAGGAAAGGGGGAGGGGCGAGATAACTGTTTTATTTTGGAGATATATACTTTTACAAGTGACCATCAAACTCGGTGTTTTGCTGTGTATACACATTTTCTAGAGGACTGCTTGGATCTTATTATGAAAGAAACAACACAAGAGGTTAATTTTAATGTTGCTGTAGAACTAATTTGATCTTCTATCTAGGTTTTTTTTGAATTACTGAAGTTTAGTCCTTGCTTGCTTGATTTGCAAGATGTGAACAAGTTTTCTGTCCTTTTCTTCTCTGTTGTCCAATAAGAGGATTTTTTTTTTGTTGTTGTCTTCCATGGGAATTGCTCCTTGTTCAGGTCACAATATTTGGTGTGGTTGTTTATTATCAAGGTTGATGGAATTATTGGAATTTGATACTGTCATTGATATTTGTGCTTTGCATAACAGTTTTATCACAGGATGTCTCATGTAGTACTTGGTCCTGAGTTAACATTGTTATCTAACGTTAACTGGTTTGAACATGTGTTTCTAGTCTAGGAGAACTGACACTTCAAGAGATGAGGACGATGACTATGATTTTGATGCAGTAAGTACTTGCTCTCTTCTAGAAACTATATTTTGTAGAATAAATTTTATAATTCTAGGATTAACAGCCAAAAGAATGGTGTGAAGATAGTTAGATTTGGCATGCAGTAAGTCATTCATTTCATTCATTTGCATGTCCCTTGTGGAACTTTGCCTCCCTAACATCACTCTTGTAGGCCCCTCGGTTGTGAGCAAGATGGCCTGCTGCTGATGCATCCATTTGCAGATCATCAGCGATGTCTTGCAGCCATCTTTGCCTTGGTCTTCCGCTCTTTCTTTTTCCCATTATGTACCCTTCCAAGATGGTTGTCTCTAGATTATAATGACGTTTAATGTGTCCAAAATATGTAAGTTTTCTCTCTTTAATCTTCTTAACTAGCCAGCCTTCTTCAATATTAAGTTCTTGTAGTATGGATATATTTGTTCTTTTTTTGTGTCCATGATGCAGTAAGTAGAGAAATTAATTTGGAAACATTGAAGTTGCTCTCTGAAAAAGAGAAATTAGTCTCATAAATATGAGACTAATTTCTCTTTTCCAGCATCCATATTGCATTTAGAGTAAAGACATTAACAGTACTCAGTCAGTCAGTCTTTTGCATGTCCCTTGCAGAACTTTGCCTCTCTAACAGCTCTCCTGTAGGCCTCTTTCCTATGAGACTTGGACACTTAACAAAACAGTTGAGAAACACTTAAGTGCCTTTGAATGTAAATGCTATAGAAGAGTCCTTCAGATATGGAAAAAAAAAACCCAATTATATCCATACTTCAAGAATTTAATATTGAAGGTTGGTTAGTATAGAAGATCAAAAATAGAAAACTTAAGTATTTGGGTATTTGGACATATTAAACATCATGAGAGTTTGAAGAGGACAGTCTTGGAAAGGTACATAATGGGAAAAAGAAAGAGAGGAATACCAAGGCGAAGATGGTAGCAAGATGTTGATAATTTGTGAATGGTTGCATCAGCAGTAGGGCTAACAATTGTGAGGCCTTCAAGAGAGCTGTTAGGGAAGCAAATAACGGATGAATGAAAGTGAGCCTCGGAAATTCTTTTTAATCTATTTTAAAGCATTTTTTAACAGGACTTCAACAGAATTTTGTAGACTTGCTTTACAACAATTTGACAACATGCCTTTACCCTAATAAAAATTTGAAAAAAATGATTATTTCACCATATATTTCATTCTGATCTATCCTTAACTTTATGAAACCCAGTGCTTCTCCGGGAAAAAATGGCAAGCAGAAGATACTTTACAATTTAAAGAGAAAAAATAAATAAATAAAAAAAACTGGATCAGGAACATAAATTCATTCCAGTAGACTTGCATCAAGTGTTTTGCCTTGGAGTCATGCTGGCATGATAAATCAAAGAACATAACTGTTGTCTTCATGCAGGAGTTAAGTCACTATTAACCATTGCGTCACATAAGAAGTATGGCCCTTTACCTAGCAGTATTCAGTATAAAATTTTTTTTCCTTCCTCTGTCCTGCTCTAGGCTCTAACAGATGCCATTCGCTGTGTAACAGAATTTAACCCAGACATGTCTGTGGAGCGTATTGAATGTGTTCAGCAAATAGAGGATGTCAAGAGTGGCAAATGAATCCCACATTATGATTATTAGAAATCTTTGTGTAAGTTTAGTTTTTATTTATCTTCTCTTTAGTTATGTATTTTCTACCTGAAGTTTCTCTTCTCATGTATTCTTGGTTTGTGAAAAAAATGTTTTCAATATTAGCATTTAAAGTTTTTCCCATTAAACAGTTTACACTTCAGAAAATATGTTTGTTCATTTGTACATTTGTTTTCTGTATGGTTTCAGAGATCCGTGTAGTATTAAATTTTCCAGGCAGTTTAGAAGAAGTATGTGTAGATTCACTTATAGCTAAATATAAAAGTGATCAAATGCATACAACAATATATGGAAAATTATAGTGTGCTTACCACAAATTTAAACTATACTTTTAGTTGTTTGAACATCACAGATATCTCATTTTGCACCAATTCTTATTTGTGTTTATTGGGAATATAACAGATTTTAAGATTTAGTTTTTTCCACAGAAATTTTTTTTCGAGTGCTTACATTACAAGCCCAAATATAGGAACAAGAAGTTACCAGTTTGTCTGCATGACTGCAAAAGTGTGCCAAGAATATAGGAACACTAGGATCATTCTTTTTTTTTTTATATAACAAGCATCATTTACCATTTCTATTTTCTGTCAGTGCAAGAACAGTAGCAGTGCATAATTATGTCTCTATATTCCTTGTAACAACTTATCATAAGCCTGAATAGTCCAAGCAGTGTAAAATGATAGTTAGATAGAGGCGTATGGTGTAGTTTTACAAAGTGGCAGAGGGAGTGAGTAAAGTGAGAAAAAACGAATAGAAAGTATCTAACTTTATTATTTAAGCCAGTTTTACTGCAGTCGCCATCCCTTTTAAAATGTTTATAGAGGTAAAAGAGTGCTGTTTTATTTTTATGTGTAAAGTAAGATAACAAATATTGTAGGATTAAACCTCGAAAAAATCGTAGACAAAGCACTTTAGTGAGACGTGAGAGAAAGAAAAATCACAAGAGAATTACCTGGGATTCGAACACGGACTCCGGTAGGATGAGCAGCCGTCTAGCCACGAGAGAACAGCGTACTATCGACTTAGCCAACTAGCACCCCAAAAAAAGGTGTTTTGTTGACATAGTCTTTAGCAACTGGTCAGCTGACATGAGAGATCGTGACACCCGGAAAGAAACGAGGTCGTGACACACAGAAATTCCATAGCTTAGATTCATTCTCTCTAGCAGGTTATGTGTGTCTTTTGCCAGATTCATCACAGAAAATAGGAAGTTATTGCCACATTTTGTGAGCCACACCTTTTAGAGTGGAAGACTTACTCAGGTGTTGCCATTTTGTTTTTTATGTAATTCGAAGAACAATTTATATCACTTTTAGAAAAATTGCAGCACCATATTTAGATTTTTAATCTTGTACATGTTAATGACTTTAATGGCCACATGACTGATGAATATTGATGATTACAGTTGCTTTCTGCTGGACAAGTATGAAATGCATAACATGACTAGATAAAACTATGAAAATGGCTTTCTGTCATGTGAGCATGGTGAAGTTGAACATTCATATATGTGCTATAGGGTGGATGAAATCTCCCTGCGGTTACGTGATCATGATGATAGTGTATGCCTTTAATTTGAAGTGATATTAAGTAGTACAGATTTATGATGTCAGCAGATTTTAATAATCATTTGCTCTCCTTACCATGAGACAATTATTCTAGCCTACAGGGAAACAACGGAACATTTTACTCTGCTTGATAAACTTTACAGGCTGTTTTATGTGTGAACAAAGATTACAGCTTACATTCAATCTGTCCTTATTGCATACTGTGTTTTCAGTTCTAATTCGCACCCTTGTGCAAGAAGATCAAGGCAAAAAAACCTAATTTATGCTACTTTCCAGGAGCTGAATTTTGTATGCTTTTTTTTTTTAGGTTTTCAACACATAATTTCTTTGAATAGCAGAAATAGTAACACTCTGACACCAACAAATAAAACATGCTAGTAATTTTTTTTTTCTTTCTCTTTGGTCTTGTCACTATTCTTTCTAATTTTGAACTGCAGATTATGAAAATGATTTAAATTTACAAAAATCGGGAATGAGACCAACAATGAATGTGCTTATTACAGACATGTGAGTCAAATGGTTTGCTGTATGTTTTTACTAAATTTGACAAGTTGTCTGTTATTGGCATGTTCAGACTTGTTGACTTGTAAATGATTTCCTGTTCTGATTTTTTTTTAAACATCATTCCAGTTTGAGAATAGCTCTTTTCATATTGTAAACGTTTTTTTTTTGTTTTGTTTTAAAAATATATGTTGATGTAAAAAAGTGTGTTGTCATCTCACAAGAGAGGAAGCAGAGGTACACTCTGACAGTCTCATTAATTGTGAGGTGGATGGAGAAAATCGAAGAAAGAGGTGACATGTACAGCAGAGAACTTTATACTGGATGTTTCTGAAGTTGAGATGAAAAAAAAAAAAGATCTGTGCAACATAGGCAGGTTCATGAAGTTTGTTTAAATTACTGACATGCTTCTCGTATTGGCTGCTTATGAAGCATTCATAATTAGAAAGTGCTATTCTTGAGTATCTTTGAAATGTTGAGAGCCAAAAGAGTGGGATGGTGCTTATCTTGAGAACATATATTTCAATATTTATATGCATATTTTTATGTGCAGTATAAGCCTTATGTATGTTTGTGACATCACTCATGTGAAAGTGCTTCAGATATACTGCATTGTTCTAGTTACTGTATGTGTCTGTGCTTCTGTCAGAGATTAAGTAGCCGTTCATTGATGATATCCACGGAGAAAATTTCTATAGAGTGAATAATGACACAAGACAAATATTTATGATAACCATCATGAAAATAAAAGGTTGCGTACCATGGATATCACATTCTAAAGGGACAGTTACAACAGAGGTGATGGTTTTTTTTTTTTTCAACAGTATATTGACTGAGAACAAAATTTGCCATATAAAGTATAAATAGCTGAGAGCTTGAAAGATTAATTCAGCTGACAGGAAACAAGCTGTATTTTCATAATTTAGTTTGACAGATAAATTCTGAACATTATTTTACACTATAACCTGTCATCTAATGTCTTCTCATATTTTAATAGTTATACTTATGTGTAACTTCTACTATGATTTGTATTTAGGAGCAGATAAAACTATTCCAATGTTATGCTTTTTGCTTCATTTTCTATTCTGCAATGCCTTTTTTTATAAAAATATATATGAAAATGATTTCTTCCTTTTATTATTATTATTTTTTTTTACAGTTCTGAGCATGTGTGAAACTATGGATACTATGAGTTGTACCTTTTTTCCCAACATTTTTGTAATCTGTATTATAATAACATACTTAGTAGAGTCCCACATCTCCCCTCAGATGTATGCGATATTGTTTAATTCTATCATACCAACATTCTGTCTGTGTAACTGATCCAGTATGAAATTAAAGATGCCACAGATTTTAACATGTTAACTACTGAGTTAGGCTGATATGTGAGGAAGGGATATAAGTTTAACCACAACAGATTTTACTTCTAGCAGGCAGGCACGTTTCATGAAATAATATTTTAGTCCCACAAGTTTCAGAATTTTTGTTTCAGAGAGAACAGATGACAAGAGATATATATATATATTTTTTAATAAAGCAAAGACATATTAGGTCACGGCATGAAGACTTCTTGTTCCTATTTTTTATTTGCCTTGGTGCTGCTGAGACAGCAAGACTGAATTCAGTCACAGTGTCACACTTTTTTATATCAGGCAAAAGTGAAGTTACTGGTGATATAGTCTTTCCTTATTCCAGACTGGAAGTGTAGATAGATTAGTGTTACATCATGAAATATTTGAGGAAGATTTCTTTATGAGAGACCTTATGTCATTAATTAAATGTTTCAATATTTTCCACTCTTCTCCCTGAAGTTGACCTTTTCAATGCTGAAGGCAGCAGATGTCTTAGGTGAATAGGAATTACATTCAGAACATTTCTGTATGTGACTTTTAAAGACAAGATCAATTTGTTTGTGATATTTTTCACCAAAAACATTTCTGTGTTGCTGTAGCAAATGATTTCCCATTCTAAAACATCATTGTTCGCTTGTCTGTCTCTGTTTTGTTGTGAAACTATTGACATGAACAATTTTGTTATTTTAATATTTAGTTTTCTGTTTATTTTCACACATAATTCTTGTGTTTTCAATACTGTACTTAACATATGCAACATTTGAGTATGGAATTTAATTACACCCATTAATCACTTTTGGCATTAGCCACTAACTTACCAGTCGGGTACAACTATATGACCCGTCTTAACATTTCAGGCAGTGACAGACCATATTAATCACAGCTGTAGAATATAAATGCTGCTTGTGTTGTGAGCACAGAAAATAGCTATAGAAAAAGAATGATGGTGCCTAAATCACATTAGACAGAGTTGAGCATAACAAGTTTCACTAATGTGAAGAACTTAATGAAGAGTGAGGGACATAAATTAGGAGAGGTGTCTTAGACAAATGCAAGCCATCAAACTAAATCTGCTTTTTCCTGTGATAGCTCAGTACTTCTGCAAGAATCCATATACATAAAACATATAACTAATTACCTTTAATTTGTCCTTATGTCAGTGTTATGGTAGCCGGTTGGTACTTACATCAGTTAGGAAATTTTCTTTTGTACCTTTGAACAAAAATTTCTTTCATCAGAAGTTCTTATTTTTGTCATTGTTCAGGACCATGGGTTTTTATGACAGCTATTTGTTCTTGTCAAGCCGTGCTCACCCACACCACATACCATGTCTTGAGTTACGTTCTGTAAAGGAGGGAACAGTTCAAGATATTTCTTCTATGCTTATTCTTGTCTAATTTTTTTTTTCATTTCTTTGAATTATTACCTATTAGTAAACACTCCATGGAAACTGCCATTAAAGATTGTGATTGTGATAAGTAGTTCTATGCTTGTAATCTGCTGTCTATTTTCTCAAAATTTCACCACAGCAGTTGCCAAGTTATTACTCCTGATCACATTTTACATTACACTAACACCCTCTTTCACATATACGCTATATATATATATATATATTTGCTCATGATTAAAATTTTAAAATTGACATTTTTTTGTGTGATACATTTTATTTTTTTCCAGTTCTCCCCGAAGAGCGAAGATAAAATTGACATAAATATATAGATAAAAAAAGAGAAAATCATTTATTTAGTCAATGCTTGCTTCTTTCATTGCCAAACCAATTCATTGAGTTATCTCAAATACCAATTAAAGCCTGTGAAAATATACTTGTCACTTATCTCATTTTACATACTTTGTTCTTACTTTTGTGAACCTACATAATGGTGTCTTCATGTTATGTAGTTATCTGCTAGTAGAGAAAAAGAGATTGTGGCATAAAATCTAGGGGAATCATACTGCTGTATAACCTTATTCTGAGCATAAGACCTTAAATTAGGATGTTCTCTTATGTATAGTATGCTGCTTCAAAATTAATCATACATAGCATGACACTTTACATATAGGCTCAATTGTAGCATGCTACTTGCAGTATGCTACTATAATGCAGTGTCACATAGTCTCATCAGCAGGAGTACCTAGTGCTGCCTGGGAAATTAAGAGTGCAAGAAAGCACCTACTACCATGTAAGAAATATTAGCTGTGAAGCCTAATTCTGTGCCACAATATTATTAATTATTGAATTAATTTTCACATCTCATTGACAGTAGTAAATAATATATTAAATGTGAAGAAAGCATAATCATACAAACAAAAAGAACAGCTGAAAAGCTTCAGTTGTACACCTTATTGTAACAGAGAAATTTTTTAATGAAAATACCCACAGTTCAAAACCTGTGATGTAATTTTCATGTATGATTCACAATAATAAAGAAAGAAATAAAGTATAAATTATGTACTATAGTGTTACAAAGAGAAGATTCAAAATCAGACTTCAGCATCATTGCATTAAGGACAGCCCCATACATGCTCCACCGCATGCTGCAGCATCCATCCAAGAATATGTTTGCTAATGGTTCCCATAAAGTTCTTTATAATGCATTTTCTTCCACGTAGTTCAGATTTCCTACCATCACCCTTTGTGCACCAAGGTCGACGCTGCAACATCATCTAAAATAAGGAGTTAAGTAGACAGGTGGAGAAGGGGGGGGGGGGATTAAGAGGTAAAAAAGAGAGCAGAGAAGAATATGACTAAATCCAATAGAATAAGACTGAAATGCATAAATGTTGCTTAATAAACTGCAGGAACATCAGTCCCAAAGAAATTGCAATAATGAATAAATACTTAACAATCCATGAACCAGTATACTCATGATGAGTATATCTCATTCATAATGCGAAGTGAACAAAATAAATGCTGAGAAGTTTGTTCAATTAACAATTAAAAAATTGGATTAAAAGGAAACACATCCAATTCACAATAATAAATTATTACTGAAAGCATAAATTATACACAAACTGTTGCAAAGAAAGTTTTCAAAGGAATAACTATTATTAAAAGTCCATGAAACAATTTTTTTATCTGATCCCCATTACTAAGTGAATAAATTAAATGTGAACAAACCCTGTTTGAATCACATTTATAAACAAATTAATCTGTTTAATTGCCTGCCATTTTCCTAAGTGGATGTATAACTGTAAAGTATCTTTCATGGATTAAAACAAAAAACACCATTGAATGCTGTTTACGCAATTTCGCTGCTGATTATATCCCATAGTGATGCCCTTACCTTAAAAAAACCCCAAACTCTTAGTTACTTTGTTAACACATTTACTGATGTATGACTCGCATGCATGAAGCAAAACCTGTCAGAACAACTTACCTGTGATCTTTGTTTTTAAATTTTTACATAGATGGAATCCTTAATTTTCTACTATTTTCTCAAACAGAAAAACAGTGCAGATATTTTTCTGTTTTAATACAAATCCTGTGGAAAAAACTATGGGCCCCAATATGCCTTAATGACATGGAAACGGGAATTTCACCTATCTATGGCAACTGAACCAGGGTCTTTGTACAACATGTGCCCCAAGGGCTACTGAGGATCAGGCACGAATGACAATATCATTGGTCAGAGTAGTTACACAAGGAGTAATTAATTTACATAAACACTGAAGTAAAAACAAGAGATCATATATTCATTATAAGATTAATAATAGAGAAATATAGAAAAAAAAATAGAATTTAATGTGAATCTGTATTATCTTTTATAGACTATTCAAATGCATTTGACTGTGTACAACACCAGAAACTAGGAAATAATGAAAAAAATGAGATTTCCAACACATTTGATACAAATTTGATATCACTGCTGTATCTAGACCAACAGGCAGCAGTAATGGTGAAACAACAACTTGGTTTGACATAAAACAAGAGGTCTGTCAGGGGTGCATACTGTCACCTTACTTATTTAACTTGTACACTGAAAATATAATGAGGAATGTTAGAGAAGATGTAGACAAAGAATATTATGATGCTATAAAAATTGGAGATTATGAAATATCAGAGATTAGATAATGCTGATGACACAAAAAGGAATGGAAAAACTAATTATGTTAGTCCATAAGAATAGACAAGAGCAAAACCTCTATTTTAATGTGAAGAAAACTAAATTGATGACAACTAACAAAAGAAATAAAGCTGCTGAAATATGTATCAATGAGGAAAAATTAGAAGAGGTGGATGGTTTTGAATATCTTGGATCATTACTAACTAATAATGGAGATACAATGAGGGAAATTAAAAGCAGAACATCTATTGCTCTTCAAAATGTAAAACAACTAAAGAAGCTGTGGAGAGGAACAGACAGAACTACAAAAATAAAATTTTTTAAGGGCATGCATCTTTCCCATTGCAACATATGCCTGTGAGACCTGGACACTTAACAAAACAGCTGAGAAACACATGTCTTTGAATGTAAATGCTACAGAAGTGTTCTTCAAATATCATGGACACAAAAAAAGAACAAATATATCCATACTACAAGAACTTAATATTGAAGACGGCTGGCTAATAAAGAGGATTAAATAGAGGAAACATAAATATTTTGGACACATTAAACATCATGATAATTTAGAGAAGTCCGTCTTGGAAAGGTACATAGTGGGAAAAATAAAGAGAGAAAGACCAAGGCGAAGATGACTGCAAGACATTGTTGATAATCTGCAAATGGAGGCACTAGCAACAGGGCATCTTGCTTACAACTGAGAGGCCTATAGAAGAGCTGTTAGGGAGGCAAGGGACATGCAAATGACTGACTGACTGAAACAAATGTAGCAAAAAGAAACAGAAACTTATGTGACATTTTCATTTTCAACTTGTCTGTCTGAAAAAGTATTAACTGAGGTCTTTTCCGTGTGATTGTTCTTTCCACTGTTGAAATCAGTATCAATCATGCAGAATGTGCTCCGTTGTGATGGCCAAAGCTTCTTATTCTGTCTGATGGAGAAAAGCCTGTTACTCCATTGGAGAGAGTTAAATTAGTACTGCCTTTCCACCCACATGGTCAGACTGTTAAGAAAATTCTTTATTGTCATCTGCCACTAATCCAGCTCGACCTCAACACTCACAACATTTTCTCTGATCCACCCCTGTTGGCATACAAATGTGAGCCAAACCTTAAGGACATCCTTGCCCACAGCCACTTGAAGTGGAATCTTACATATGTTGGTACCAGAAAATGTAACTACCCCCACTGCGTTACCTACCCTGTAGTCTGGGAAACGAAAATGATCACCTTTCCCAAAACTATCCTCACTCTTCATGAGGGATTCACATACGAGTTCCGTAATGTGATATATATGTCATCGTATACAAAAACGTATATTGGTGAAACTGGCCTCAAATTAGGGGACCGCATGCAGAAACATCTGTACGATATCACCAGCATGCTTCGAAACCAGTCCCAGATCATTTCAATGGCCCCAACCACAGAGGCAAATCTGATTTCTGGTAACAGCCATCAAACAATGTCACACAGATGACACAAGCCGCCTAGCACTTGAGAACCGCTACATTCAGGATTATGGGATGCTGGAACCGCATGGGTTAAACTCGCTATTCAGCTACATCTAACATTCTCCCCTTCAACAATTATAATCCCTCTCCACTAAGCTACACTCCCTTCTCACTTGTTACACATAGTTCAGAACCTCATCACAACATCACATTACAACCCCTCTACCCTAACTATAATCATCTATTTCACCTTCTCCTGGCTAAGTTAACATTGTACCACTCTCTCTCCTCTCCACGGTTTCCCCACCCACCACCCCCAGTTAACCCACCAACCACACATCACAGTCTCCATTTAAACAGTCTCTACGCCCTACTATGTTCATTTCTGACTCACAGCGTCGGACAAGCTACGTCTTCTTACAGTTACAGCTAAGTGCTCTATTCATTATTAATTGTTTTTAATAGCATTCATGTGAATCTATATTTTATCTCCTCTGATTCTTTGTCCTGTATGTTTTTGTACGATTAAGGCTCACGCCATAACGTCACAACTTCGTAACTGTTAAGTAATAAACTTGCTCCTACTTTTCCTAGTTTATGCATTTTGGTATCGCAGCTTTACTGTAGTACTTCATGTATAGTTGTATACTTATACACTAATTATTGTGTGTTAAACATTCATGAATCCTTGAGAAGCACATCTTAAAAATATCACATCGTATAAAATTTTGCTATATGACAATGAAAACTCTACATAAAACTTAAATTTGTCATGAAAAATTCGTTATTTTAAGTAGCAGTTGGAAAGTTACATTCAGGCAATGCTCAATTTTTTTTTTTATAAAGAAAGGAGCTGGACTATAATATAAGGTACAACATGTAACATACAAGTATTATCAAATAGCAGATCTGCATTCTTGTTAGGATATCTTGGCTGATTATAATTACAGAAGCAACAGTCTCAAGAATGATAGTAAAGCTTATGTCCTCTTCTGTAAGACCACAAACACAAACAAGTGAAATGGTATTTGTAAAAAAAAAAAATGCAAATGATTCGTCAGCAGAATTTTTTAAAATGTCGAATGATGTGTTCAGCATTCTTTAATAGTGCAGATTACAATTTTTATATCCGATACCCATTACTAAGTGATTAACTTAAATGTGAACAAACCCTGTTTGAATCACATTTATAAATGTAAATTAATCTGTTAAAATAAAGTGCCTGCCATTTTCCTGAGTGGATGTTAAGATGTATAACTCTAAAGTATCTTTCATGGATTAAAACAAAAAAACAACACACACACACACACACAAACTGAAGTCCTCGGAATGTGAAAAACACAAAAGAATGAGGTGACTGATTGATTGATCTTTATTTCAAAAGGGTTAAGGTGTATTCAGTAGCTGTAAGGAAGGCGAACAAAGCAGTATAGGAACAATTCAGATTGCAAAAATAAAAAATAATAAAACAGAACCGGACACTTTAACAATTTTATCACATCAAGAAGAATAGTAATATAACAAGAACAGACTGTATATGAATGAAATGAAAAAAAACAATAATGATAAAGTGGAGTTTATTACATGAAGAGGCAGATAAAAGCGTGCGAGTACTGTTTAAAGAGAGATGGTCAGCTGTCAAATTTTGTGCCTGGTTTCTGAAAAAACAAAAAATAATTGTGGAGAATTTTAAGATTTGTAATACCATCTAGAATTGTCAACATTATTAGATGTTGATAGTCATTAGATACAATGGATTTGTTTGTGCAGTCAAGACAGAAGAAGGATGAGCAAATGGTTTCAGATTGAAACAGGCGTGAAACAAAAATGTACAAGAAAGTTCAGAAAGTAATACACCACATCATTTTTCTCAGGAGCAAAAAGCATGAAATTTATACACATTATACATGTCATGTAAACAATAATAATAATAATAATAATTCAACATAATCCTCAACAACTTGTACGGGTTTACGCCAGCGCGTACCAAACTTTCTCTTGATTATGTAGCCATTTCTTCGCTGCATGAATTACTCCTTCATCATCTTCAAATTTTACCTCAGCGGAGTGCATCTTTAAGTGGACCAAACAGATGGAAATCAAAGGGTGCCAAATTTGGACAATAGGGTGGACAGGATAATACAGTCGAACCCAATTTGATGTTTGCATCCTGTGTTGAAAGACTTGTGTGAGGGCGCATTGTCATGAAGCGGGTCTGCTAGATTCTTGTGCAGCTGAAGTCTGTGAAAACGTTGACTGAGTTTTTAAAATGTCTTAATGTAAGCTTCCGAACTGATTGTCTCTCCTCTTGGCATAACATCCACAAGAATCACACCTTCAATGTCCCAAAAGACAGCTGAAGGAGTTGTCTTGAATTTCTTTCTTTGTGGTGATTGCGGATGATGCCACTCCATTGAGTGTCTTTTTGTCTCAGGTTCAAAATGATGTGCCTATGTTTCGTCACCTGTTACGATCTTAGCCAAAAGTTATCTCCCTCAGCATTGAAACTCTCCAACAATTCAGAAGAAATTGCTTTAGAAAATTGCTTAGAAAATCCGAGAGCTTTTATAACTTCATTTGCACTACCGTTACTTTCTGACAGCTTTAAGGCCAATTGTTGGGTAGTGATACGCCTATCAGTAAGAATAATGCCCCCAGCGCATTTCAACGTTTCTGCATTGTTGGCTGTGGCAGGACGTCCACAGAGCGCCCGATCATGCAACTCCTTATATCTACTTACTGATTCTTTGATTCTCTGAACCCAGCGACTGACTGTACTCCCGTCGACTGCAAAACTTCCATACACATCACATGTAGGTTTGTAAATGTTCACAACAGTTTCCTTCTCTGCAACGAGAAATTATATCACTATTCGCTGCTTATACCGCAAGTTGCTAACACGCTCAATTTCAACGGTTAGGCAGCAATATTCTTCGGCCGGTTGCAGTGCAATTTGGTTCATACAATCGACACATGCCATATTTAAATCGTACAAAATTTCATGCTCCTGTCTTCATTATTAGATTTTTTTTTTAAATGTGGTGCATTACTTTCTTAACGCCCCTCGTATATTATTTCCATTGCTTTTTGGAACTGCTATAGACTTTATAATGAAAAGATACTGTATAGGCAAAACTGGCATTGATGGGTACATAAGACCAAAATAGAAGATCTTGATTTTGCTGATGACATAACTCTTATCAGTAACAATCTGAAATCGATGCAGGAAAAAACAGATTCCTTGTCTTCCTTGGCTAGCAAAATAGGTCTTATAATTAAAGACAAAACAAAAATATTGAAACTTCGAGAAGCAAAAATACACGTAGAAGGAACAGTTGTTGATGAACCAAACCAATTTGCATACTTTGGCAGCTACATAGACCAGGAAGGGAGTTAGAATTAGAATTGCAAAAGCAGCATTGGTCTTCAAAAATCTTGAGAACATACGGAATTCAAAAGTTGTAAGCACAAAAACCAAGTTAAGACTATTCAATTCAAATGTGATATCCACCCTCATTTATGCATGCGAAAGCTGGAAATCAACTAAAGAAATAGACAAGAAATTAGACTCTTTTGAAAACAAATGCCTAACGAAAATACTTGGTATACAGTGGAACGAATTCAAGAACAACGCAGAGGTAAGACAGATAAGCAAACAACAACCTGTCTCATGGGTGATCAGAAAAAGAAGTTGGACATATGTAGGCCATGTGACGAGAAGAAACAATCAGAGAATACCAAAACAAGCTATCACGTGAAACACAACAGGCCGAAGAAAAAGAGGTCGACCACGTGAAAGAGGAGCCATTTTAGTGGGCATAACATCCCTTGATGAAATTAAAAGACTCGCCCAGAACAGGAAATCTTGGCAAACAACTTAGCCCTATGTGACGTTTAATGGCACAGGAAGTATGTAAGATGTACATGCAGGAAACTCTTTACTATAAATAGCTTCTTCAGCTGCCGTGCGTGGAGAGGTGCTCCTCCCGACCAATGAAGAAAGGTGCAAATGGGGTTGCCGCGCAGCATCACTGCGGAAAAGGTGGTAGAAAGGATAAAGCGAAGCAAACAGTCAAATCACGGCACCTCTGGTCTGGAGGTCGGCCACGTCCTGAGTGCAGTCATATCGGGTGAAATGCATGAACCGGCTTGTCCCAGATGTTAAGACACTGCTGGCGAGACTCTTCGAATGCCGCGCGTGGAGTGAAGCTCCTCCCGGTCAAGGAAGAAAATGTGGACAAGAAATAAAGGTTGCTGTGCGGCGCCGATGTGAAAAGGTGGTGGAAAGGATAAAGTGAAGTTTAATTGGTATGTCCAGTAGTATCACAGCGAGAGCTATACATACCACGGCACCTCCGCTCTAGAGGTGGGTCATGCCTGATATACACCCATACCGGCTCATACCAGGGGTGAATCTTGAAGGCTATGCATGTCACAGTACCTCTGCTCTAGAGGTCGGTCACGTCCCAAACACGCCCATACTGGGATAATATGCCTAAACCGGCTCAACCCAGGGGTGGAAGTCACTAGTGGCGAGGATTCGTCCTCCTGGACAAAAGCTCCATCCTGGTCACAACTAGGAAGGGTAGCGGCCACGACCGCAAAATGCTGAAGTCGGAGACACTGGACCAGGGCAGTCTAGATAGGCAATCACCTCTCACCCAGCGGGGATGTTTGCGTATCCTAATCACGCTGAGGTTTTCCGGTGAGAAAGTCCAACTCTGGACTGGATGGGCAACCACCTCTCACCCGGCGGTGATACACGGATATCTCAAAACACGTCGAGGTTTTCCGGTGAGAAGGTCCAACTCTGGCCTGGGTGGGATACCGCCTCTCACTCAGCGGGGATGCACTGATATCCTAAACACGTCGAGGTCTTCCGGTGAGAAAGTCCAACTCTAGACTAAACTGGTGCAACGAAAACCACGGTGTCATGCAATCCGCTTCAGAGACCCACCAAGAATACAGGCTAAAGCCCTGCGATACTCTGAACCCCTTGTGGTCCTCTTGTGGATCTCGTGTGGTCCTTTCGGGGACCACACAGGAGAACACGGGACCTAACGAGGACCACAGGCGTAAATTCAGTAGGATCACAGTGCGGTTTTGGTGGTAGAAGCCCACGAAGAAGAAGAAGACTATAAATAGCGGAACAACAGTATCATCAGTATATATATATATATATATATATATATATATATATATATATATATATATATGGGAAAGGAGGAGGTGCATAGAGAACATTTAAATTCGAAGTGGATATATCCATGAACATGTAATATCCACGAATGTGGCTATTTAGTTCATGTAATGCTCCATAAAACCGGCTATTCAGCTATTGTAGATATATAGAAATACGAGTATTCAGCTCATACAGGGGAAAAATACGGCTGTCTAGTACATTTAAGAAAACAAATATGGCGGTCTAGTACATTCAGGAAAACAAATATGGCGGTCTAGATTATATAGGAAAACAAATATGGCTGTCTAGATCATATGGGAAAACAAATACGGCTGTCTAGGTCATACAATAAAATAAATACGGCTGTCTAGATCATACAAGAAAATAAATACGGCTATCCGAACAGTGCACCCTGTGACCGACTAAACGACAATGACTGAATTAAATAGAAGAAAATCCTGGAAAGGGCACGTTCATCTCTAATATGTAAAGTTTAGGATAGTGGTGAATTTTCTTTGATCAGTTGGTCAAAACATTAACAGACGTGATCCTCTTCAATAAATTATTTCAAATTTAAAACTTGCATTGATATACCAAAGCTCCCATTAACTTTCACAAGTGATGAACTGCATATTTACTCTTCTAAAATCTCTGACTGGGTAAAACTAGGGCAATCATCCCCAATCCAGCCCGTCACAGGTGGCGGATGGTGAAAGTCCTCCAGATATGGAGGATCCCTGTGAATAAGGATTTACCCAAATAAGGAGGCGCTGACCAACTGGCAGTAGTCTCAGAGAGCGAGGTTAGGCAATAGGTAGGCCTTGTGGGTAGGACAGGGAGTCCAAAGGCTAGCGGAGAGTCCGTACACAAACAGACAGAAGGCAACGGGAAACCACTTTTGTAGCTCCCAAGAACAATTATGCTTATTCAGAGTAACAGATTCGTCATGAACGACGTTAATGGATGTTCCTTTTGAACAGTCTCGTCCGGTAGGGCGGCTCACGAGCCACAGGTGAGGCCAGATCGTCATCAAGCTGTCTAAAAAAAACTAACAAGTTCAAAATAGCAACATGGAATGTTAGAACTCTATTCCAGGCTCGAAAATTAGAAAATGTAAAGAGGGAAATGGAAAGGATGAAGATCAATATATTAAGAATGAGTGAAGTTAGATGGACACCAAGGAAGATAAACTATGATAAATATACAATAATATATTCAGGAAGTGAGAAACATGAACAAGGAGTAGGAATAATATTTGACGAAAAAATAGCAAGGACAAATGTAGGATATTTGAACATCTCGGACCGAGTCCTGCTAGCCCACCTGAAAGGACTACCAATAAACATAAATGTTATACAAATGTGCACTCCAACATCTGAAAGTTCTGAAGATGTACAGCTATTTTATAATAACATAGAGACAGCCATGAAACACACAAAGTCACATGAAGTTACCATAGTCATGGGAGATTTTAATGCCAAAGTTGGTAAAGGAAGAACTTCAGACATCTTTGGTGACTATGGACTGGGGGAGAGGAATGACAGAGGTAGTAAATTAATTGAATGGGCAAAAATACACAACATATGGTTGTAGGAAACACCTGGTTGAAACAACATCGCCGAAAACTGGCAACGTGGTGCAGCCCAGACAAAAAGACTTTTAACCAGACAGACTACATATTAATCAACAAACGATTCCGGAATGCATTACTGACAACAAAAACCATGCCAGGAGCCGACTGCAATAGTGACCATGACCCACTCTGTGGAAAAATTAGAATAAAGCTAACGAAAGCATGCAGAAAAGTGAGAAACATCAAACTGAATACAGAACTCCTTAAAAATGACCAAGAACTGTGAGAATAATACAGAGTTATTATAACAAATAGATACAATGCAATAGCAAAGATAAATAGTATAGGTGAACAATGGGAAATGTTAAGAAATTCTACCCACCAAACTGTTAAGGAGATAATACCACCGAAAAAAAGAAGCCCCTAAAAATAAATGGATGACAGACGACATCTTAGGACTGATGGACAAGAGGAGGAGGAATAAAAATAACCAAGAAAAATATAGCAAGATAAATAAAGAAATAAGATGCAAATGCAGAGAAGCAAAGGAAGTGTCGTTAAATGAACGGTGCAGACAAATAGAGGACTCCCATAATAAAGACAGCAAAAACATGCACAAACGAATTAGTGAACTCACATGCAGGAAGACAAAATATACCACAGGATGCCTGAAATCAAAAGAAGGTAAAAATGTTAATGGGAAAAGAAGACATTGTGGACAGGTGGACAGAGTACATCGGTGAGATATATGAAAGAGAAAGACCAGAATTAATACCAGATACTGAAAACTATGATGGACCATCAATACTTGAAGATGAAATTATAGATGCCATTAAACACATAAAGAAAGGAAAAGTGTCTGGGCCTGATAATATAGAAGAAAATAGAGGCGCTAGAGGAGATTCATTCATTCATTTGCATGTCCCTTGCGGAACTTTGCCTCCCAAACAGCACTCCTGTAGGCCTCTCGGTTGTTAGCAAGATGGCCTGCCGCTGCTGCATCCATTTGCAGATCGTCAACGATGTCTTGCAGCCATCTTCGTTTTGGTCTTCCTCTCTTTCTTTTTCCCATTATGTATCCTTCCAATACGGTCTTCTCTAATTATCATGACGTTTAATGTGTCCAAAATATTTAAGTTTTCTCTCTTTAATCCTCTTTACTAGCCAGCCTTCTTCAATACTCTTGTAGTATGGATATATTTGTTCTTTTTTGTGTCCACGATAGGGGGCCAGACGTGATACTGACCATATCACTCTCTAGTATGCTGACAGATCAAGGAAAATATTAGCAATAATGTGCCTATAAGGCAACACCAAAGAATATGCGAAAGTTGAATAAGAAAGGTTCTAAGGACTGCTATTGCCGGAGATGGGGTGGAGAATTCGATCTCCACTCCAACGGCGCGCGTCTCAAACAGCCTCTAGCAGTCAAGTCCAGCTCCTGGCCTTCCCGTGGCAGAACTGTTTAAACTGAGAGGAGAAGGGGCGAAGGGTAGATGAGTGACACGTTTGGTAGCTCATCTACCGCTGCTGGCGAGATTCTTCAGCTGCCGTGCGTGGAGCGGTGCTCCTCCCGGCCAATGAAGAAAGGTGAAAAAGAGGTTGCCGCGCGGCACCACTGCGGAAAAAGTGGTAGAAAGGATAAGGCAAAGCAAACGGTCAAATCAAGGCACCTCTGGTCTGGAGGTCTGCCACGTACTGAGTGCAGTCATATCGAACCAGCTTAACCTAGAGGTTAAGACACTGCTGGCGAGACTTTTCGAACGCCGCGCGTGGAGTGAAGCTCCTCCCGGTCGAGGAAGAAAATGCGGAAAAGGAATAAAGGTTGCTGTGTGGTACTGATGTGAAAAGGTGAAGGAAAAGATAATGTGAAATTTAATCGGTATGTCCAGTAGTATCGCTGCGAGAGCTAAACATACCACGGCGCCTCTGCTCTAGAGGCCGGCCACGTCCGAAATACACCTACACTGGTGAAATTTGCCTAAACCGGCACACACCAGGGGTGGAACTTGATGGTTAGACATGTCATGCCACCTACGCTCCAGAGGTCGGTCACGCCTGATATACACCCATACTGGTGAATTATGCCTAAACAGGCTCACACCAGGGGTGAATCTTGAAGGCTACACATGTTACAGCACCTCTGCTCTAGAGGTCGGTCACGTCCCAAACACACCCATACTGGGTTAATATGCCTAAACCGGCTCAACCCAGGTGTGGAAGTCACTAGTGGCGAGGATTCGTCCTCCTGGACAAAAGCTCCATCCTGGTCACAACTAGGAAGGATAGCGGGCACGACCGCAAAATGCTGAAGTCGGAGACACTGGACCAGGGCAGTCTAGATAGGCAACCACCTCTCACCCGGCGGTGATACACGGGTATCTCAAAACACGTCGAGGTTTTCCGGTGAGAAGGTCCAACTCTGGCCTAGGTGGGATACCACCTCTCACCCAGCGGGGATGCACTGATATCCTAAACACGTCGAGATCTTCCGGTGAGAACGTCCAACTCTAGACTAAACTGGTGCAACGAAAACCACGGTGTCACGCAATCCGCTTCAGAGACCCACCAAGAGTACAAGCTAAAGCCCTGCGATACTCTGAACCCCTTGTGGTGTTTTCGGGGATCACGTGTCCTTTCGGGGACCACACAGGAGACCACGGGACCTAGCGAGGACCACAGGCGTAAATTCAGTAGGATCACAGTGCGGTCTTGGTGGTAGAAGCGAACGAAGAAGAATAATAATAAGAAAGGGCAGTGGCAAACATTCATAATTTTGCGGAAAAGATCGAGCTTTATTCAGTCAGTGTGCCATTGGCACTATCGTCCATCATACACTATAAACAACACTTAGGTTAACCATAGGCTGAGCACATATGGAAGTGTCATGAGTGCAAGGAGGTCCATCTCTAAGCCAGCAGCAGAGCAAGGCCGTTCCTCAAGTTCAAGTTTATTAATGATATTAGCCAAGTGAGGCAGGCCAAGAGTAGTGAGTTGAATCAAAATAATTTCTAGGCAGAAAAGATAGAAAACAATCTGTATATTACTTCACTTAATGCTCACCAACAAGATCACATTTTTGCGATTCCTTTAAAAAAAACTCACGTCGAAAAGACGATTTAGTTTTTATATGAGATCTCATTTATTTATTAAATTTAGTTATAATGAAATATTATATTAAATTATTAAATTTAAATTAAATTTAGGTTTGAAAATAGCTTTAGTGCCGTAAAAAGTAAATTGGTCTCTCCAATATAATTTTTTGTCTCTGACTGTTCTGCTTCCTATCTCCCTATTCTGCTCCCTATCTTCATGATATTTTACTGTTCTGGTCTCTATCTCTCTAGCTGTTATGCTCTCTTTCTCCATGACTTTTGACTGCTCCGCTCCCTATCTCCCTGACTGTTCTGCCCCTAGCTGTTCTAGTATTAAAATATCAAACTTTTTGGTCATTACCCTCTCATTAACCTTCTTGTGGCGATAGTTTCCTTATCTATCAAGATGAAATTTTTGTTCTGGTTACCCGTTCTGAGTATGATTATCCATATCTTAACCTTGACCTAAAAATGTGAACAGTACAAGATCTGAAAGTTCCCAGAGATGTATTTCCTATAGTGACACTTTCGTGGTAATTAACTGCAGCTGCAGCGACAGAAGACCACGCCTACAGACAGACTTCCTGTCATTTTACACTTAACTAACCCGGAATATTTTCATTGTAACCGTAGGATTTATATCTTCTGTAAACTCTGAATTCTTCGGTGTTTAACATTTAACATTTATCTTATTTTGTTACTTTTTAAACGGGTGAGTACACAATCCAATGTAACGGTCAGCGATCTACAGCTAACTGCAGGAGTCAGGGTTAGCGAAATATAGATAACTGCAGAAGTCAGGATTGGTGAACTGTAGATGACTACAGGAGTCAGGGTTGGCAATCTATAGCTAACTGCAGGAGTCAGGTTTGGCGATCTATAGGCTCATTGCAGGAGTCAGGGTTGGCGATCTATAGATAACTCCAGGAGTCAGGTTGGCGAACTATAGATAACTGCAGGAGTTAAGGTTGGCGATCTGTGACTGTTGGGGTCAGGGTTGGCGAACTATAGCTGACATATTCCTGACCCACCTGTAAGTTGGTTCCCTCAGTAACCTGTTCCCCGCGAATACTGTAGATTGCTGCTTTTTCATTTGCATACCATAAAGTCAGATATATCGTTGTATAGAAGTCATACAGGAAAAACTATGGCCTTGCTGAATATATCTGACAGCTGCGTCTATTGTGTACTCGGATGTGCTTTGTAATACCGTTCACATTTTGAGACTATTCAAGGCACGACTCCATTTAAAAAAAAAAAAAAACTGGCTTCCTGTGGAAAAATTCTGGCAGAATCTGGGAAATCGAATTCATTATTAACTGCATCTTCCAGGGTTACAACAGACACGGTCCAAGGTCACGACAGACACAACTAAAGATAAAAACTCCAAATTATGACAGACACGGGTTACGACAGACCAAAGATCACGACACAGAGTTACAACAGAAACGATCCAAGATCACGAAAGACACGCCTCAGCCGAGACCTGCAATGTGTAAACGGTCGGATGTAGCTATAATATTTGCGAACATCATGCGATAATTTACTGTGTCCCCAGGCTATCTGATAATTTACCGTGTATCCAGGCTGTGTATCCCGGTTATCTGATAATTTAGTGTGTATTCAGGCCATCTGATAATTTATAGCCACCCACCTGATCGGTCAGATAATCACTATTGAAGTATTTTATGATCAGCTTTGCAACTCTACCGGTGCTTCTCTACTGATGCTAGAAGATAAGTAGCTTCATTTGTATAGTGTACTTTGTTCCACTATAAGACAAGTGTGTATCAAATTCTATTTTATACCACTTTATCACTTCGCTGATTCTTGTCATAATACAATGTTCTCGTATACTGTTTGAAATAAACGTCTGCTTCAAATTACAGTTAAATAAGACATGAAAACAAGCGAAGGACAAGCTGATGACTTTTAACCAGTTGAACTGGCTTGTACACATGCAAAAGCCAGTTCAATCTATTTAAACAAAACATTTCATGATCACTTTATAAACATGCTTTATTTTTTAAAAAAAAAATCGAGAAACTCGCAAATTACAAAGACTGAGCACGGAGATCAATAAACTTCTTGCTTTAAAAAAGGCTAACAATTCTGTTTCTATTGGTTTTGTGTATCATAATTTTTCACGTGCGTGATTCACTGAAATCGCTTGCAACTTTCTGACAAACTCCATTACATTATGACGAGACAAAATTAATTTCCCCCTTGACTAAAGACTGCAGTGTTTGCTGAATTAAAACATCAGTGGATGAACACGATTTTTGTTTATTACAAAATGTTTCAAAGTAGAAAATACTGGCAGCAAAAAACAAGACTAATATTTGCCAGACAGACTTTGTTCGCCGTCATCGTAATGTAGAGCACAGCAGGAGAGGATACCGCCTTCACAATGAGCATCCTCTTTGTCAGATTTGATAGCTTTCATAGGGCAAACCTGGGGAAGAGACAGAAACGTTCAAAACATTCCTTCTTATCTTTTTTGTGTTTATTATGAAAAAGGATCAGTGCTTTTTACCATTCTTTTCATTATGATCCGAACTGCCAATCACTGAAAACATGTTTCTTGTTACTGAACATCATGGTAACCCATGTTTCTCGTCACTGAACATCATGTTTATAGTCACAGAACACCATGGTGACCATGCTATTGGTCATTGAACATCATGGTGATCATTGTTATTAATGGATATCAAGGTGAATCATTTTTCTAGTCACAAAATATGATGCCACTGAGTATCACGATAATCCATGGTGCCATTCACCGAACATCATGATGTTCCATGCTGTTGGTCACCAAACATCACGATGATCCATTTAATCACTGAACATCATGATGATCTTCTTCACGTCACGTGTCCTTTCCAGAATGTTGTCCTTCTCACTGCCTCTCTGAATACAGTGCGCTCTTGCGCAAGTTGACCAGAGTATCGCAATGACATTTTCAGACTTTTTGTGGTGTCCTGAGTTCACCGGTGGCGAGGTCGTCCCTTTTCTCTTTTGCCGGACACCTATGTCTTCTACTATGAACCTCTCAAAGCTATTGTGTCTACTGACGTAAGAATCTCAACTTTCTAATTTTGACAGTGTTTACGAGCAAGTTCTCTGCGACAACTAATCGTTGTCAATCTTTTCCATGTCCCTTGCGGTACTTTGCCTCCCTAACAGCTCTTCTTTAGGTCTCTCGGTTGTAAGCAAGATGCCCTGGTGCATCCATTTGCAGATTTTTCCCATTAGATTTTTTTCCATCAGATTTTTTCCATTAGATTTTTCCCATTAGATTTTTCCATCAGATTTTTCCCATTAGATGTTTTTCCCATCAGATTTTTCCCGTCTTCCAAGACGATCTTCTCTAGATTATCATGACGTTTAATGCGTCCAAAATATTTAATTTTTCTCTTTATTAGCTTTCTTCAACATTAAGTTCTTGTATTATAGATAAACGTATTTGTTCTTTTTTTATGTCCAGGATATTTGAATAGCTTTTCTGTAGCATCTACATTCAAAGGCATTTATGTGTTTCTCCGGCATATGTTGCGATGGGAAATATGCATGCCCTTAAAAATCTTTTTTTTTTGGTAGTTTTGTCTGTTTCTTTAGTTGTTTTACTTTTTGAAGAGCTATAGATGTCCTCCTCTCCTCATTGTAGCTCCAATTAGAAATTAGACTCTTTCGAAAACAAATGCCTAAGGAAAATATTCGATATAAAGTGGAATGAATTCAAGAACAACGCAGAGATCAGACAGATGAGCAAACAACAGCCTGTCTCATGGTTGATCAGAAAAAGAAGATGGACATATGTTGGTCATGTGATGAGAAGAAACAATCAGGAATCCCCAAACAAGTTATCAAATGGAACACAACAGGCCGAAGAAAAAGAGGTCGTCCACGTGAAATTCTAAAGAGGACATTGTTAATGTGGGCATAACATCCCTTGATGAGACTGAAAAACTCGCCGAAGACAGGACATCTTGGCGAACTATCTTGCGGCCCCAGTGTGACGTTTAACAGCACGGGAAGGATGTAAGATGTAAGATCCACAATATTTGTTAATAGTGATCCAAAATATTCAACACTCTCCACCTCTTCCGGGTTTTTTCTCATTGATATATATTTCAGCTGCCTTATTTGTTTGTCAGTTGTCATCAGTTTAGTTCTCTTCGCATTAAGATAGAGGTTTTGCTCTTCACTATTCTTACGGACTGACAATCGCTTTAGTATCCCTTTATTTGATTTTCTTTCTATCCATGATATCCCAAGTGCCCTTCTATAATATTTCATTTTAAATGCTGTTATTCTCTTTTCTAGTGATTTTTTGTGTCCATGTTTCGCATTCGTAAGTTACCACTGGGAATATGTGAGCTCTTAGTAAACATAGCTCTGTTTTCTTATTGATACCCTGCTACATACTTTTCATTTGTGCTTCTGTAATGCAACTGCTAGTCTTCTTTTGATTTCCACTCTACATTCGTCATTGGTGGTGATGACTGAACCTAGGTATTCAAATTTATTTACGTTTTCCAGCTCTTCGGTCCAATGTAGTTTTGGGTTTGCTTCTCGTTTTGACAAGTACGAGTACCATTACTTTGGTTTTGTTGGTGTTTAAAAGGAGATTCTGAGCTTTGCTCTGTCTTCTGGTGAGAGAATCAACTATTGTAGTCTTTCTGAGATGTTTGATAGAAGGACAGTATCATCAGCATATCAATTTCTGGAATCTGGTCGCCCCTGATGTTGAAAGAGTCAAACTTAGTTATTTCTTGTTCATCGCTTACGTTCTTCGTGATGTTTTCAGCGCAGATGTTGAACGAGTATGGAGAAAGGATACATCCCTGTCTTACTTTCTTCTGTACGTCAAATTAACCCGATGTTTCGTCATCTACCCTCACTACTGCTTGGTGATTTTTGTACAGTTTGGCGATGAGGTGTACCAGATGATTGGAAAAACCCATGTTGTTCAAAATAGACCATTCCTGTTGATATACACAATCAAAAGCTTTGGAGTAGTCTACAAAATAGGTGCATAGATCAACATTAAACTCTCTCTCTCTATGATGCTCCTCATGATTTCTGGTGGCTCTGCCTGATCTGAAACCAGGCTTCATGTATTTCTTGTTCTGTTTTTCCCCTCCGCCCTTTTTAATATGATTCGTAGAAGTATCTAGTTTGCATGACTTGAACGATAGTTGTATGATTTTTTGTATATTCTTAGATTGCCCTTCTTCGGCAGGGGTAGGAGCTTCCGATCCTTCGGTCAACTTCCGTTTTTCAGATCTTACAACATAGTGTGATAGATGCGGGTGCTGCCTTCTACTAGTTGTATAATTTCAGCTGTTATCTCATCGCAACCAAGGCTTCTACCTTTTTAAGGTTCCTAATGGCGCCTCTGACCTTCTCGAAAGAGGGTTCGGGTTATTAATTTATCCTCATCTCATTGTCATCATTTTCTAGACTATTTGCCTCTTGTATAAACTAGGAAAAAAGTAGAAACAGCTTTATTACTTAACGTTTACAACGATGTAACGTTTCGGCGCTAGCCTTCTTCATACAAACACAAACAGGACAAAGAATCAGACACAGGAGACTATAGATTCACATGAATTATATGTAAAAGAAATAATAAAATAACTGAAGAAGATTAATGAACACTGAAACTTAGCTTCAGTCTTGGAAGAACATAAGTTAAAAATCGTATGCCCCACTTTTAAGAACGTAGTTGATATGCATCGTTCCTACGTTCAGAATGCATACGTTCTGAAAGGTGCAAAAATGTGCATGCTTGGGTGTAGAAAATATTTTGGTGGAGACATGTGGTGATAGTAGATAGTAGACAATAGATGATGGTAGTGAATGGATAGAGACTTGTGATGTTTGATATAAGAGGATGGTAGTGAATGGATGGTAATCTAGTTAGGAGAAGGTGAAATAAATTATTATGGTTGTGGTATGGGGGTTATAATGTGATGATGTTTGAATGTTCGAAACTATGTGGAACTAGTGAGAATAGAGCTTAGAGGAAAGAGAGTATGACCGTGGGAGATTATGTGTAGCTGAATAACGAGTTCAAACCGTGTGGTTCCAGCGTTCCATAGTCCTGAATGTAGCGGTTCTCAAGCGCTAGGCGGCTTGTGTCATCTGCATGACATTGTTTGATGGCTGTTACAAGAAAATCAAATTTTCCTCTATGGTCGAGGCCAATGAAATGATTTGGTACTGGTTTCGAAACAATGACAAAACAAAAATAATGAAAATTCCCATTAATCAAAATGGAAAAATGCACATAGAAGAGACAGATATTGAAGAAGTCAATCAATTTGCATACCTTGGCAGCTACATAGACCAGGATGGTGACACCAGAAAGGGAGTTAGAATTAGAATTACAAAAACAACATCGATCTTCAAGAATCTTGAGAACATATGGGATTCAAAAGTTATAAGCACAAAAACCAATTTAAGACTATTCAGTTCAAATGTAATATCCACCCTCATTTATGTATGTGAAAGCTGGAAAACAACTAAAGAAATATAAAAAAAAAATTAGACTCTTTTGAAAACAAATACCTATTTGGCATCAAGTGGAACGAATTCAAGAACAATGCAGAGATAAGACAGATGACTGAACAACAACCAGTGTCATGGGTGATCAGGAAAATGAGATGGACATATGTTGATCACGTCATGAGAAGAAATGATCAGAGAATCACAAAACAAGGTATCAAGTGGAACACAACGGGCCAAAGAAAAAGATGCAGACCGCGTGAAACTCTGAAGAGGACATTGTTAAGAGAGGCCAAATTAACAGGCATAAAATCCCTTGATGAGGTTGAAAGACTTCGTCGAAGACAGGAAAAATTTGACGAGCCCTATGTGACGTTTAACGGCACGGGAAGGATATAAGATATAAGATATCTCCTAGCAGTACAATTTCCATTTGTTCAAGATGTCTGTTTTCCATTAACGGATCATAGATCACTATTGCATTATTGTGTTTTTACAGCAGCAGAAACTTTACGGTTTTCAGCTTTTAGAATCATTAAATTTTGTAAGCGCTTACACAGTCTAATACCAGCACCGAGCAGTTTCCTAGTCTAATATCAGCATCGAGCAGTTTCCTAGTCTAATACCAGCATCGAGCAGTTTCCTAGTCTAATATTAGCGCTGTGCAATTTCGACAAAGTACTCGGATTTCCGAACTAACATTCTGTTTTTTTTTTAAACTGAAGTAGTTTTTCAAATTATCCCAGCTGTAAATTGAGTGCAAAATCACACTAGAAAAAAAGTAATTTCAGAATCAGTAAAGGCTTGCTGTTATTTGTGTCAGTGATTTTTTATTGTCAGATATCGGGGGGAAAAGAGGTGAGATAAAGAAATAAGTCTTGATAAGAATGTCTTGAAAAAAAAAAGAGATGTGAACTCCACATAAATGAGTTATAAGTTATATTTCTGTCTGTCTGCCCCCCCCCCCTCTCTCTCTCTCTATCTCTTACCTCTGTCATAGAGGTAAGGAAGGTAATCGACCGGACAACCGGCATCATCTGGTTGAACAAAGAACTCTACCGGCAACTGTACATGGGTTTATGGTTTAGTTTTACAAAAAAAGATAGAAAGAGTGAGACAAAAGTGGTCAGAAATAAGAATGGCAGAAAGCAAGAGGAAGGCCATTCTTGTTTCTGCCCACTTTCCTCATTTTGTAAAACTGAACCATACACTCATCTATTTTCATTACTAGAACCAGTTTTACAGCAGCTGTCATTTCTTTTATACTGGCAACTGTGAATCGGCATCGTTGTCAAGAATGAAGGAGTTGAGACTGAAACTTTTGATGGCGAAAAATGAATGGGTAATCATGAACTCCAGAGGAATGGTCAGCCAAAAGAGAATGGATGTAATCAGTTACTCTACACTGAAGAACATACTGAAGACTTTTTCATTATTCGGAGCATCTATGAATGAACATTCATAGTACATGGATGATAGCCCTTCCTAACTAACTTTATCCCTTTTTGGTGTGAAGTAGCCCACGTCAGATCTGACGTGGACTATTTATTTTCTCTTTACCGTTTTCTCTTTCTCAAGTCATTTCGTTTACTATTTCCTTTCTTCATACATGATTTTTGTTTTTGTTTTTCATATCTTCGCCATGTCAATCTACTCCCACGGTTCAAAATATGTGGCATATAGAAGTATTTTTTGTTGCTTTACTGCTAATATTGTACAATAAACACTGTACAAACAATGTACAAACACGTACACACGCTGCACACATTTATATATACGCTGCACATATACACAGCACAGACACATACACATGCTGCATACACGCATTACAACACACTGCCCACACACATTGCACGCACACACTGAACACACATATACACAACCTGCACACACATAATATACGCACTCTATACACACATACTCACGCTAACAAAAATGCTGCACACAAACTACACAAATACTTATGCGCGCTGTACACAGACTGAACACGTATAAATATGCTGCACATTAACGCTTCCACTAAAGCTGCACACACACACACATGTTGCACATACTTACACGCTGCAGAAACATATTGCACATACACAAATATACACACTACACACATGCTGCTCATACACACACACATACGCCGCACACACACATATGTTCGCTGCCCACGCACAGGCTGCACACACATAAACACGTTATACATACATGCTGAATATATATACACACACAACCTGCACACATACAGACTGCTGTTATAAGAAGAAATGAAAATGACGTACTTATATACACACACACATACAGAAAACTACTTACAACAACGCCCCTGCCAGACAGCTCCTTCAGGTAACTGTAATCCTCCAGGGTGTCGATGGTAACAGAGGAGACTGTACCAGGGCTGAGGTTAACTTTTGCAATCACTCCTGAAATATCGTCATAGTCTTCTTTGTCGTCTGGAATATATCTTCCCCCGTAACCAGCACCGTAATATCCTCCAATCCCAGCTAATCCATAGCCACCGTAACCGCTGTAGCCACCATAGCCACCGTAGCCGTCATATCCTCCATAAACACCGTTGCCCCCATAACCACTGTACCTGCCATATCCACTATAGCTGCCATAACCACCATAGCCAACACCGTGATAAACGCCGCCGACACCTGATTTTCTGTCAAATGTATGAAAACGCAGTTTGTTGGCAAAAATGAGATGGGATGAAATTTTACAGGTAAATTTCCTTCAAAACGGTTGTAGTAGAAGCACACATATGCCACAATAAATTCAACGACAAAATGTAATTATGTGTTACTAAATAATGTGTGTCCAAAACAAATAAATTGGCAAGTAAGCGCAAGTTTGTTCTAAACATTCAAAATCGAGTAGAAGGCATTTGTAGTACAGATATGTTATGATTTTCCTCTTTAGATTCATGTGCGTTGAGGCATGTCAGCCGTTTCGGAAATACAGCGTCAGCAAACCAGCCCCTTTATAAGCATGCACGAGAGAAGAATAGCGTGCAGAGTTTAAGATTTGTCATGGCTCGCAACGCCACATCACTCACGAAGTGCTGCACTCCCGGTAAGTCTCCGCCAGATGGATAAAAAAGAAAAACTGACCCAGTGAGGTTGTTTGTGAAACTCTTTCATGAGATTTTTAAACTGAAGGAGATAACTTTCTACAACGTATGGTCACTGGAGACAAATGCTGGGCACATTACTTTCAGCCAGAGACAAAGCAAAGTAGCAAGGATTGGCAACACTCTTCCTCACCAAAACCAGATAAATTCCATACAACTTTGTGAACCGGAAAAATGATGTTCATGTTCTTCTGGAACTGTAAATGTTCAATGCTGGAAATTTACTTGCCCAGAAAAACCACTATCAACAGTAAAGCATACTGTGATCTGCTTGAGAGTCAGTGGAAAGCTTCATTCAGGTCCTAGTAGATGGAGGTGGATGATTCAGTTTTACGAAAGAGATAGAAAAGTTGGCAGAAATAGAAATGGTAGGAGGCGAGATGAGCACATATAGATGAACAATCCAATATTTCGACAAAGCCTTTTTTTCAGAGACCATAAACAGAAACAACACAACAGATAAAAAGATGAAAAATAAATGTAAATATAGACTTAGCTTTTTTGGCCTCTTCCTGGTAGAAAAGGCGAGGATTAAATTTTCTTTTGCCGAAATTATTGGATTGCTGTATGTTCTTCATTTGTATGTGGTAATCTTGCTCCTCCCCACTCTTGTTTCTGCCCGCTTTCCTCACTATTTCTATCTTTTTGTAATACTGAACCATGCACCTCCATTTTACTTTATCACTAGAACCGTTTTACTGTAGTCGTCATTTTTCTTATCTCATACATTCAAGCTAAACGTCGCTATTCGCACAATTCTGGTGTACTTAACAGCCTGATAACGTGGGGCTTGACACAGCACGTGCAGCAACTCAACAAATTACGCACCTGCGTCTGGAGTGTCTTTCACATCCTGCACCAGACTCTGCACTTTGTGATTATCATGTGTTTGGATACCTCAGTGGGGCGCTAGGTGGAAAGAAGATCAGTAGGACGATAGATAAAAGAGGTCAATCAGAATATTTGTTTTCCTCGGGGAATCTAGACTTTAGAGAAGCAGTGATAGACCTGCATTGAACGTGATTGGGACTATGTTGAAAAGTGATAAGGAGTTTTGAATCATGTGTGCATATTTTATATTAATAAAATAATATAGCAGTTAGTAACACAACAATATCCTCTACTATTGTTGTCGTACATCTCGTGTGTTACAAAACAAAGAAAATATTACATTATTTTAAAATTTCTTCACATTTAGAACATGATTGTTAGTAACTAGTGCAGTCTTGGCGAATCATTGGCAACGCAAACCAAAAGTTAAAAACAACCTAAAGTTTGGACACATGAAAATCCATAAACATTTTCCCACTTAAAAAAAACATTAAAATCATTTAGTTACTTGATGAAATTTTTAAGAGACACACTCACAAAATCTCAGAAAGGCTGACCACCCGTAAACTAGTCTGTCTTCGGGTATCTTTCAAATCTTCATTTCATATACACTAGTTTTTATGGTTACTGTATATGGAATCATTTTAAAAATAAAAAAAACAAAAACTAACTTTCTCGCACGTGAGAATAACCTGATAATGGAGTACAAAAAGTGTATATTACTTTCTTTGGTACAATTTTTGTTTTCATTGATTAAAATTGGCAATCTACCAATCTTTTATATGCCACTAACTTAAACTGAAAAACATTTGATGACTATATGGTGAGAATGCTAACCTGACATGTTAAAAATCCAGCATTGTGTGTGGCCGTAATATGACAGGCAGAAGAGTAAAGACAAACAAAAGAAAGAAGTTGTCTTTCCTAATAATTCATGAAATGACCGTTTCTTTTTTCCATAGTAAACATAATTATAGTTCTCTCTCTCTCTCTCTCCCTTTCTCTCAAGATCAATCAGTCAATCAATCAATCATTCAATCTCTCTATCTCTCTCATGTGGCGTTCCCCCCCCCCCCCCTGTATGTTAACACATGATGGTTAATTTTCACAGAAAAGGTCAAAATGGCAATCAACATTTGATATGCTGGTTTATCTGCCCTTGGTACCTGATGAAATTAGATTCTATGCTTTACTCTCGTTCAGATCTGATGTTTAAATTGATTCACGTTTGGAATGCAAGGCTGGAGGCAGAACATGATCTGACATTTATCAGAAAACTCTGAATGAGTCATTTCTTATAACTTGACTAGAAGGAGCACGGAGGAGCATTACTGTCTTATATCCTAGAAAACCCTGTTTCGATCACTTCAGTTTCACTGTTGCTAACATTTCTGCAGAACGTAAACCATCAGTAGAAAAACTAATCTTACGGATTCAGGAAAGATCCAAAGTCCTCGGCGTAGCAACCTTTTTCTGGCCTAGCTCTCTCAGTGAAAGCTACGGCTACATGACCACCGACAGCAGAATAGATATCAATTGTAGCTGTCAATCCTCCATCACCGTATCCTCCGATCAGTTTAAGCAGGGATGGTTTGATCTGAAAGTATATAAATAGTTTATACAGGGTGGTTTGATATGAAACTATATTCATAGCTTTTTAATGAGTTCGCTCCCATTTGCCCCAGCTCATAGAAGATAGAGAAGAATGGAAAATACGATGTAAACACCCCAAAAGCTCTCTCTTCAGTACCCACCATCAGAATGTCAATCTTCAACTGCTAAATTAAGCGTGATTCATTTAATGTTCTCCAACTCGTTTTGATTGCTTTCTTATGGGTAGCCACTGTAGCCTAAGACTAAAATTAAGGACAACCAAAATCGGAGAACCAAGAAAGGCACGCTTTGATACAACAAAACTGAGAGACCAGCAAACAAGAAATGAATTCCCAATAGTACTTAAGAACCACTGCAGTGTCCTACAGGACAGCAGAAATGTCTTTGCTAGAGTTCAATGAAACACTACAGGAAACAGCAAAAGAGGTACTGGGACATCGGAAAAGGAAAAAAGGATAAACAAGACAACATGGGAAAAGACAGAGCAAAGAAAGGAAATCAAGAAAATATTACTGAGCACCAAATCAACTTGGCTAAAATAACAAGTTTTAAGTAATTACGCACAAAAAGACAAAGAGGTGAAGGAACTATGCCGTCAAAATAAACGTCAACTTACCAGAAGCAGCAGACAAATGACATGAAAACCATATACAGAATCACAAAGTAGATGACATTTAACAAGATGTGAGGGTAAAATAAAGACAAATAAGGGACAACTGATCAGTGGAGAAAGAGCAAAAAATTGAAAGATTTCAAGACTTCAACACCCTACTAAACAGAACACAAGCAGCACAAACCATAGACGTACCTGAAGCAAAAACGGAACTAAACATCAATACAGGACCAATAACAATAAATGAAGTAAAGGAGGCAATAAAGAAGCTAAAATTAGACAGGACACCAGTTGAAGATGAATTGACTCCTACGATGTTGAAAGCAGAAGAAACATAAACACCAGAACACTCTATACTACAACAAATTTGGGATCTAGAAAAAGCTACAGAGGAGTAGAAAACTGGCCTTATAGTAAAACTACCAAAGAAGGGTGACTTCAGAGATTCTGGGAACTGGAGAGGCATTACTCACCTGCCACTCACCAGCAAGGTATTATGCCCTATAATCATCAACAAAATTGTACCAGCACTTGAGGGGAAACTTCGGAAAGAGCAGGCAGGATTTAGGAAAGTAAGATCATGCACTGACCACATATTTGTACTTAGACAAATATTAGAACATGCAAATAGGACAACATATGCACTGTTTACGGATTTTGAGAAAGCCTTTGACAGTGTCAACAGATATTCATTGTGGAAAATTATAAGATGCCATGGCCTCCCCCATAAGATAGTGAATGTACTCAAAGCCCTATACGAGGGTTTTCAGTGCAAAGTGATCTGCGGAGAACATACCTTTAGTAGCTTTGGGAGTACAAACAAGAGTGAAGCAGGGATGTGTACTATCGCCAACATTATTTATCTTGGCAGTAGACTGGTTAATGAAGGAGACAACATCAGACAAACGAAGAGGATAACAATGGACCCTCGGCACAGTGCTGGAGGACCTTGACTCTGCCGACGACATTTGTCTACTATCAAGCAGCCATAGAGATATGCAAGATAAGATAAACAAGCTAACTCAGAATACAAACATAGAATTAAAGATCAACGTAGGAAAGACAAAGTTAGTGAAGTAAAATGCGAACAACAGCAATGTACTCAAAATAGATAACAAGTTAGTGGAAGAAGTCAATGAATTTGTATGTCTTGGCAGTATAGTAGTAGAAAATGGAGACAGCACAGAGGACATCAACAGCAGACTTACTAGAGCAAGCTATGCTTTTCCAATTTACATCACTCCATTGCTGTTAAACGTCACATAGGGCTCGCATGGTAGATTGCCAAAATTTTCTGTTTTCGGCGAGTTTTTCAAAGAAGAAGAATTCCACTTTATACCGAGCATTTTCCTGAGGCATTTGTTTTCACGTGAATAAATGAGGGTGGATATTACATTTGAATTGAATATTAGTTGTTTCCCAGCTTTTACATGCATAAATGAGGGCGGATATTACATTTGAATTGAATAATCTTAATTTGGTTTTGTGGTTAAAATTTTTTTAATTCCATATGTTCTCATGATTCTTGAAGGTCATTGCTGCTTTTACAATTCTAATTCTAACTTCCTTTCTGGTGTCACCATCCTGGTCTATGTAGCTGCCAATATATGCAAACTGGATTACTTCTTCAACAGCTATGTATATTATTCCTTCATGATTAAAGAGAAGTTTGATTATTTTTGTTTTATCCTTGTTAATTTCAAGTCCTATTTTACTAGCCATTGAAGACAGGGTATCTGTTTTTTTCTTGCATTGATTTCACATTGTCACTGATAAGAGTTATGTCATCTGCAAAATCAGGATCTTCCAGTTGGGTCTCATGTACCCAATCAATGCTCGTTTTTCCTGTGCATCATTTTTTCATTATGAAGTCTATGGCAATTCCAAAAAGCAAGGGAGATAATATACATCCTTGTTTCATGTCTGTTTCTGTGGAACCATTCGCGTTTTCCTTCTTCTGTGTTGACTGCGCAAAGATATCCGTTGTAAAGGTCCATATTGATGTTGAAAATTTTAGATGGCATTTCTTATATTCTTAAAATTCTCCACAATGAATATTGTATGCTATCAAAAGCCTTTTTAAAGTTTATGAAGTTTATGATTAATGTTTTTTGCTTTTAAATATGTTTTTCAAGGATTATTCTTAGAGTAAAGATCTGGTCGAGACAGCTTCTCCCTTTTCGAAATCCTGTCTGTTCTTCTCTCATTGCAGCATCCACTATATCTTTAATTCTATTCAGAATAACTTTGCAAAGTACTTTTGACACAACTGATAGTAATGTTACTCATCTCCAGTTATTGCAATCGCTAGAGTTGCCTTTTTGTGATATCTTAACAATGATTCCTTTTTTTACATTTAGAAGGTTCTTTTCCAAACTTTATTAAACATTCTTTGTAGTTGACTAATGTTATCACTGTTAGTAGCTTTTAACATTTCGGCTGTTATTTAATACTTGATGTTAATAGTGTGCCAGTTTTGCTAAGGATTGGTCTTTCTTTGGATGCAATAGTGCCTGTTAGCTTCTTCTGTATGTTATATAGAGTTTTGCTGTCTTCTCTGCTTCTTTCGCCATATTGTCTATGTATTCTATTTTATCCCTTCTAGCTGAACTTTTTACTTTATTATCTAGTCCTTTGTATATTGCTGCTGCCAAATCTTTTCCAATATCTGTCTTTGCATTCAACATGGCTAATTTGGCTGCTCATTTTTCATGTATGTATTTCCACGTGTTATCTGATATCCATGCTTTTCTACTTGTTGTTTGCAGTTCAGCACTTGTTTTTGCTTCTGCTTTTATGGCTGTGCTGTAAGTATTCCATAATTCATCTATATCTGTTTCCTCTACTTCACTGAGTGCAGCGAATTGTTTGGTAAGTTCCAGATTGAAGTTACTCTTAGTTTTTTTCATCCTGTAGACTATGACCGTTTATCTTTCTGAGTATTACTTTCTTGTTTGGCTTTTCGTTTTAGTCTTATTTTCTCTATACACAGATTGTGATCACTGTTGACATGTGCACTTGCATATATCAGAGATGATGTTCTAATAAAAAAAAATGATCTAACTGAATTCTGGTTCTACTATCTGGAGATGTCCATGTTGTTTTATTTATCTCTGTGTGGAAATATTGTTCCTCCAATGACCATGCGCTTTGTTAGACATACGAGGGGTGATTGATAAGTTCTCGGCATAAGGTACAAATACTTTAAACATATTAGGTGCATTTGCAGATAAGCTTAATGTAAGATTAAACACCACGTTTCAACCTCAATTCTGTCAGCCCCGCAGAGCCGCGCCGAGCTACGCTACACAGCTGTTGCGCAGGCCGACCGTTCTTTTGGCGAAAAAGCGCTCTCGAGTTCCGTGCGTGGGGAGACAGGCTTTCGCTCCCTTCCCGCTCACTGCTGGCGAGACTCTTCAAATGCCGTGCGTGGAGTGAAGCTCCTCCCGGTTAAGGAAGTAAATGCGGAAAAGAAATAAAGGTTGCTGTGCGGAGCCGATGGGAAAGGTGGTGGAAAGTGAAGTTTAATCGGTATGTCCAGTAGTATCGCTACGAGAGCTATACCACGACACCTCTGATTTAGAGGCCGCCCACGTCCGAAATACACCTACACTGGTGAAATATGCCTAAACCGGCACACACCAGGGGTGGAACTTGATGGCTAGACATGTCATGCCACTTCCGCTCTAGAGGTCGGTAATGCCTGATAAGCACCCATACTGGTGAATTTTGCCTAAACCGGCTCATACCAGGAGTGAATCTTGAAGGCTATGCATGTCACAGTACCTCTGCTCTAGAGGTCGGTCCCGTCCCAAACACGCCCATACTGGGATAATGCCTAAACCGGCTCAACCCAGGGGTAGAAGTCACTAGTGGCGAGGATTCGTCCTCCTGGACAAAAGCTCCATCCTGGTCACAACTAGGAAGGGTAGCGGCCACGACTGCAAAATGCTGAAGTCGGAGACACTGGACCAGGGAAGTCTAGATAGGCAAACACCTCTCACCCGGCGGGGATGTTTGCGTATCCTAATCACGCTGAGGTTTTCCGGTGAGAAAGTCCAACCCTGGACTGGATGGGCAAACACCTCTCACCCGGCGGTGATACACGGGTATCTCAAAACACGTCGAGGTTTTCCGGTGACAAAGTCCAACTCTGGCCTGGGTGGGTTACCGCCTCTCACCCAGCGGGGATGCACTGATATCCTAAACACGTCGAGGTCTTCCGGTGAGAAAGTCCAACCCTAGACTAAACTGGTGCAACGAAAACCACGGTGTCACGCAATCCCGCTTCCGAGACCCACCAAGAATACAGGCTAAAGCACTGTGACACTCTGAATCTCTTGTGGTCCTTTCGTGGATCTCGTGTGGTCTATTTTGGACCACACAGGGGACCACGGGACCTAACGAGGACCACAGGCATGAATTCAGTAGGTTCACAGTGCGGTTTTTGGTGGTAGAAGTGAACGAAGAAGAAGAAGAAGAAGAAGCTCCCTTCCCGGACGGCGAGAGTTAAGGTGTTTCGATCCAGAAGCAAGTGGTTTGTCCGCCGAGCGAAGCATGTAAACGGCTAGCCAGCCAGGTTCGTGCTAACGATGTAGTACGGTTTTGTCGACCGATGGTCTCGAAATTGGCCCATCTCTCGCAAAGAGTATCGGGTCTGCAGTATGTAACGTGTGTTGTTTGTGGGTGGCCAGGCTTTCTTCTCCGCTCGTTAGAGCAGAGAGAGCCGCCCCCGCCGGTTAAAGAAAATGAAACGCCGCCGGGGTCGAAAGGGATCCGCTCTAAGCAGAGCGCTGTCTCTCTTGCCCCGCGTCGATCTGTCGGTAGATATCCGACTAAGGTTCGGTGAAGAAAGCTATCTGGTTGATCCTGCCAGTAGTCATATACTTGTCTCAAAGATTAAGCCATGCATGTCTAAGTTCACACTGTCTCACGGTGAAACCGCGAATGGCTCATTAAATCAGTCGAGGTTCCTTATATGACACGATCCTACTTGGATAACTGTGGCAATTCTAGAGCTAATACATGCTTACCAAGCTCAGACCCTCGTGGAAAGAGCGCTTTTATTAGTTCAAAACCAATCGTCGTTGCCCTTCGCGGGGCGCGGCGTCCCAACTGGTGACTCTGGATAACTTTGTGCTGATCGCATGGCCTTCTGTGCCGGCGACGCATCTTTCAAATGTCTGCCCTCTCAAATGTCGATGGTACGTGATATGCCTATCATGTTTGTAACGGGTAACGGGGAATCAGGGTTCGATTCCTGAGAAGGAGCATGAGAAAAGGCTACCACATCCAAGGAAGGCAGCAGGCGCGCAACTTACCCACTCCCGGCACGAAAAATAACAATACAGGACTCTTTCGAGGCCCCGTAATTGGAATGAGTACACTTTAAACCCTTTAACGAGGATCTATTGGAGGGAAAGTCTGGTGCCAGCAGCCGCGGTAATTCCAGCTCCAATAGTGTATATTAAAGTTGTTGCAGTTAAAAAGCTCGTAGTTGGATCTCAGGCGCAGGCGGGCGGTCCGGCTCGCGCCGGTTCACTGCCCGTTGTCTCCTGCCCTACCGTCTGCCGGCTCTCTCCCGCGGGTGCTCTTCGCTGAGCGTCCCGGGTGACCGGCGCGTTTACTTTGAAAAAATTAGAGTGTTCAAAGCAGGCCCCAGCTGCCTGAATAATGGTGCATGGAATAATGGAATAGGACCTCGGTTCTATTTTGTTGGTTTTCGGAACTGGAGGTAATGATTAACAGGGACAAACGGGAGCATTCGTATTGCGGCGTTACAGGTGAAATTCTTGAATCGCCGCAAGACGAGCTACTGCGAAAGCATTTGTCAAGAATGTTTTCATTAATCAAGAACGAAAGTCAGAGGCACGAAGACGATCAGATACCGTCGTAGTTCTGACCATAAACGATGCCGACTAGCGATCCGCAGGAGTTGCTTCGATGACTCTGCGGGCAGCTTCCGGGAAACCAAAGTTTTTGGGTTCCGGGGGAAGTAAGGTTGCAAAGCTGAAACTTAAAGGAATTGACGGAAGGGCGGTTCTAAGGACTGTAAATGCGTCTCAAACAGCCTCTGGCAGTCAAGTCCAGCTCCTGGCCTTCCCGTGGCAGAACTGCTTAAACTGACAGGAGAAGGGGCGAGGGCGAATATCTGGCGCCTGAAAACCAGATACTTAGGGTAGATGAGTGGCACGTTTGGTAGCTCATCTGCCGCTGTTGGCGAGATTTTCAGTTGCCGTGCGTGGAGCGGTGCTCCTCCTGGTCAATGAAGAAAGGTGTAAATGAGGTTGCCGCGCAGCATCACTGCGGAAAGGGTGGTAGAAAGGATAAAGCGAAGCAAACAGTCAAATCACGGCACCTCTGGTCTGGAGGTTGGCCACATCCTGAGTGCAGTCATATCGGGTGAAATGCATGAACCGGCTTGTCCCAGAGGTTAAGACACTGCTGGCGAGACTCTTCAAATGTCGCGCGTGGAGTGAAGCTCCTCTCGGTCAAGGAAGAAATGCGGAAAAGAAGTAAAGGTTGCTGTGCGGTGCCGATGGGAAAGGTGGTGGAAAGGATAAAGTGAAGTTTAATCGGTATGTCCAGTAGTGTCGCGACGGGAGCTATACATACCACGGCACCTCTGTTCTAGAGGCCGGCCACGTCCGAAATACACCTACACTGGTGAAATATGCCTAAACCGGTACACATCAGGGGTGGAACTTGATGGCTAGACATGTCATGCCACCTACGCTCTAGAGGTCGATCACGCCTGATATACACCCATACTGGTGAATTTTGCCTAAACCGGCTCACACCAGGGGTGAATCTTGAAGGCTATGCATGTCACAGTACCTCTGCTCTAGAGGTCGGTCACGTCCCAAACACGCCCATACTGGGTTAATATGCCTAAACTGGCTCAACCCAGGGGTGGAAGTCACTAGTGGCGAGGATTCGTCCTCCTGGACAAAAGCTCCATCCTGGTCACAACTAGGAAGGGTAGCGGCCATGACCGCAAAATGCTGAAGTCGGAGACACTGGACCAGGGAAGTCTAGATAGGCAACCACCTCTCACCCGGCGGGGATGTTTGCGTATCCTAATCACGCTGAGGTTTTCCGGTGAGAAAGTCCAAACTCTGGACTGGATGGGCAACCACCTCTCACCCGGCGGTGATACACGGGTATCTCAAAACACGTCGAGGTTTTCCGGTGACAAAGTCCAACTCTGGCCTGGGTGGGCTACCGCCTCTCACCCAGCGGGGGTGCACTGATATCCTAAACACGTCGAGGTCTTCCGGTGAGAAAGTCCAACCCTAGACTAAACTGGTGCAATGAAAACCACGGTGTCACGCAATCCCGCTTCTGAGACCCACCAAGAATACAAGCTAAAGCCCTGTGATACTCTGAACCCATTGTGGTCCTCTCGGGGATCTCATGTGGTCATTTCGGGGACCACACAGGAGACCACGGGACCTAGCGAGGACCACAGGCGTAAATTCAGTAGGATCACAGTGCGGTTTTAGTGGTAGAAGCGAACGAAGAAGGAGAACCTCAATTCAAACATGGAGGGGAGACCAAGAACGGTAACTACCGATGAAACCACCGGCAGAATGCATGACATGATAATGGAGAATCGACGACTAACTGAGCGGTACATTGCTACTGAGTTGGACATCTCCCAGGAACGTGTTCTTGCCATTATTCACAACGATCTTCAAATGACAAAGGACCATGCTTGATGCGTTCCGAAACGTCTTGGAGCTGATCACAAACGACAGCGTCTCGACATGTCAAGAGACAATATTGGCCATTTTTTTGCAGATCCTGAAAAAGTTTCTTCAGCATTTTCTGACTATGGATGAGACCTGAGTTCATCATTTTCAACCTGGAACAAAGAACAGTCAAAGCAGTGGAAACATCATGGATCCCCACCTCCAAAAAAAGCAAGGGTGTTTCTGTCTGCAGGCAAATTGATGGCTTCCATCTTTTTTGGATTCAGAAGGTGTGCTATTGGTAGACTGTCTTCAAAAGGCCAGAACGGGCACCGGGGCCTATTACATTAATTTTATGAAGCAACTGCGGGTCAAATTGAAGGAAAAGCATCCAGGGAGATTGACGAAAGGATCGCCTTTCATCAAGACAAGGGCAGTTCACAAGTCGGCGGTGGCAATGGCTTCCATTCATGAGTGCGGCTTCCAGCTTCTTGAACATCCTCCTTATTCCCCAGATTTGGCCCCTTCGGACTATTACCTGTTTCCCAAACTCAAAAAAGGAGCTCAGTGGTCTCAGATTTGCTTCAAATGATGACGTCATTCATGCTGTAGACCACTTTCTACTGGCACAAGTTGCTGACTTTTACAAAGAAAGGATCCGTATGCTCCATGATTGCTGGACTAAGAGCACAAACTTGCAAGGGGACTATGTTGAGAAATAACCCAAAAAATATGTCCATAAATAATCCGTTGTACCTTATGCCGAGAAGTTATCAATCACCCCTCGTAGTTCAAGTAATCTTTCTCCGTTCTGATCTATCGTATAAATCCCTTCTTTTCCCATTACTTTTTCGATGTCGATGTTATCTTTTCCTACCTTGGCGTTGAAGCCTCCCATGACAATCAGATGTCGTGTTAGGAACATTGTTAATGAGTTGGTGTGTAGCTGGTGATAGAAACTGTCTTTTATTTCATCATTTGCATCGTCCGTGGGTGCATAGCATTGTACTAGTGTCATACCGAAACTCGTGAGCAATTTTTGTTTTAAAAAATCAGAATTTATGGATACAGAAAATATAAGTGAATCATCTTAACTGCATCCTTTGCACTTCATGTAGAGACCACATGGCACCACCAGTATATGTCACGTGACCACGCGGAACATAAAGAAAATGGCGGGTGCTGAAGTTTCCTTTCGTCGGCATGCTATTATTAAGTTCTTCGTTAGGGATCATCATCATCATTCATTTGCATGTCCCTTGCGGAACTTTGCCTCCCAAACAGCACTCCTGTAGGCCTCTCGGTTGTGAGCAAGATGGCCTGCTGCTGTTGCATCCATTTCCAGATCGTCAACGATGTCTTGCAGCCATCTTCGTCTTGGTCTTCCTCTTTTTCTTTTTCCCATTATGTATCCTTCCAATACGGTCTTCTCTAAATTATCATGACGTTTAATGTGTCCAAAATATTTCAGTTTTCTCTCTTTAATCCTCTTCACTAGCCAACCTTCTTCAATATTAAGCTCTTGTAGTATAGATATATTTGTTCTTTTTTGTGTCCACGATATTTGGAGAACTCTTCTGTAGCATTTACATTCAAAGGCATTTATTTGTTTGTTTCTCAGCTGTTTTGTTAAGTGTCCAGGTCTCACAGGCATATGTTGCTATGGGAAAGATGCATGCCCTTAAAAATCTTATTTTTGTGGTTCTGTCTGCTCCTCTCCACAGATTCTTTATTTGTTTTACTTTCTGAAGAGCGATAGATGTCCTCCTTTTAATTTCCCTCATTGTATCTCCATTATTAGTTAGTAGCGATCCAAGATATTCAAAACTCTCCACTTCTTCCAGTTTTTCCTCATTGATACATATTTCAGTTGCCTTGTTTGTTTTGTCAGTTGTCATCAATTTAGTTTTCTTTGCATTAAGATAGAGGTTCTGCTCTTCGCTGTTCTTGCGGACTGACATAATTAGTTTTTCCATTCCTTTTTGTATTGTGGACAGCAATACTGTGTTAGGGATCAACGAGGAAAAATTGGAAGAAGTGGAGAGTTTTGAATATCTTGGGGTTCTAAGGACTGCAAACGCGCCACAAACAGCCTCTGGCAGTCAAGTCCAGCTCCTGGCCTTCCCGTGGCAGAACTGTTTAAACTGACAGGAGAAGGGGCGAGGGCGAATATCTGGCGCCTGAAAACCAGTTACTTAGGGTAGATGAGTGTCACGTTTGGTAGCTCATCTGCCGCTGTTGGCGAGATCTTCAGCTGCCGTGCGTGGAGCGGTGCTCTTCCCGGCCAATGAAGAAATTTGCAAATGAGGTTGCCGCGCAGCATCACTGCGGAAAAGGTGGTTGAAAGAATAAAGCGAAGCAAACAGTCAAATCACGGCACCTCTGGTCTGGAGGTCGGCCACGTCCTGAGTGCAGTCATATCGGGTGAAATGCATGAACCGGTTTGTCCCAGAGGTTAAGTCACTGCTGGCTTGACTTTTCAAATGCCGCGCGTGGAGTGAAGCTCCTCCCGGTTAAGGAAGTAAATGCGGAAATAAAGGTTGCTGTGCGGCGCCGATGGGAAAAGGTGGTGGAAAGTTAAGTTTAACCTGGTATGTCCAGTAGTATCGCTACGAGAGCTATACCACGGCACCTCTGCTCTAGAGGCCGCCTACGTCCGAAATACACCTACACTGGTGAAATATGCCTAAACCGGCATACACCAGGGGTGGAACTCGATGGCTAGACATGTCATGCCACCTCCGCTCTAGAGGTCGGTAACGCCTGATAAACACCCATACTGGTGAATTTTGCCTAAACCGGCTCATACCAGGGGTGAATCTTGAAGGCTATGAATGTCACAGTACCTCTGCCCTAGAGGTCGGTCCCGTCCCAAACATGCCCATACTGGGAAATGCCTAAACCGGCTCAACCCAGGGGTAGAAGTCACTAGTGGCGAGGATTCGTCCTCCTGGACAAAAGCTCCATCCTGGTCACAACTAGGAAGGGTAGCGGCCACGACCGCAAAATGCTGAAGTCGGAGACATTGGACCAGGGAAGTCTAGATAGGCAACCACCTCTCACCCGGCGGGGATGTCTGCGTATCCTAATCACGCTGAGGTTTTCCGGTGAGAAAGTCCAACCCTGGACTGGATGGGCAAACACCTCTCAACCGGCGGTGATACACGGGTATCTCATAACACGTCGAGGTTTTCCGGTGAGAAAGTCCAACTCTGGCCTGGGTGGGCTAACGCCTCTCACCCAGCGGGGATGCACTGATATTCCAAACACGTCGAGGTCTTCCGGTGAGAAAGTCCAACCCTAGACCAAACTGGTGCAATGAAAACCACGGTGTCACGCAATCCCGCTTCCGAGACCCACCAAGAATACAGGCTAAAGCACTGTGATACTCTGAACCCCTTGTGGTCCTTTCGTGGAACTCGTGTGGTCTATTTTGGACCACACAGGGGACCACCGGACCTAACGAGGACCACATGTGTGAATTCAGTAGGTTCACAGTGCGGTTTTTGGTGGTAGAAGTGAGCGAAGAAGAAGAAGAAGAATATCTTAGATCATTACTAACTAATAATGGAGATACAATGAGGAAATTAAAAGGAGGGCATCTATCCCTCCTCATAAAGTAAAACATCTAAAGAAGCTGTGGAGAGGAACAGACAGAATTACAAAAAATAGATTTTAAGGGCATGCATCTTTCCCATCGCAACATATGCCTGTGAGACCTGGACACTTAACAAAACAGCTGAGAAACAAACAAATAAATGCCTTTGAATGTAAATGCTACAGAAGAGTTCTTCAAATATCATGAACACAAAAAAAAGAGAACAAATATATCCATACTACAAGAACTTAATATTGAAGAAGATTGGCTGGTAAAGAGGATTAAATAAACAAAACTGAAATATTTTGGACACATTAAACGTCATGATAATTTAGAGAAGACCGTCTTGGAAGGGTACATAATGGGAAAAAAAAGAGAGAGGAAGACCAAGACGAAGATGGCTGCAAGACATCGTTGATGATTTGCAAATGGATGCATCAGCAGCAGGCCATCTTGCTCACAACCTAGAGGCCTACAAGATAGCTGTTTGGGAATCAAAGTTCCGCAAGGGACATGCAAATGAATGAATGACGTTAAAGAGGAAATCCCCGCTGTTGAAATTCACTAAAAGACTTCACCTTGCTTATGGAGATGTGTGTATGGGTGCTAGCAGTGTTAGGAGGTGGGTGAAACATTTCAAAGATGGAAACATGAGCATCCAAGATATGCCTCGCAGCGGTCGCCCTCGAACTGCCTCCACTGAACGCAACGTGGAAAGTGTTGACAATATCATTAAAGAAGACAGACGACGTGTCACAGTTTCTAAAATCGCTGTAAATCTTGGAATAGGTTACAATGCAGTACAGGAAATGACTGAAACACTGGGCTATAGAAAAGTTTGTTACCATTGGGTCTCACAGAAGAGAACGTCCAGAAAGCAGTGCGTCTGTGCCGTGGATCCGCTGGAACGGAATTCTACCGGGAGGGTATTTTCAAACTTGCATAACGATGGAAAAATGTGTACAGAGATATGGAGATTAGGTTGAAAAGTGAAGAAAAGGATACAGATTACAGTGATTCATTTATATTTTCTGTATCTATAAATTCTGATTAAAAAAATTTTTCTGCTCACAACTTTCGATATGACCCTCGTGTATATATATATATATATATATATATATATATATATATATATATATATATATATACAAATTTCACGCAGTATCAAGAAAAAAAAGGTATATATAGTTCTGCTGAGATTTACAGTACATTTCTGTATGTGTGTTTCTGTGTATGTGTAGTGTGTAGTGTATATGTTTGTGTATTCTTGTATTTGTATGTGTATCCCATTATGTGTATGTTTGTGTCTGCGTGTGTTTGTGTGTACCAAGGCCAAATGACAAATATATTTCTAAATGAAAGTGAAGATGAACTGAATTTTAATGCAGAATAATACCAAAAAAAAAAGGTAAGTGTCTAATTTTTCATGTATTGTTTTCTCTGCTGTGTTGTTTTTGCTTGTGGTAGTTGGAAAAGGCTTCTGTCGAAATACTGGAATGCTGTATATTCTTTTATAGGTGTTCATCTTACTTTCTGCCAACATTCCTCATTCTTTCTATCTTAAATTGTAAAACTGATTTCCAGTGTGATTTATGGGATGGGCATCATGTTTGATTCGTATGTAGACTGATCTTGTGCTGCAGGAAAGCGGTTATATAGAGGTGTGCCATGGCAACGATAGCTGCGTCGAATAAGTGCCATTACACATTTGATTTGTAGTGTAGGGCCAAGAGAGCCCGGGACCTCAGGTTCATCAGGTTTTCAATTTAGCAACTTGAGAAGTTATTACCACATGATGCCGTGTTTAATTACCATTATGACACCTGTCTTGATGTCATGTTGATGTCGGTGTCAGTTGTATGTGTTGTTGTGGCGTATAGTGAGATTAAAATGCTGTGTCCTTAATTTCAGACTTCGTGATTTGTACTGCATGTCAGTGTAATGTGTATTGATTAAATGCTCAGGATTTCTACACAATTACCATATAACACACTAAGGAGAGGAGAACCTTGGTTGGCGGTCTTATGGGGAGCTAGATTGGCCTCGAGTACAGTATTGTTGATCTGTAACCATCTTGATAAAATATATTCCTTCATTACAATTATAAATGTAAACTTGCACCAACAAATTTTACAACTAGCAAGGAATATTTCGGGAAAAAACTGGAAACCTCAGATTTTCAATTAACTGTATAGTCTTATCCTCAATAGCGTTTTGTCCAAGATTGTATATTACTGGGTATTCGTCTACTGAAGTAATGCAGCAAACTACTGGTATATATTGGTATGTCCGCATTCATAGCTAATTTGCACGGGCTAATTTGATTACGTTTTATCGATAAGCTCACAAACTACAGTGCAATGGAAGCGCTGTAGGACTATGCATCTATCAGCAGCTCCACTTTTTTCATACATAATGAATTAAGTCTCAGACTGCAAGGCGAAACTGCACTTAAATGCGACATTTCCACATAGTTCTTCAATCAAAGCTAATGATGGACTGCTTTACTTACTTTCACTACCGTGAAAATTAAGTAAGAAGCTGACTCTCTTTTTCCACTCAAATGTTTTCACGACATGATTAGTGATCTGAGACGTACAATACCAACAGCGTTTTTCTGAGCTTGGATCATTGCGCAAAAAAAAAATGTTGAGGATCTTTCAAAATCCATTTGACTGTATTGTCAATATCTAGCATCAGACTTTAAACTGGGAGTAATTGACATGCAATCCAATGAGACATTGAAATGCACAGTACAAAGAGGGAAACTTAACAAATACCTCCCAGATGAAGGATATACTTATTTAAGATCTTTGCTCGGGGCTGATTTCAGCATTTGACACAACAAATCTATGTAAGAAGACATTTTCAAAGATAAAGTATGCTAAATCTAGTTATTCGCAGACACTTTTGATTGTAGGAAACATATTTTGAACTAGAGTTTAACTTGTTTTTGTCACAGAAAGAAAAAGACTTTCATAATTGTCATCATATCATCCCGTAAGAATGAAATGAAATTCATGTTTGCTCTTAAGGGAAAAATATTAGACGATTTTGTCTGCTTTTTAATTTTATATATACATTGTTTTACTTTATATTTGATTTGGCCTGCGAGACGTAAAATATTTCCAGTCTGGCTTTCCTAGGAAAAAAAAAAGATTTGCCAACCTCTAAATTTACAGATATGATATTCTGCACTGCTAATTACTATATTGTCAAGCTACTCTATGCATTTGTCAGTTCAACAGACTAGAACCAATATAATTGTTCTCACATACTTTTAGCCATACTTAATCTAGGACCGGTGACGAAGATAGACATAGTACATTAAAAAAAATTCTTACAAGTGTAAAGGATTAATCAGGACAAGACTACAAGTCTATAAAAATGGGGTACATGCCCTGCACTAATATTGTAAATAATTTTAGAGAGTGATAAAATGTTCTATCACACAAGCAAGATCTCTTACCCCGCCGTATTCACTTGGCTTTTCTTTGATTGTCACTGCTATAGCATGCACGACACCGTAGTCTTTCTTGTAGTAGTCAGTGAAGTTGACAGCGCATGTCAGTGTTAAGGGTTCTGTTAACAATTTTAAATATTTCATACTCTGGCACAAATTCACCCGCAATACACATAATGCCAAACATACAAACAAATATTAAATAGTACCAAGAGTTTAGCCAAGAGGTTAAAAAAAGTAAAAACTTTTCAAAGAATTCGTATATAAGTAAAAATAATTAATTATAAGGATGTCCCAAATTTGACAACCTAGAAGTCTATCAGACATTTTTTTTATACTTTCATTTGAACGAAATTACCTGAGACTGATATTGTCGTGTCTCAGAAAGCAAATCATTTCGTGCGTCACATCTCAGTATTTTTTTTTCTCTCAGCTGGGTCATTTGTTCTTTATTTTTTAAACAAGAAAAAAAAAACTGGAGGTAACTTGTTACAATAAATAAATACTGGAGATTACTTGTTACAATAAACAAATACTGGAGATAACTTGTTACAATAAATAAATACTGGAAATAACTTGTTACAATAAATAAATACTGGAGATAACTTGTTACAATAAATAAATACTGGAAATAACTTGTTACAATAAATAAATACTGGAGATAACTTGTTACAATAAATAAATAAATACTGGAAATAACTTGTTACAATAAATAAATACTGGAGATAACTTGTTACAATAAATAAAAACGAGATAGAATTTAAAAAAAAACTGGAGATAGCTTGTTAGAATAAAAAACAAACTAGAGATAACTTGTTATAATAAATAAGCAAAAATGTCCTTATTCTCATGCCTACAACCCATCACACCTTGTATGAGAAGAACGTAAAGGTAAAGGTAGTCCCATAGCAAATGCCGTAGAGGATGAAGCGTTAGAGACTTCATTATACTGGATCATCAGCTTATGAGGTAGGGTGGCCAGTTCCTTTCCTCGCTGCCTTTCTTTCCCAGTTTTTCTCTTTACAAGGCTGGGTCGAAAAAAGCGGGAAAAAAATTCCCGCTCAGCAGGGGATTCGAACCCTCGACCATTCGAGTGCTCTAACCACTTCGCTAGCCTATCCCCATGAGTATGAGTATCTCATTAAATCAGAGAAAGCACAGAGAAAAGTAGCAATGAACATGGCAAACTTTTAGATATAAGGGAGCGCGCATTCAACCGCACAGCCCTTCCTTCCCCCTCTCACTCACCCCGCCCTCAAATGAATAGATGTTTGGTGAGCCAAATTGCTTGTATATGACATGTGACATATGGAATCCGAGCCATGGCAGACGTAGACTTTGAAATTCTCTCACTATCTTGTATATCAGACTCCCGCAGAGCCAGGACATATAGATCTACTTTTACCCGCAACAGAAGTGCAACTTTGTCAAACTCTATACAATTACTATAAATGACAACAACATCAAATCTCTTTGTTTCCGCAATAACATTTTATAATACGGTAGTAAAAATTTGTGTAAGTTTGCATATAAGTCCAGATAAACATGAACATAAATAACATAAACACAATCTGAGAATCTAAACTAAAATTGCGACTGATTTTTGACCGAGCTCGAACAACGCAGACCTCGTGGTTGAGACTTTCGAATGCGTTGGACCCGAGACATGAGATGTTGAGAAATAACAAAAAAAAAACTAGGTTTGGCAAGAGCTGAAAGTTCACGAAAATTCAACGAACTGGATCAACACACAGGCACACCAGAAAAATCACCCCAAAACAAAATGCTTAATGCATGCTTTCAAATATGAAGTGGTAAAGACGAGTAACAAATTGATACTGACTTTGATCCACCACTCTAGTGGAGGTTACAGGAGAACAAATACTCATATCTAGCTAAATTAATTAGAAAATATTTAGCATCCCGGCCACTGTTGTCTCTTGTGAACACTTTTCTGTATGTGGATATGATGTGAATTTAAAAACCGACCACTCTAAATAAACTGATCAGCTAAGCAATTTGTTGAATAAATAATTCAATAGTCAGAAAGTAATTTATTTATCATTTTAAAACCAGCATTGTTTTTACGGAACCAATAAAAATACCATACTAAATTGAGTGTGGTTCGAATAATTTGCAGTTAAATGTTGAACTGACCAACGGACCATAATTCACATTTATTTGGCATGGCTCACCAATAACTTGTGATATACAATTTTCAAAGACTGAAATTTCTGTTATGAACAGCATAAAGCATTTCATATAGGAAAAAAAGAAGGAAAGAAGGTACTACACTTTGAGGGGTGATGTTGGGTGGGGAAGGGGGTGTTGGCCAGGAAGATGTGAATAACACTCAAGTTCATCTTGAAACAAGACGTGTGACGAAATTAAAGTGATAATTGGCATCATTAGGGCACAATTAGATAACGATGTTTTAAATTAAACATTAAGATATTTGTGACAGAAGACTTTTTTAGTTGATTTATGTGTAAACTGATATACCATAAGTATGATGTTTTTGAGCGTGCGTGCGTTCGTGTGTGTGTGTGTGTGTGTGCGCGAGCGTACACACTGATATATGCATGCAAACTTATACTTTTTATATTTTCTGTGCTAAGTCATAACATTTCTAGACATTACTATGAAAATTATGGAAGATCACTTATATTAGTTGCTGTCTATGGAATACATGAAATACGGATGTTGCTTTTGTTTAAATTTCATAATTTGAATATAACTAACATAATTATTCATTTAAATTATAAATGGAGGTATGTAATAACAAAAGTAACAAAATTATCTCAGTATTTAAAAACCAAACAGTTTTACTGCATAGCGGGAAATCACGAGGTTTATGTAGCAAAAACAGGATGTTTATGTAGCAAAAATAGGGGCTTGTGTAGCAACAACATGATGACTGTGTAACAACAACACAAGGCTTGTGTAGCAGAACTGTGAAGGATTGTATGGCAAAACCACGAAGTTTGTGTACAACAGAACTGCGAGGTTTGTGAAGAGCAACACCACGAGGGTTATGTATAACAGCAACAACAACAATAACGAGGCTTATGTACACAAAATATGGAAGTAGAACAAAGTACTTGCTAATTTTTTGTCAAGGCTAGTCCTGCCTATTCTACTCTAATTCGCGGTATTTAATTAAGAGCAGTTGAAACTATCTGTGTACCAAGATCCGACAATAAACAAAGTCATGATATGCTACTTCGCATCAACAATAAAATCTGCGATTATAGAGCCAGTAAAAATGACGAGTCATATAGTATTTAGATCTGATCATATAATGCCACGAACTTGACAAAAATGAGACAACATCTGCACGTTACTTGCAATTATGTAAAGTAATATGTAATATCAAATGAGATGTACAGATCAGGTTGGTGGCACAACAGCACGTTATATAATAAGAGTGGGTCTGTACTAGGAGTGGGTCTATAATAGACATCCATGAATTTTAATGCTTACTTTTCTCATACCCACCGCTCCCTTTGTAATCTGCAACGATCGGGACATATCCTTCCAGGACGCCAAAACTAGGCAGACCTGAGATGTTAGGAACCAAAGCAGTGACAATTGCAACCAAAGTCATGAGCAGAATATCGGCCATGATCTGCAGTTTTCTGGATTCAATAAATTTGAAGAGATGAAAGAAAAGTATATATATATATATATATATATATAAACATCCCCCGTGTGGTACCCGGGATCTGCAAAGAATATGACCACTGTACCCTACCACGCATGATCGTAAAAGGCGAGTAAGGAGGGTTCGGCATAGGGCCAGCAAACCTATCTGGTAAAAAAAAACTATTAGACTGCTACAGAAACAGAAGCAAGGGAAAAAACAAATGCAGGTGGAAGGAGAAATGCCTATCAGGAAACTGACCCCATGAAGGTTGTAGATGAAAGCCAGCCACTGGAAGTCCCCAGCCCGACTGCAGACCTACTGGAACCTAAACACAAGATGCAAATAGGCAGCTAGAATGTAAGAACACTAAACCAGACTGGAAATCTAGCACAAACCATCAAGGAAATCCACAGATACAAACTAGACATACTAGGAATACAAGAAACAAGATGGGCAGGACAAGGCAGAAGGAAATTAACAACACAGTACACAGAAGATGCAATAATATGGTCAGGTAAAGAAGATCATCATGAAGGAGGAGTAGCATTGATTATAACAAAAGAAGCATCAAGAGCATTGCTGAAATGGACCCCTATAAATGAGAGATTATTATATGCATGCTTCACTCAAGATTCACGAAGATGTCTTATAGTTTGTTATGCACTAACAGAAGCAGCTGAAGAGGAAATAAAAGAAGATTTTTACAACAGTTTCCGAGCCACAGTAGAAGCAATACCCAAGCATGATATGCTACTCATCTTGGGCGACTTCAACGCAAAAGTAGGTGAAGGAAATGAAGATAGAAGAAGAATCATGGGAAAGAAGGAATCGGAGAAATAAATGAAAATGGAGAAAGACTGTGCAGTTTCTGTGAAGAAAAAATGATGACCATCGGAGGGACAGTTTTTCAACATAGGAGAAGATAGAGCAAAGAAAAGAAATAAAAAAAAATTACTGAACACCAAATCACAACTGCTTAAAGAACAAGTTTTAAGTAATTATACAAAGAACAAAGAAGTGAAGGAATCATGCCGTCAAGATAAACGTCAATACTATGACAACTTAGCAGAAGCAGCAGAGAAAGCAGCATAATGCAAATGACAGGAAAACCATATGCAAAATAACAAAACAGATGTAACTTCAGCACAAGATGTGAGAGTGCAGTAAGGACACTTAAGGGACAACTGGACAGTGGAGAATGAGAAAATATTGAAAGGTGGAGGGAACACTTTAACACCCTACTAAACAGAACAAAATCAGTACAAACAACAGACATACCTGAAGCAAAAACAGAACTAAACATCAATACGGGACCTCTAACAATAAGTGAAGTAAAGGAGGCGATAAAGAAGCTAAAATTAGACAGGGCACCAGGTGAAGATGAAGTGACTGCTGAGATGTTGAAAACAGAAGAAACAGAAACACCAAAACAACTTTGCCGGATACTACAACAAATTTGGGATCTAGAAAAAGCTACAGAGGAGTGGAAAACTGGTCTTATAGTAAAACTACCAAAGAAGGGTGACCTCAGAGATTGCGGGAACTGGAGAGGCATTACCCTACTGCCACTCACCAGTAAAGTATTTTGCAGAATAATCATCAACAGAATTCTACCAGCACTTGAGGGAAAACTTCAGAAAGAGCAGGCAGGATTTAGGAAAGGAAAATCATGCATAGACCACATATTTGTACTTAGACAAATATTAGAACAGGCAAATGAATGGCATAGCACAACATATGCATTGTTTACAGATTTTGAGAAAGCCTTTGACAGTGTCAACAGAGATGCACTGTAGAAAATCCTAAAATGGCATAGCCTCCCCCCTAAGAAAGTGAATGTACTCAAAGCCCTATACGAGGGTTTTCAGTGCAAAGTGATCTGTGGAAAACATACCTCCAGCAGCTTTAGGGTACAAATAGGAGTGAAGCAGAGATGTGTACCATCACCAACATTATTTATCTTGGCAGTAGACTGGTTAATGAAGGAGGCAACATCAGACAAACGCAGAGGATTACAATGGACCCTTGACACAATGCTGGAGGACCTTGACTTTGCGGACGACATTTGTCTATTATCAAGCAGTCACAAAGATATGCAAGATAAAATAAACAAGCTAACTCAGAATGCAAACAACATAGGACTAAAGATCAACGTAGGAAAGACAAAGTTAATAAAGCAAAATGTGAACAACAGAAATGTACTCAGAGTAGATAGCAAGTTAGTGGAAGAGGTCAATGAATTTGTATACCTTGGCAGTAGAGTAGTAGAAAATGGAGACAGCGTATAGGACATCAACAGCAGACTTACTAGAGCAAACCAGGCTTTTGCAGTGCTGCAGACTATATGGAGATGTAAAAAACTAAGCATAAATACGAAAATCAGGATATTTAAGAGTAATGTTCTAAGTGTACTACTCTATGGAAGTGAGTGCTGGAAAATCACCAAAACCATAGAAAACAAGTTGAATTCTTTCCAGACTAAATGTTTACGAAGAATTAGAAAAATATTTTGGCCAAACACCATAAGAAATAACATCTTGTTGACAGAAATGCAGATGAAGCCACTGACAGCAATTATTGAGGAAAGACGCTGGCGATGGTTGGGACATGTGCTCCGAATGACTGACAACTCATTACCAAAAATAGCACTAACATGGACACCACAGGGGAACAGAAGTAAGAGTAGACCAAAAGAGACATGGAGAAGAACAACAGAAAGGATGTTGAGCAATAGAGGGCTCACCTGGGCAAGAGCAGAAAAAAAGGCAAAGGATAGGCATTTGTGGAAAACCCTTGCGGAAGCCCCATGTGCCCTGGGCACTTAAGGTTCAGATATATATATATATATATATATATATATATATATATATATATAAACATAATAATACAGTAATAATAAAATCATGTTAAAGACAGCACACTTGCAATGATACGAAATCTACACCCCTGGAACTGACGTCATTAAATTAGCATACTTTGACAAGTTATTTCAGCGTCGTTAATTTCTCTTCATTGTGATAATTATAATCATCATGTGAGCACATCACTGGCATGGACGATCTACACAGATCAGGTTTATGATATGTCATGAGCTTGAATGATTTTTCTTCTGCCCTGTTGTCACATTGTTTCATATTTTTCTATTGACATTCTCAAATCTCTTATTTATTTTTTAATTACTTTAAAACAGTTTTAATGTCTCGAATATATACGAATAAATCAAGTTTTTTTTTCTTTATTCCTTCACTTCTCTCCGATTATCCTCACTGCTCATCTTAACTGTCAGCGGATTCTTCACATTAATCTGTATACTCTTTTTGGGTGCTGTTGAAACTGTAAGTTGTTCACGATGGCTGATACCATAAATAAGAACTCGTAAAACGAGTTCTGCCGTATGTACCGTTGTAGCGAAAATATTATTCTTTACGCCATAAAGTCAACCATAGTCTCACGCGAGCATGTTGTAGATAGTTATGTCAGATTTTGATCAGCTTATTTATGAAGCTAACGACGGCATGGTCATATCACAGGCCACACTTGTCTGAAAAGAAAATTGCAAGTTAAGAAAAATCATGGTAAAGTGTAGATAAACTACTTATCGTCAAGTCGTGGAAGATAAGGAGGTAAGGTTGACATTCGACAAATAGAACAAACAAAACAAAAAAACTAGAAAGAAACATAAAACACAAGCTGTCTCGAATTAGAACAAAATGCCTAAGAAAGTCAGGTCACGAGATGCCGAGCTTGTGGCCCAAAGGATGGCATCTTCAATTTAAAATAATGAGATATGAAATTAACATCACACATACCAGGTTACGCGATGTGATTCAGTAACAGTAGCCAAAAACGCTCCTAACATTTTATAGCTTGTTCTTTGCCGATAGCCTCTCCTATGTTTGTGCACACATCACGATCTAACTTGAGGAAAATCATAGCCCGGGGCGTGGGCACTTAAAAAAAAAAAAGAATATTTAGAGTTTTAAATAAATGAAACGTGTAAATCGTGATCAGCGCTGGATGACTTTAAAATAAAATTAATGATAATAATAATAGCATTAAAATTAAAATCGTTTTAAACCAAACTAAATTTAAACAACCCAAAAAAAAAATCACGAAAATGGAAACACTTTGAAAATAGGTATGGTCACGAATGTAATAAGTTACATGAGACATCAATATTTTTAAAAAATGTTCCGTTTTCTACAAATTTCTCTTCTATGTACCGTTCTTAATAAAACTCTCACAGTAAAGTGGGGCGCATATTCGATGAGAAAAATTTAACTGCGGTTACGGAACCTTTAAAACTTTAATCTTGAAATAACTGCTTATTACTCGAAATTGTAGGTATTTCTTTCAAGCATATAAATCAGAAATAACTCGGTGTTACTTTCTGATATAAAACAGTTACTTGCACATAATTTCAATTTAACAACATTTTGTGTAACTGAATAAACAGCGAAACACTAATCAGTCAACGAATCAGTGACCTCTTGTTTTTAACCACGTCACAATGTAATAATACTGTCTTTAAAAGGATAAAAGGATAAAAAAATAATTGATTCTTTGACGGTTATTTACTCGCCAGCTGCTTAATCAGACCAGTTTATTTTCACAGCTCATTTTTGTCAACACCATATCTACATACAGAAAACAAATGTTCACCATGAACAGTAGTGGCTTTGAGATGCTACATATTTTCTGGTTAACTTAGCCAGAACTGGGCATTTGCCCTCCTTTAGCTTCCACAAAATATAACTGATTGAACTCAGTGTCATTGTTTTACCCAAGGCTGTATCGCTCAACTTTTCGTGGAGGAGTAGGGAAGTATCATTGGCTCATCTTCAGTCTCATGACAGTTTATGCATTCTCATTTTCTTTCGGAGTAGTTTTTCTGGTGCATGTTAATCATTATCAGACTGGTCAAACATTTCCATAACTTGCAGCCCTTGCCTAACCTCGATTGTTTTGTCCTTTCGCAAGCATTTAAGATTTTAGAAACGAGGGTACAACTCAGATGATGAAGTGCACGAGGTGGTACAAACTTGTTTGCGACAGCAGCCTACAGACTTTTTGTAAAGCCAGTATCCTTCGATCAGTGAAACAGTGGCAGAGAAGTCTGGACAACTGCGGGGACTTTTGACGTGCCGTCTAATACTTTGTCTTAGTTAGATCCAGGCATGTTTCCTATATATGAAGAGCAAGCAGAGCAATAACTTTGTACTAAGAGCATGGAAGAAATTGCTCTCGGTATTTAAACTCCCTCACTCCACCCCTTTCCCCCCCCCCCCTCGTGGTTTTGAAAACACAGACATGGTTTATTAGAACAGGCTTTTCTATATGAGTCGGTATGTATTTACTTGCTAGTACAGGGAATGTGAATCTGCTAAAAATAGTTAAACATGACAAGCTTCTTCTATAGTGTTCGTCTTCAAAATGGCATTGGTTACCTCATGGTAGCAGTCATAACATCCGACTTCTGCTAGGAACATTTTTGGGACAGGACTCGCTTTCCCACTGCGATCCCCATTCACTTGACTAGACTATTACATGTTTCCAGGGACACCACTGGGAGGCAGAATAGGGTCTGGCCGATTGTGATTCATTAACCCTAACGCCAGCAATCAACTATGGATCGCTTTTAACTATCTCAATCACCTTGAGCAGGAAACATCAAAATCTTTGAGGCGCTGAGGTGGGGCATGTTCCAAAAAAAAAAAAAAGTTGGGAAACACTGCTGTAATGTAATATTTATCAATATTCAGTGTTAGTTAAAAATTCAGACTCTGGCTTCACTGCATACATGACAATCCCACATATGCTCCGCCGTATGTTTGTAAAGTATGTTTGCTAATAGTTCCTGTCAAATATTGGTCGTTTACGATGCGTATTCTGCCACACAGTCTATAATTATTAGATACGTTAGAAACTCGTTCACAGACGAAGAACAATGGAATTTCTTGTTTGAATTTGAAGAGCCACCAGGGGATAGACTGCTGGTTTGTGGCGATTTTAATGCTCAAAGTACAAGCTGGGAAAAACACACAGGGTTGAGCATTAGATACTGCATTGTTAGGAATGAACTTGTGTGTGATGGACAGAAAGGAAATGACCGCGACTGGCAACATGAGAGCAGGGCTCACATTCAGACATAGATTCAGTGTTAGTGTCTGTATTCAGTAGTACAGCGTTTTAAGCGTTTGAAGTGGTATAGCGGCGATTTCCTTATTTCACTTTATTGACTATGGTTCTTTCAAGTGAGGAACGTATGTCTTTGTTGAGTATATCTTTAGAGAAGGCAATAGATACATCGATTTTATGCGGGAGCTTTTTGCTTAAAAAAAATATTCCCAGGAATATTCCAAGTCCCTAGTCGCAATGTAATATAAGTGTAGTCTTATTGAGAAGTTTCATAAAGCAGGACCGGTGTTAAAGCACAACGTAGTGGGAGGTCACCAATAGTTGATGAGAAATATCGAAAATTTATGCCTCGTTGTTTATGAGTCCATCAAAATCATTGCATAATTTGGCATAAGAGGCTTGCAACTGCGCATAATGTGGTCCGACAAACTTTGTAACTTTTCCCATATAAATTAAGTAGCAGTGCAACAATTACAGCCCGCAGATAATGAAAAAAAGAATCCGTTATTGTGAATAGTTGAAATCTTTAATTCACTTGAAAGCAGTCGGTATTCTTGTTATCATTTTTTACAGATGAGCCCTGGGTCCACGTCGCTGGCTATGTTAAGTCACAGAACTCACGCCGGACAAACATGCTTTGCAGACGAAGCATTGTTGGTCCTAGATTATTTGAACAAACGGTGGATAGTTCAGTACCTCACGATTTTATTGACTGCTTGAGGAGGACGAGATCAATTACTCTTGGTTCAAGCAAGATGGTGCTACTACGCATACAGCTGCTAGGTCTATGAAACTTTTGGACTAGTTTCTCGGAGAACATGTCATCTCCAGAAAATTTATGCCCCCCCCCCTTTTTCTGTCGCCAGATCTAAGTCCAAGAGACTTTTATCTGTGAGTGAGCAGCAAAATCTACAGTGTATCGTGATCACTCACGCAAGCATAATGAATTAAAAACTGCAATAAAAGCTTACATAAAGAACATCTCTCAAGGTTTCAATATATGTTATAAGGTATGTGCCTAATTAACCCATATGATTTTTTTCTCATCAGCACACATGATCGGTGTATAGAGATGCTTAACCTAGATATCGCAAACATTTCGATATCTGAATCGATACGACGCTACTGTCAAATAACTTTCCGAACACATACATACATACATACATACATACATACATACATACATATATACATACATACATACACACACCATACACATCACACACACATTCATACATACATACATGCATACACATACATACATACATACATGTTAGCCGTTGACGTCGCATAGGGCTCGCATTGTAGTTCACCATGTTTTTTGGCGATTTTTTCAACCTCTTCACCAATTTAGTATCTCCCAACAACGTTCTCTTTAATTGCACGTGGTCGACCTTTTTTCTTCGTCCTTTTGTGTCCTATTTGATAGCTTGCTCTGGGATTATCTTATTTTTTTTCTCCTCGGCACGTGACCAATATATGACTATCTTCTTGCTTTGACCACTGATGAGATAGGTTGTTGAGTGCCCATCTTCCTTATCTCTGCTTTGGTCTTGAGTTCGTTCCAATGTATACAGAGATAAATGAAAGATTGACAATGGACAAGGGGGACGTTGGCTGTATTGGACAGACTGCGGGAAAATGAAGAGCGGGAATGGAAAAACAATGTAATTGTGAAGAGACTGTTGGAACTAGGACAAATCAAAGGTCCTGGTAGGAAATCCGAACTGTGTGGCAGAAAAAGCATCGTAAAACAACCAACATTTGGTTGGCACTAATCTTGGATGGATGGTGCGGCATGCAGTGGAGTATATCCCGAATGCAGTGAAGCTAGAGTCTGAATTTTGAACTTTGAACTTTGAACAGAGTATTTTCCTTAGGCATTTATTTTCAAACACGTTTGATTTGTTTTCTATTTCTTTAGTTGTTTTTCAGCTTTCGCTGCATTAATAATGATGGATATTACATATAGATTGAATAATCTTAGTTTTGTTTTCGTGCTTATAACTTGTGATTGCCATATTTTCTCAACATTTCTGAAGACCGGTGTCGTCTTTGCAATTCTAACGTATTTTCTAATGTCCCGATCATGATCAATATAGCTGTCGGGGTATGCAAATTGGTTTACTTCTTCAACAGCGGCTCCTTCTATTTTCCTTCTTGAGTAATGGGTACAATTATTATTTTCGTTTTGTCTTGTTGTTTTCAAGTCCTATTGTACTAGCCATTGAGGACATGATACCCGTTTTTTCTCTTTTTTTGTCACTGATAAGAGCAATGTCGTCTGCAAAATCCAGGACCTCAATTTGAGTCCCATGTACCAATTCAGAGACCATTTTAGCTGTGCAGCATTTCTTCATTATGAAGTCTGTGGCAGTTCCAAAAAAAGCAAGGCAGATAGTATACATCCTTGTTTCACACTTGTTTTGATCATCAACCATTCGTTCATTCCCTCTTTTATGTTGACTGCACAAACATAGCCGTCGCACAGATCTTTAATGATGTTTACGATTTTAGACTGTAGCCTTAAAATTTTTTACAGTGAATCTCTGTGCATGCTATCAAATGCCTTTTTAAAGTTTGTGAAGTTCAGGATTAACGGTTTTTCCTTTTCAATATGTTCTTCAACGCCCATGTGGTTACAGGAGCCCGGAGCTGGGGGGGCGGTTAGCTCAAGGATAATTACAGCCCGATTGTCGACAAAGAAGAATGGCATTGAGCTGAATATCATCCAGATATATGCGTCAACAAATAATGCAGAAGAGATAGTAAAGGATAAATTCTACAACACACGGCAGGAAATCTTATATCACTATGGAAACAAATACATAACAGTTCCAATGGTGAGTTGGGGGGGGGGGGGTATCAATGTAAAGGTATATATATATATATATATATATATATATATATATATAATCAAAATAGATTATGGGAAACCAATGGAACAAAATGGATTAGGAAAAAAAGAACCAAAATGCTCAACAACCTTGTCAATGGAGGGAGGAAGTATTTTTCAACATAAAATCATACACAAAATCATGTGGGTATCATCAGAACATATTTGTATCAGCAGAAGCTATCGCCGAACACTGGAAAATGTCAGAATGAAACGAAATGCATCTGACCACCATCTACTGACAGCTAAACTGAGGATGAAACTGAAAAAGCACCACAAAATAGACATGGCAAGAAAAAATATACAATATGGTGCTGTTGGAAGACCCACAAATTGTAGAGAACTTAAAGCTGAAATTAAGCATTAGATTCTAGGTTCTGCAGAAGTTATGTGAAAAAGACACACTAGATGTAAACACTGTGAGCAACAGTGCTAAAGAAATATGGAGCAAGTCATGTGAAGAAACAGTGGAATTTAAGAAACCTCACCACAATGAAACAATGAAGAAACATTCGGAACACTGAAAAAGATAGGCCGAAGAACAGAAATGAAAACAAAAATAATAACAGTATAACAAGAGCAGCAAATGCCTCAGCACACATAGAATACATGTTGACTCATAAAAAGAGCAAAGAAAGAAAGGTAGGTCTATTTCGACAAAATGGCGGGACAGACAGAAGAAGCAGCTGGTAAAAGCCCACCAAAAACAAGTAAGGTAAGATGGTGATATTAGAATAAGAGCAGAAGCAAATATGGGTTGTATGCTTCAGCTGAATCTTAAACAGATTAGCGCCGACAAAAACAGAGAAGATACCAACAGCAGATAATATTCTCATCACAAGTGCAGAACCATCAAAGCTGAAATCGAAAAACCAATCTTAGAGCTGAAGAGAAATAAAGCGCCAGGTCCAGATTGAATCACAGCATAAGCACTCTTAGCGAACACAGTAATAGCAACAGAAATACTACTCTTATTAATTAGCAGGATTTGGGAAGAAGAGAAGGTCCCAGATGACTGGAAGGAGGCTCATTTTATTAAACTCCAAAAGAAAGGAGATCTATCAGAATGTAAGAACTATAGAGGCATCTCCTTTCTCTCAATACCCACCAAGGTATTCAGCAGGATTTTGCTAAATGTTATTAAAACATTAGTAGATAGTTAACTAAGAGAAGTGCATGCAGGTTTCAGGCAAGGAAGATCCTGTACCGACCACGTTACTACAGTGCAAATCGTAGTAGAACAGTCAATGGAGTTGAATTCTTCACTGTTAGTTGCATTCACTGATTAAGGTATTTGATAGTTTAGGTCGGAGGAAACTACCGGAACACTATGAAATCCCAGCCAAGATAATAAAAGCTTATAGTGACCTCACATGAAGGAACAGCTTGTAGGATCGTGCATGGGAGAACTCTCACATGAAATTTTTAAAGTAGAAACAGGCGTGCGGCAGGGATGTTTGCTGTCACCATTCCTATTTTTTCGCTGATGAGGATGCACTTCTGACACACAGATGCACACAAATGCAAGAGAAACTTCAGGCCCTAAGCAAACATTCAACTAAACTGGGACTACATATTAGCAGATTTTAAAAAAAAGATAATGAAAAGTAACAGCACAAGCAATAACCCCATGGTAATCGAGGGAGTGCCAATCGAAGAAGTAATGTATTTCACATATTTAAGCAGCATAGTTGATCAATCCGAGGGAACAGAAAAGGATTTTAAATCCTTATGGTAAGGACGGTATTTATCCAACTTAACAAAATACGAGCATCAAAGAACATCAGAACAGGAACCAAACTTAGGCTCTTTAATACAAAGTTTAAGACTGTCATACTATAATACTCGGGGATATGGGTAAGCTAAGACTTACAGAGGATACAAACATTCATAGACAACTGCTTGAAGAGGATTTTAAACATTAAATGGCAGGACAAGATCAGGAACGAGGAGGTCTGGGAAAGAGAAGGGCAAGAGTCTATGTCTCTCTCTCTCTCTCTCTCTCTCTCTGAACCTTAAGTGCCCAGGGCACATGGGGCTTCCGCAAGGGTTTTCCACAAATGCCTGTCCTTCGCCTTTTTTTCTGCTCTTGCCCAGGTGAGCCCTCTATTGCTCAACATCCTTTCTGTTGTTCTTCTCCATGTCTCTTTTGGTCTACCCTTACTTCTGTTCCCCTGTGGTGTCCATCTTAGTGCTATTTTTGGTAGTGAGTTGTCAGTCATTCGGAGCACATGTCCCAACCATCGCCAGCGTCTTTCCTCAATAATTGTTGTCAGTGGTTTCATCTGCATTTCTGCCAATAAGATGTTATTTCTTATGGTGTTTGGCCAAAATATTTTTTTAAATTCTACGTAAACATTTAGTCTGGAAAGAATTCAAAAATTATTAGTCTGTGTCTAGAAGATGAAAATGGATTGGCCATACACTGAGGAAACCTGACACCATCATAACACTACAGGCACTGACATGAAATCCTCAGTGAAATAACAATCGAAGATGACCTAGAAATACTTGGAGAAGGGAAACTATGACAGTGCTCAGGGACAAGGGATACGCATGGAAGGAAGCAGAGAATAAATCAAGAACACAGATGACTAGAGAGCTTTTATCCGTGGCGTATGCTCTCAAGGGAGTAAAAGACGATAATGATGATGTTTTTCAAGTTCTTAGAGTAAAAGTTCTGGTCGAGACAGTGTCTCTCTTTTCGAAATCCTGATTGTTCTTCTCGCATTTCAATATCCACCACGTTTGATTCTGTTCAGAATAATTTTGAAAAATATTTATGAGATAACTGCAGCTGTCAAAAAGGGGCCTAGCTCTCTCTGTTGCTGGCCCTGTGGAGCGGCTTCATTACATTCGGGGCATGCCCACGTGTTCGGTCTTTGACATCAGGATGTCCTTCAGTGTTTTAGGGAGATGACTCCAATGTTGAGTTGATTGTGTATTGCCCGTGATCTAGCATTCAGTTGGGATTTGAAACCACTACCCCCTTGGCTACATGTAATGTATTGAGTCGTATGTGATAATTACTTTGGAGGAAGGTGCTTTGTATTTGTTTGTCGACGTGTTGCTTGATGGATTTGTTTTGGGGATAACTGACAGTAAGGTCACCCCCTGTCTAATTATTGCAGCCGCTAAGGTTGCCTTTTTTATATTTTAACAATGATTCATTGTTTTCCATTTTGAGGTGAGTTTTTCATTTTTACAAATTTTATTAAACATTCTCTTTAATTGGTCCATGTTCTGTTAAGGAAGAGAAATAAGGAAGTAAGATGATAAGGTATAAATGAAGAATATACAACATCCAATATTTCGGCGTGAGCTTTTTTCAGGGATTACGTACAAGGACAACACAACACGTTAAAAAAAAATATGAAAAACGTAGCTCCTGCTTTGAAAGACAAACATAATTAGGCCCAGGTAAACGAAACTTTAGGGTGGGAACGAATTGGTTGGTTGAGGAATAACGTAGGATAACAGCTTCAAAACTTCAGCCAATTAGAAATCTTAAGCGGCATGGATGGAAAGGGAGAGAACAACAGTCGTTGGGAGAGAGTGCTTACAGAAAGAAGTAAGAAAACTATAAACAACTGGAGGCTGTTACAGAAGAATCAGGTAATAAAGCTAAAACTGCAGCGGAATGAGTGGGGCTGAAGAAAGAAAGTGCAATATATGTAGCAGCAAGTAGGTAGACATTTAAAGAAGTTTAAAGAAAGTTGAATGTGTTGTCAGCCTGGAAAATAAGGCGCCAGAGCCTTAAGTTCATCGAAAGAACATGAGCCGGTTGCTTTGCCCTCTGAGATATGTCGTTAAAGTGTTGATGAAAACAATCTCCTACAAGGTCCGGCATAAAGCATAGCTCGATTTTTAAAATGGAAAATAATTAAGCGGCACGTATGTTTTTCTGAAATTAAACTCAGAAAAGTGGGTAATTTTATTATTACTGACAAGCATATTTAGGTTTTGAAAATTACGCCGGTTAGATGCCCGCCATTACATTTAATTGTGTTTGCCAAGGAGCCATTAAAAGTTATCGTTTGTCTGGTTCATCTCTGATGTCGTGGATTTTTTTCACAAGTATTCAGTTTCTGCGCACCACATCAGTTAAATCCAGCTATTCTTTATGCCTTATCCTGTACTTCATGTTCTGCTAGAAGCTTTTAAAATATCGGCTGTTATTTCGTCTTCACTTGTGATCTTGTTATTAGCCATAAGATTCACTGCTGTTTAAGTTCATTCAAGTGGCATAGTTCATCCAGACTGATTTTTATATAAGCATTTTATCAACAGAAAAAAACGATACACTGCTTATATCCATGTTCTTGTTAGAGACTGATACTTATATCTTTTCTCATGTAAATTATCCCAGTTAATATTATAAAATCTTGCTCTTTCAATACTAAGCAGTGAAAGACTATTAAGAGGTTCCTATCACACAAGCGTTTGCATACAATAAGTATTTTTTTAAAATGTATTAAAAGAACGCTAACAACTGCTCACTGAAGTAATAAAGGCAAACAGAGGCCTATGGTACAGTTTAACAAAGCGACAGATCGAGTGAGGATAGTAATAAAAATATATAGCAAAAAGTATGAAAGTACAACATCCAATATTTCGGCGTGAGCCTTTGTCAAGGATTACACACACACACACACACACACAACACAACACAGCTGGTGGCCTACAGACGGGACAAAAACCTCAGGGACCTTTTAGTTAGAAGTTGCCTTAGGGCAAATGACACTTTTAATAATTCCAGACGTTGTGGACGTCACAGATGCAACACTTGCCCGTTTGTTGATGAGGCTAGCCAGATCTCCTTCCCTAAGTCTACGTTATCAGTTCAGGAGGGTTTCACCTGCACTTCACCCAATGTTATTTATCCCATTACGTGCAAACGTTGTGATGTGAAATATATAGAAGACGGGTTTACGCTTAGGAGATAGTTTTCGTCAACATCTAAGCGACATTCCCAAGACAGCATGGACCCCTGTGGCAAATCACTTTTGCCATAACAATCACAGGACATTTCTGTTAGTACAATTCGCTCCTGTTCTTCTTATGTACGATCTCGGAAGCCTCCAGAACAGCGCCTCATTTTCCAGGCTGGCTGTCTCTACCCAGCTGGAATTAACAATCTATTCATCTTCCTTTAAACTTCTTTTGATTTCCATCTATTTTCATTCTTGTCTTAGCCCCGAGCATTTCGCCGCAGTTCTTCATTCATTAGTTTCACGTGATCTCCCAGCTTCCCTTCCCTTCCCTTCCCCTCACCCACCCCACCTCACCTCCACCTTCTTCTCTAGCGGCCTACGGGTGTTTATTGCCCCTCATTGTCTCTTTCCTGCCACCACCCCATGCCTCTCTCTTTCACCCCCGCTGACATCCGATTGGTTGTATCTGCTTTCCTTTGTGGTCGCCCACCATCGTCTCTGTGACGCATTCTTGTGTATTCTGTACAAGGATGCCTCAAAGCTAAGTTTTTCCATTTTCTTGTAGTTATATGTTATGTTGTATTTGTGTATGTAGTCAGTCAAAAAGGCTCACGCCGAAATATTGGATATTGTATGTTTTTTATCATCGCAACATATGCCTGTGAGACCTGGACACTTAACAAAACAGCAGAGAAACACATAAATACCTTTGAATGTAAATATTACAGAAGAGTTCTTCAAATATCATGGACATAAAAAAGAACAAATATATCCATACTAATAGAACTTAATATTGAAGAAGGCTGGTCAGTAAAGAGGATTAAACAGAAAACTTAAATATTTTGGATACATTAAACGTCATAATAATTTAGAGAAGACCGTCTTGGAAGGGTACATAATGAGAAAAAGAAAGAGAGGAAGACCAAGGCGAAGATGGCTGCAAGACATCGTTGGTGATCTGCAAATGGATGCATCAGCAGCATGGCATCTTGCTTACAACCGAGAGTCCTACATAAGATCTGTTAGGGAAGCAATGTTCCGCAAGGGACATGCAAATGACTGACTGAATGTTTTTCATTTATACATTCTCATCTTACTCGTATACTTTCTGCTATTTTGTTTTTTCTCACTATCTACATATTTTTTCTCACTCCCTCTGTCGCTTTGTAAAACTGTACCATACGCCTCTATTTGCCTTTATTACTAGAACCAATTTTATTGCCGTCGTTATCTCTTTTATTTCTCACTGAAGTAGGATTTGTAGCGCTATACGCAACCTTCTTAATACATTACCGTATGACATCATTAATGAAAAATATGCCATACATTGTCAGCAGAGAATTTGTTCATGATCTCAATATCATCCTACAGTCGCATATTTTCTAAGCAATTATATCTGTGCCATCATCGTTCCTTGTCATAATATATTTCTGCCAGATCTCATTAGTATTATCTTTCTTGAAAAGTTCACACTTTTTATTCACCTAAAATCCACTGAAATGTGTTGACGTTTTTTTTTTTTTTGTTGTAGCATGGCTTGTTGTGGGGTATACTGTTCACAGTATGCCATTCTCGCCTTCTGTTGTTCCGTGTACGTGTTCTCTGACAGTTCACCGGACATCGAAGATTGATATCATTTTATTCTGCTTTCCCATTTGACAGGACCTACCCAGTTTTTGCTTATGACCTTCTCATTTAAAACTGCTTCTTTTTTTGGTGGTGGGGGGGGGGGGGGGAGGCGAAACAAACTTCTCTCAACGTTCATTTCTCTGTAAAGAGATGTCAGATCTAAATCAGCATTTTGAATGTTCATTACAAAATTTGAACATTTTATTTCTGGAACAGAAATGTTTCATGCCTGAAACAGAGGTAAAAAACTGAAATTGCTTTCTGTATTACGCACAGTGTTTGATTTGTGTGTCATGTGCAGTGTATGGTTTGTGCATCATGTACAGTGTTTGGTTTGTGTGTCATGTACAGTGTTTGGTTTGGTTGCCATGTAAAATGTTTGGTTTGTGTGTCATGTACAGTTTTTGGTTTGCGTGTCATGTACAGTGTTTGGTTTGTGTGTCATGTACAGTTTTTGGTTTGTGTGTCATGTACAGTGTTTGGTTTGTGTGTCATGTACAGTGTTTGGTTTGCATGTTATGTGTAGGTTTTGGTCTGCGCTTCAAGTACAATGTTTGGTTTGCAGCTTCAGACAGACTCATATCTGTCAATTCTTCCAGTTTATAAGTGTCTGGTCTTGAAACTCGAGTTTTATAGCACGCGTCTGAGACGTGAACCTCAGTGTATACGGGTAACATTGATCGAAAGTCCCTGCAGGGCAAAAAACTTCTTTATGCGGCAGAAAACCGCTGCATTGCTGTCTCCATGGAAACAGAAGACTAGCCATTCATTGTATCTTTCATGTAGAAGTAGAACATTTATCCATGACTGCAAGCATGGAACAATTCATGCGTGTGCGTGTGTTTGTTTTAATGTAGCAGAGATAACTGCAACGTAAAAGATAATTAAAACCCCATTTTGTGTCACTTGTGGCAAAACCAGGTTGATTAACATCATCTTTAGGACAATGAACGCTGTGTTAGATACACTCGCGCATTATACGTTCCCAGAATACAGAGACTGTAATACAAGACGCTTTTATTCATCGTGTACGGCTGGAATATGCTGGAAGATAAGAGAAATGACGACCATGTTAAAACTGCTTCTAAAAATAAATGTAGACAGGTGTATGGTTCAGTTTTTTATATGAAAGAGTGAGGAAACTGGGCAGGAAAGAGAGTTTCAGAAAATAAGATGAATACTTATAAATGTATAGTATAAAATGAAGCACATGTACGTAGTTATGGAAATTAACTTGGCTAAGAAAAATAAAATAGATCATTATAAAAAAAATCTAGTCAGTATCGATTACAATCTTTTATTTTTATGTTAGTACAGGTGTCCTTAATCTTCTGCAGTTTCTTATATTAAAAGAGCAGCGAATCTTCGTGTTTTCAAACGTATTTGGCATCCCAAAGTTTATATTAAATATTTTATATTAACAAAACTATCAACATATAAAAATAATATGTGTTGATATCAAACTACAGAACCGTTGCCCTGATAAGTCATGACAGTAAAATTCTATTTAAAATCGTAATGTGTAGACTTCCTAAGAAAACAGAAGAATAAATCAATATGGTCCAAGCTGGTTTTAGACAAGGAAGAAGATCAATAGATCATATATTCAATATAAGATTAATAATAGAAAAATCCAGAGAATTTAATGTGAATCTATATTTATCTTTTATAGACTATTTAAAAGCATTTGATTGTGTACAACACCAGAAACTTTGGGAAATAATGGGAAAAAATAGGATTTCCGACACATTTGATACAATTAATATCATTGCTGTATCTAGACCAACAGGCAGCGGTGGGAATAAATAGTGAAACAACAACTTGGGTCCGTCAGGGGTGCATACTGTCGCCTTACTTATTTAACTTGTATACTGAAAACATAATAAGGAATGTTAGAGAAGATATAGACAAAGAATATTTTTACCATTGCATATTGGAATGTTTAGAACAATGTATGAAAGTGGAAAAGCTGCCACGATAGCGAAAGAAATGAATAGATATAAAGATACTGGAGCTGAGCGAAACACAGTGGACAGGAACAGGTAAGCTTAGACTAGCAACAGGGGAGACAATTCTATTTTCAGGTCACCAAAACCCAGGTGGAACACACTCAGAGGGCGTGACACTAATGTTATCCAGAGAGTCAAAGAAAGCATTGATGAGCTGGCAGGCAGTTAGCTTAAGGATAATTACAGCCTGCTTCTCAACAAAGAAGAAGGATATTAAGTTGAATATCATCCAAGTATACGCGCCAACAAATGATGCAGAAGTGGAAGTAAAGGACGAATTTATACAATACATTGCAGGAAGTCCTAGACCAACAAGGCAACAAACACATAACATTTCTAATAGGGACATCAGTGGAAAGGTAGGTAAGTACAACACAGGTTATGAGAAAGTAATGGGTCAAAATAGATTAGGAATAATGAATGAAAATGGAGAAAGGCTAGCAGATCTATGCATGCTCAGAACCTTGTCACTGGAGGAAGTATATTTCCACATAAAACTACACAAAGCCGCGTGGGTATCATCGGATCACGACACTGAGAACCAGATAGACTATATTTGTATAAGTAGAAGCTTTCGCAGAACATTGCAAGATGTCAGAGTGAAACGAGGTTCAGATGTAGCTTCTGACAACCACCTACTGATAGAATGAAACTGAAGAAGCACCACAAAACAGACATGGCAAGGAAAAGATATAATATGGTACTGTTGGAAGACCTAGAAATTGCAAAGAACTTTAAACTGAAACTAAGCAACAGATTTCAGGTTCTGCAGGAGTTATACGAAGAAGATACACTAGATGTAAACACTGTGTGGAACAGCGCTAAAGAAATGTGGAGCAAATCATGTGAAGAGACAGTGGGATTTAAGAAACCTCAACACAAGGAGGGGATTATATTAGAAACACTGAAGAAGATAGACAGAAGGACAGAAATTAAAGCAAAAATAAATAACAATAAAACAAGAGCAGCAAAGGCCTCAGCTCAGATAGAATACAATTAGGGCCATAAAGATGTTAGGAAAAGCATAAAGAAAGACAGACAGGCCTATTTTGATAATATGGCAGGACAGGCAGAAGAGGCAGCTGGTAAAAACAATATGAGAGCTCTGTATGAAATCACAAAGAAGTTGGCAAATAGACAATATAGGGTAGAAAAGCCCATAAAAAACAAGGAAGGTAAGGTAGTAACATCAGAAAAAAAGCAGATGCAAAGATGAGTGAAATACTTCAGCGGAATGCTAAATAGGCTAGCACCAACAGAAACAGAGGAGATAACAGCAGAAAAGAGTATTTTAGACATCAATGTAGAACCACCCAGCAAGGCCGAAACTGAACACGCTATCTCAAAGTTGAAGAGAAATAAGGCACTGGGCCCAGTTGGAATTGTAGCAGAAGTGCTCTTTGCGAACAAAGAAATAACAACAGAAATACTACTCTTACTATTTAACAGGATTTGGGAAGAAGGTCCTAGAGGACTGGAAGGAGGCCCAAAGAAAGGATATCTATTAGAATGTAAGAATTATAGAGGCATCTCCCTGCTCTCATTACCCAGCAAGGTCTTCAGCAGGATTTTGCTAAACAGAATTAAAACATCAGTAGAGAAGAACAAGCAGGTTTCAGGCAAGGAAGATCCTGTACTGACCACATTGCTACATTACGAATAATAGTAGAACAGTCAATTGAGTGGAATTCTTCACTGTTAGTTACATTCATTGACTATGAGAAGGCATGTGACAGTTTAGATCGCAGAATGCTATGGAAACTACTAGAACACTATGGTATGCCAGCCAAGATAACAAAGCTTATAAAGACTATATATGAAGGAACAACTTGTAGAATTGTGCATGGAGGAACTCTCACAGAAAGTTTTAAAGTAGAAACAGGCGTGCGACAAGGATGTTTCTATTTCCATTCCTATTTCTTCTAGCAATTGATTGGATCATGAAAACTACTACACAAAGACAAAGAAATGGGATACAATGGACATTGTGGAACCAATTCGAAGATCTTGACTTTGCAGATGATGTGGCACTTCTGGCACACAGCCACACACATAAATGCAAGAGAAACTTCAGATCTTAAGCAAGAATTCAGCTAAACTGGGACAGACAAAAAACACAGTTAATAAAAAATAATAGTGCAAGCATTAGCCTCACAGTAACTGAGGGAGTGCCAACTGAGGAAGTAGAGTATTTCACATATGCAGGCAGCATAGTGGATAAATATGAGGGAAAAGGATGTTAAAGTTAGAATAACCAAAGCCAGGACAGCATTTATCCAACTTAACAAAATATGATCATCTAAGAACATCAAAGCAAGAACCAAACTTAGGCTTTTCAATAAAAATGTAAAGACTGTCCTACTGTATGGTTCAGAGACATGGGTTATGACCAAGACAATACAACAGAGGATACAAAAAATTCATGAACTACTTCTTGAGGAGGATTTTAAACATTAAATAACAGGACAAGATCAGGAACGAGGGGGTCTGGGATAGGGCAGGCCAAGAACCTATGAACCTACAAATCATGTCTAGGAAGTGGAGGTGGATTGGCCACACTCTGAGGAAACACGACACCAACATATCAAGACAGGCACTGAAATGTAATCCTCAAGGAAATAGAAAACGAGGAAGACCTAGACTTACTTGGAGAAGAGAAATTATGACACTCCTCTGAGACAAAGGATGCACATGGAAGGAAGCAGAGAATAATTCCAAGAACAGGGATGACTGGAGAGCCTTTATACGTGGCCTATGCTCTCAAAGGGAGTGAAAGATGATGATAATGATGATGATGATAGCAATTGGAGGTTATGAAATACCAGAGATTAGATATTCTGATGACACAGTATTACTGTCCACAACATAAAAAAGGAATTGAAAAACTAATTATGTCAGTCCGTAAGAATAGTGAAGAGCAAAACCTTTATCTTAATGCGAAGAAAACTAAATTGATGACAAATTACAAAACAAATAAGGCAGCTTAAATATGTATCAATGAGAACAAATTGGAAGAGGTGGATAGTTTTGAATATCTTAGATCACTACTAACTAATAATGGAGATACAATGAGTGAAATAAAAAGTAGGACATCTATCGCTATTCAAAAAGTAAAACAACTAAAGAAGCTGTGGACAGGAACAGAAAAAAATACAAAAATAAATTTTTTAAAAGCATGAGTCTTTTCTACTGCAACATATGCCCTTGAGACCTGGACACTTAACAAAACAGCTGAGAGTTCTTCAAATATCATGGATAAAAAATTCAACCATTCATTCATTTGCATGTCCCTTGCCGAACTTTACCTCCCTAACAGCACTCCTGTAGGCTTCTCGGTTGTGAGCAAGATGGCCTGCTGCTGATGCATCCATTTGCAGATCATCAATGATGTCTTGCAGCCATCTTCACCTTGGTCTTCCTCTCTTTCTTTTTCCCATTATATACCCTTCCAAGACGGTCTTCTCTAGATTATCATGACGTTTAATATGCCCAAAATATTTAAGTTTTCTCTCTTTAATTCTCTTTACTAGCCAGCCTTCTTCAATATTAAGTTCTTGTGGTATGGATATATTTCTTCTTTTTTGTGTCCATGATATTTGAATAACTCTTCTGTAGCATTTACATTCAACTGCGTTTATGTGTTTCTCAGCTGTTTTGTTAAGTGTCCAGGTCTCACAGGCATATGTTGCGATGGGAAAGATGCATGCCCTTAAAAATCTTAATTTTGTAGTGGACACAAAAAAAAAACAATAAATCTTGTAGTATGGATTTATTTGGCCACAAAAAAAGAACACATAAATCAAACATTTTGGACGTCGTGAGCGTTTAGAGAAGACCGTCTTGGAAGGGTACATAATGGGAAAAAGAAAGAGAGGAAGACCAAAGCGAAGATGGCTGGAAGACATCGTTGATGATCTGCAAATGGATGCATCAGCAGTAGGCCATCTTGCTTACAACCGAGAAGCCTACAGAAGAGCTGTTAGGGAGGCAACGTTCTGCAAGGAACATGCAAACAACTAAACTGACTGAATCCAATGTCACGCCAGTCTTTTCATGTTTTCCATAAGTCCTGATGGCTCGACTAATGTCTTTTCTTTGGAATGTGATCTTTCGATTACAATTGTCGGTATCAACTAAAGACAACGATGACTAGCGGTCTAATGTACTTTGAAGTACATTAGACGGTCTGTCGTCCCGTGGATCTGCGAACTTTGTTTTCACTGATGAACGTGCATATTCAGGAATTAAAGGAGTGCAAATGATTTTGATGAAAAAAAATTAACTGAAGATAACTGTAAGGATGAGAAAAATGACAATGAAGATAATAACAGCGATGACAAATATGTTAATGAAGATACTGATAATAATGATTACAGAAATTATGACGATTATGAGCTAACAACGTCAAATAAGACTATAAATGATCAAAGCAAAAATATAAGTAACATTTTACTACTTGTTATTTATGTTATGAAGAAATGTGAAGCATTGAATTCTTTTTCTTCATCTTAAATCTCACAGGAACTGTGAGCTGGTGTTCTTTGCAGCCGATCTATGGAGATGTGTTGAGGCACTGCATCGTGCCAGTTACCAACGCCAGCTAAAAAGCAGGGGGTGTGCAGTATTTCTTTAGCTGGCTCCACCACCACGGGGACTATGACGATCCCTGTCCCGTTAGCCGGACTAGGCCTGTTACTGGGGCTACCAAAGGAGAAGTGTGACACGGTCTTGGTCAGCCATGATTCGCCAATCCTAACACCAGCATGTCAGATATGGGTCGTTGATTACCAAAAAAGACATCGTCTTTGCCCCTGAAACGCTGAATAAAATAAATAATAACGATTTTATAATTCATTATTATAAATTTTGTAATGATATGATAATGATGATAACAATGATATAATTAATTATGAGAACTAGAATTATGATACTGACAACAACGATAATGTCAATGAAAATGATGTTGATAGTAATAATGAAAAGTGGACACAAACTGATATAAAAACTAAATCAATGTTTCATTTTCTTTTCATGTGTTCTTTATGCTATAAAGAAATGTCAAATATTTGGGGGGGGGGGGGGGGTTGCGTGGGGAAAAATAATGACGCTGAAAATAATAATAAGGATGATGCTAACGATAATACTGATGATGAAAGCAGTGATAATGGTGATATTTTGGCATCTCTAATAACAGCTGCGATAATGAGGATGATAATAACGACAATGACATAGTCAATGAAAATGACAATAAAAAGAACTGTAACCAAATGATTTTTTTTAATGTAAACATTTTTTTTGGTAAGTTTTCTTGAATTTGATAGAGAGACTGCAATAAATAAATACGGATTTCCCTGGAAGGTGAAACTAGGACGTACGTGCTGGTCTGCGTCGGCGAACCTCAAAAGGCGTTTGATCATTTCTCAGCTTCGGACACAGACACTTTTATCGTCGTCTCCAGTTCAAAAACGAGCACTTCAGTTTGTGTCTATAGTCAGTACTCAGTTTTTAACTTCTTCTTCTTCTTCGTTCACTTCTACCATCAAAAACCGCACTGTGAACCTACTGAATTCTCGCCTGTGGTCCTCGTTAGGTCCCGTGGTCCCCTGTGTGGTCCAAAATAGACCACACGAGATCCACGAGAGGACCACAAGGGGTTCAGAGTATCACAGTGCTTTAGCCTGTATTCTTGGTGGGTCTCGGAAGCGGGATTGCGTGACACCGTGGTTTTCATTGCACCAGTTTAGTCTAGGGTTGGACTTTCTCACCGGAAGACCTCGACGTGTTTAGGATATCAGTGCATCCCCGCTGGGTGAGAGGCGGTAGCCCACCCAGGCCAGAGTTGGACTTTCTCACCGGAAAACCTCGACGTGTTTTGAGATACCCGTGTATCACCGCCGGGTGAGAGGTGGTTGCCCATCCAGTCCAGAGTTTGGACTTTCTCACCGGAAAACCTCAGCGTGATTAGGATACGCAAACATCCCTGCCGGGTGAGAGGTGGTTGCCTATCTAGACTTCCCTGGTCCAGTGTCTCCGACTTCAGCATTTTGCGGTCGTGGCCGCTACCCTTCCTAGTTGTGACCAGGATGGAGCTTTTGTCCAGGAGGACGAATCCTCGCCACTAGTGACTTCTACCCCTGGGTTGAGCCGGTTTAGGCATTATCTCAGTATGGGCGTGTTTGGGACGGGACCGACCTCTAGGGCAGAGGTACTGTGACATGCATAGCCTTCAAGATTCACTCCTGGTATGAGCCGGTTTAGGCAAAATTCACCAGTATGGGTGTTTATCAGGCGTTACCGACCTCTAGAGCGGAGGTGGCATGACATGTCTAGCCATCAAGTTCCACCCCTGGTGTGTGCCGGTTTAGGCATATTTCACCAGTGTAGGTGTATTTCGGACGTGGGCGGCCTCTAGAGCAGAGGTGCCGTGGTATAGCTCTCGTAGCGATACTACTGGACATACCGGTTAAACTTCACTTTCCACCACCTTTTCCCATCGGCTCCGCACAGCAACCTTTATTTCTTTTCCGCATTTACTTCCTTAACCGGGATGAGCTTCACTCCACGCGCGGCATTTGAAGAGTCTCGCCAGCAGTGTCTTAACCTCTGGGACAAGCCGGTTCATGCATTTCACCCGATATGACTGCACTCAGGACGTGGCCGACCTCCAGACCAGAGGTGCCGTGATTTGACTGTTTGCTTCGCTTTATCCTTTCTACCACCTTTTCCGCAGTGATGCTGCGCGGCAACCTCATTTGCAAATTTCTTCATTGGCCGGGAGGAGCACCGCTCCACGCACGGCAGCTGAAGATCTCGCCAACAGCGACAGATGAGCTACCAAACGTGCCACTCATCTACCCTAAGTAACTGGTTTTCAGGCGCCAGATATTCGCCCTCGCCCCTTCTCCTATCAGTTTAAACAGTTCTGCCACGGGAAGGCCAGGAGTTGGACTTGACTGCCAGAGGCTGTTTGTGGCGCGTTTGCAGTCCTTAGAACCAGTTTTTAACAAATTATTGATATGACTAGTCAGAAATAGCTTTTCTCATTTTTTAAACGCAGATGACTAGTTAATGATTGAACTGGGTGTGAAATCAACAGTCCCAGTATCCCCTGGGAACAACTGTGTTAAGAGCACACTTATCTTAACATAATGTTTGTGAGACAGGGAACATAGATCTGTTTGCTTAAAAACTCTGATCTACCTCTGTAGCCAGAAACTTGTAGCAATCAACACTAATTGTAATTGTTATTTTTGTAAAATGTAATGTCAGGTTGGTGGACGGATGGGGACATGGAGATCTCTGGCGGGGGATGAGGGAAGTCTGGTGTGAAACCAATGAATCCAGGACGTGACAAGCCTATGGGTCTTTACAACAATGGCTATCAGAATGATGTAAACAGAATAGAGCTAGTAGACTATGGGTCCCCCGTGTGGTACCCGGGATCTGCAAAGAATAGGACCACTGTACCCAACCACGCATGATCGTAAAAGGCGACTAAGGAGGGTTCAGCATAGGGCCAGCAACCCTATCTGGTAAAAAAACTATCAGACTGCTACAGAAACGGAAGCAAGGGAAAAAACAAATGCAGGTGGAAGGAGAAATGCGTATCAGGAAACTGAGCCCATGAAGGTTGTGGATGAAAGCCAGCCACTGGAAGTCCCCAGCCCGACTGCAGACCTCCTGGAACCTAAACACAAGATACAAATAGGCAGCTGGAATGTACGAACACTAAACCAGACTGGAAAACTAGCACAAACCATCAAGGAAATGCACAGATACAAACTAGACATACTAGGAATACAAGAAGCAAGATGGACAGGACAAGGCAGAAGGAAATTAACAACACAGCACACAGAAGATACAATAATATGGTCAGGTAAAGAAGATCTTCATGAAGAAGGAGTAGCATTGGTTATAACAAAAGAAGCATCAAAAGCATTGCTGAAATGGACCCCAATAAATGAGAGATTATTATATGCACAGTTCAACTCAAGATTCACGAAGCTGTCTATTATAGTTTGTTATGCACCAACAGAAGCAGCTGAAGAGGAATTAAAAGAAGATTTTTACAACAGCCTCCAAGCAACAGTAGAAACAATACCCAAGCATGATATGCTACTCATCTTGGGCGACTCCAATGCAAAAGTAGGTGAAGGAAATGAAGATAGAAGAAGAATCATGGGAAGAGAAGGAATCGAAGAAATAAATGAAAATGGAGAAAGACTGTGCAGTTTCTGTGAAGAAATCATGATGACCATCGGAGGGACAATTTTCCAACATAAAAACATCCATAAGGTGACTTGGAGGTCACCAGATAAAACCACAGAAAACCAAATCGATCACATACTAATAAACAACAAGTGGAAACGGTCACTACAAGATGTGCGAGTAAGGAAAGGAGCAGATGTAGGAAGTGATCACAACCTTCTGGTACCAAAAATAAAACTAAAATTAAGGAAAGCCAAAACCGGAGAACACAGAAAGATACATTTTGATACAAGAAAACTGATAGACCAGCAAACAAGAAATGAATTCTCAATAGTACTTAAGAACCGCTTCAGTGTCCTACAAGACGAAGCAGAAATGTCCATATTAGAGTTCAATAAAACACTACAGGAAACAGCAAAAGAGGTGCTGGGATATCGGAAAAGGAGAAAAGAGGAATGGATAAGCGAGACCACATGGGAAAAGATAGAGCAAAGAAAAGAAATCAAGAAAAAATTACTGAACACCAAATCACAACGGCTTAAAGAACGAGTTTTAAGTAATTATGCACAAAAAGACAAAGAAGTGAAGGAATCATGCCATCAAGATAAACGTCAATATTATGACAACTTAGCAGAAACAGCAGAGAAAGCAGCATATACAAATGACATGAAAACCATATATAAAATCACAAAGCAGATGACAGGTAACTTCAACACAAGATGTGAAAGTGCAGTAAGAACACAAAAATGGACAACTGGTCAGTGGAGAAAGAAAAAAAATTGAAAGATGGAGGGAACACTTTAATACCCTACTAAACAGAACACAAGCAGCACAAACAATAGACATACCTGAAGCAAAACCGGAACTAAACATCAATACAGGACCAATAACAATAAATGAAGTAAAGGAGGTGATAAAGAAGCTAAAATCAGACAGGACACCAGGTGAAGATGAAGTGACTGCTGAGATGTTGAAAGCAGAAGAAACAGAAACACCAAAACAACTTTGCCGGATATTACAACAAATTTGGAATCTAGAAAAAGCCCCCAGAGGAGTGGAAAACTGGGCTTATAGTAAAACTACCAAAGAAGGGTGACCTCAGAGATTGCGGGAACTGGAGAGGCATTATCCTACTGCCACTCACCAGTAAAGTATTTTGCAGAATAATCATCAACAGAATTGTACCAACACTTGAGGAAAAACTTCGGAAAGAGCAGGCAGGATTTAGGAAAGGAAGATCATGCATAGACCACATATTTGTACTTAGACAAATATTAGAACAGGCAAATGAGTGGCATAGCACAACATATGCATTATTCATAGATTTTGAGAAAGCCTTTGACAGTGTCAACAGAGATGCACTGTGGAAAATCCTAAGATGGCATGGCCTCCCCCATAAAATAGTTAATGTAATCAAAGCCCTATACGAGGGTTTTCAGTGCAAAGTGATCTGTGGAGAACATACCTCCAGCAGCTTTAGGGTACAAACAAGAGTGAAACAGGGATGTGTACTATCACCAACATTATTTATCTTGGCAGTAGACTGGTTAATGAAGGAGGCAACATCAGACAAACGCAGAGGATTACAATGGACCCTTGACACAGTGCTGGAGGACCTTGACTTTGCGGACGACATTTGTCTATTATCAAGCAGTCACAAAGATATGCAAGATAAAATAAACAAGCTAACTCAGAATGCAAACAACATAGGACTAAAGATCAACGTAGGAAAGACAAAGTTAATGAAGCAAAATGTGAACAACAGAAATGTACTCAGAGTAGATAGCAAGTTAGTGGAGGAGGTCAATGAAATTGTATACCTTGGCAGCAGAGTAGTAGAAAATGGAGACAGCACAGAGGACATCAACAGCAGACTTACTAGAGCAAACCAGGCTTTTGCAATGCTGCAGAATATATGGAAATAAAAAAAACTAAGCATAAATATGAAAATCAGGATATTTAAGAGTAATGTTCTAAGTGTACTACTCTATGGAAGTGAATGCTGGAAAATCACCAAAACCATAGAAAACAAGTTGAATTCTTTCCAGACTAAATGTTTACGAAGAATTAGAAAAATATGTTGGCCAAACACCATAAGAAATAACATCTTATTAGCAGAAATGCAGATGAAACCACTGACAACAATTATTGAGGAAAGACGCTGGCGATGGTTGGGACATGTGCTTCGAATGACTGACAACTCACTACCAAAAATAGCACTAAGATGGACACCACAGGGGAACAGAAGTAAGGATAGACCAAAAGAGACATGGAGAAGAACAACAGAAAGGATGTTGAGCAATAGAGGGCTCACCTGGGCAAGAGCAGAAAAAAAAGCGAAGGACAGGCATTTGTGGAAAACTCTTGCGGAAGCCCCATGTGCCCTGGGCACTTTAGGTTCAGAGAGAGAGAGAGAGAGAGACTATGGGTGGCGGGGAATGGATATCGTTGAAGCACTCATCAGATTCCTCATCTCAAAGTCAGAGTGTATTTGTGGAACTGTCTCAAAACCATCTGACATGGAGAAGGGACTTAAGTACAGCCACCAGAGATTGGAAAACAAGGTTTTGGCCAGGCCAGCCACACTGTCTTCATGGCAGTCCGAGCAAGACCACAGTCTGCCCTAGCAAGGAAAGGTGCTGAAGTCGGAGTTACCCAGCCAAAAGACGCATCGCAAAAATCAGGGTAACACGCATTATCGCTAATGAAATGTCTCTATCTGCAGTTTTCAAACATGGTGCTCGCCCTGTGAAGACTAACCAGGCAGGTGCAGTGCCGGGCCCCCTGCCTCGAAAGGGTCCACCCAATGCTACTGGAGGTCCTCTCAGTTCGTCTTGTGGAGTCAGGAGACATGAGAGTAGAGCTACTGGCCAAAAAATACAACAGAGGAAAACAGCCAAAAAGCAAGAACTTAAAATAATGCAGTGGAATGCTGAGGGTGTCAGCAGTGTTAGAGATGGCTATAGCAAAAAGATTGAACTAGAGAACATACTTTTTGCAGAGCAAGTAAGTATATGCTGCATACAGGAGACACACCTAACTAAAGATGCCGCCCTTAAAATCAGAGGCTACCAGTGTTTTAGATCAGACCGACAGGACAGAAGAAAAGGAGGAGTACTCACACTTGTTAAGAATAACATCAGCGCATGTCAGGTGGGAGTGTACATGGAAGGAGCCGAATACCAGATGATCCATCTAAAAAGTAGTAATACAGATTTCCACCTCCTTAACTATTACTATCCTAATGACCGCCCACTTGCTCTAGAAACAATCCCACACAAAGAGAGACTGATGGTCTGTGGTGATTTTAACAGCCATTCCCAGAGCTGGGGCTATGACCACATAGACAAGAGAGGAGAGGAAGTTGAGAGCTGGCAGGATGATAATAGACTTCTCCTGATCAACCAGCCAATGGATCCCCCAACATTTTACTCAAGGGCTTGGCATACAAAATCAACACCAGATCTGGCATTCCACTCTCCAGGTCTGAAGTGGAACATTACACGTGAAGTTGGAAAACAACTTGGAGGTAGCGACCATCCACCAGTCTTCCTGACAATAGAAAATGAACTCCTTAACACCAGTAGCCCTCTCCCCAGATGGAACTATAAAAAAGCAAACTGGACAATGTACAGACATCGTACAGGTATCCTGGTGGGACAGCTGTCCATAGAAAGTAAGGATATTAACAGCATAGTGAAGGAATTCAATGCTTGTATCCTTCAGGCCGCTCGTGAAACCATTCCCAGAGGAGCTCGCAGGGACTATAAACCATACTGGTCTAGTGAGCTGGGAAAACTCCATGATGACGTGGAAGCAGCTCGAAAGCAAGCAGAAAATAGACCATGCCAAGAACACCACAATAATTACCAACATTCTAAGGCCAAATTTCAGAGAGCAAAGCTGCAAGCCAGACGGGAAAGTTAGAGAGAGAAAACAGAGTCCCTAAACTTTGAAAAGGATGGAAGGAAACTGTGGAAACTAATCAAACAGTTAAATGATGAGAATACTGGAAGAAGTACAAAGGTTACACTAATAGAGGATGGGAAAACTCTTACAGGTAAGCAGGTAGCAGATCACTTTGCTCGCATGTTTGCACAGGACTGCAACATTGATATCCATCCAGAGAAGGAGCGTACAGTGCGCATCGAGCCACAGAAAGAGGAGGAACAAGTCAGAAAAGTGGAGGTCATGGATGCACCAATCACACACAGTGAGTTAGACCTAGCAGTTAGTAAACTGAAACCAAGGAAATCACCAGGACCAGATGGAGTGTCCAATGAAATGATCAAGAACCTGGGAATGGCAGCACTGGGAAAGCTGTTGGATATTTTCAATATGTGCTGGAGCACAGGTAAGTTACCTCAAATCTGGAAGGAAGCAAGCATGGTACCACTGCTAAAACCAGGGAAAAACAGTGATACTGCCTTCAGCTACAGGCCAATCAGTCTCACTAGCTGCCTATGCAAAACGATGGAACGCATAATTGACCTGAAGCTAAAATGGTACCTAGAAAGTGAAAACCTTCTCGTTCCACAACAAGCAGGATTTAGGCAGTACTACAGTACGGAAGATCAAGTGACCTATCTCTCTCAAGAGATTGAGGATGCATTCCAAGAGAAAAACCTTGTACTAGCAGCGTGGATAGACCTGAAGAAAGCCTTTGATAAAGTATGGAAAAAAGGTCTGCTGTGGAAACTAAGAAACTGCAATGTTAATGGAAGACTGTACAACTGGATAAAGTCCTATTTACACAATAGAAGAGCTAGAGTAGTAATGGATGGACACAAAAGCCAGAAAGTACTTCTGGGACACGGTGTATCACAAGGAGGAGTCCTTTCGCCTACACTATTCCTTGTATTCATTAATGACCTGGTCAAGGAACTTCCCTATGGAATCAAAGCGGCACTGTATGCAGATGATCTGGTCATGTGGTGTACAGATGAATATGCGACAGTTGCTACACAGAGACTCCAAAGAGCAGCAGACATCTTGACATCATGGACAAACAAATGGTGTGTAAGTATTAACACAGAGAAATCAAGTACCACTCTGTTCACCCTCTCATCTAAACAGAAAGCAGGTAAGATCTTTGTAAATGAAATACCCTTAAGGATGGACAACCAACCAACTTACTTAGGAGTGACTCTTGACTCAAAACTGACGTGGAAGCAACACATCAACAGTGCAGAAGCAAAAGCCAGAAGAAAACTAGCCATATTAAGAAAACTGAGTGGAACCACATGGGGAGCTAGTGAAAGAATCCTCAAGAATGTATATCAGCAAAGTATTCTACCACATTTAGAATATGGCTCAACATCTTGGTGCACAGCATCAAACACTACGCTGCATAATCTAGACAAGGTTCAAAATCAGTCACTACGGATTATCACAGGTGCCATGAGGTCCACACCAATAGTAGAAATGCAGAAAATAGTTGGTGTTCAACCGCTAAAGGAAAGTAGAGACACAAAAGTCATGACCATGGGAGAAAAATTCCTTAGCTCTGTAAGCCATCCCCTGAAGGAGAGATTCAATAACTTGGCATTAGGACGGCTTAAAAGAAGCAGCTTCATTCATCAGGCCAAGCGTATGCGTAAGCTGATACCTGATCTTCCAACTGTAGTCGCTCCATTATCATCTGTACCAGAGCATACACCATGGAAAGAAGCAGATTATACACAAATAACTATTCAGACTGAAGTGAAAGGTGTGCAGAGTGGTGAGATGCAGAGCAGTCTTGTAAGATCAACAGCCACACTTAGTGTTCTAGATGACAAATATCCATGTGACACCTGGATACATGTGTATACAGATGGATCTGCACATAATGCCATAAAGAATGGAGGGGCAGGAGCATATATTGAATATCCAAACAACACCATTGATAAGATTTCCATACCCACTGGAAAATACTGCAACAACTTTGATGCAGAAGTTAGGGCAATTATTGCTGCAGTTGAAAAACTATCAGACTTCAGAATTGATACATGTCCTGTAGTAATTCTCACAGATGCAAGATCAGTACTGGAAGCTCTTCAGTGCAACAAACTACCAGACCTTAAAGATGCCTTGTCAAAAATTGGCTTACAACATGGAGTCACTTTGCAATGGATTCCCTCCCACTGTGGGATACCAGGCAATGAGAAAGCTGACCATCTGGCCAAAGAGGGCACTGAAATGGAGCAACCAGACATACCAATCACCTATAATCATAAGAAAAGCATGATAAAAACCTACAGGAAGCCACAAACACCACCACATGATGACTGTCACATGCTAAACAGAAAGGAACAAGTCACCATCTTCCGTCTCCGAACAGGACACACCCAACTCCGAAGTCATATGTATACAAAGTTTAAGGTTGGTACTACTAATCTATGTACATGTGCCCAGGTGCCCCAAACTGTGGAACATATCCTCCAGAACTGCATCAACTACGAGACACTGAGAAATAATTACTGGCCCAGTGAAACCACTAAAGAAGATAAGCTCTACGGTTCCATACATGAGTTACAAAAAACAGTGAAATTTATCCAAGAGACAGGACTGCAGATATAGACAGACAATGCGAACGAAGAAGAAGAAGAACAGTCCCAGTGATGAAACGCCAGCCACCAGCAGTTCAGTGACTAGTAGGTCAAACGAAGACAGCTTTAGAAAACAAAAAGAGGGAAACCCACCAGAGTCCAAAGTTTCAGAATGCTCTTCTGAAAACAAAAATTTTTTAACGAGGAGTGGAGAAAGTATTATACATGGTTACGTACCAACGAGCAAATGATAATGTTTTTGTTATGTATGTCACCAAACTAAACAGAAAAATGGATTTCCTAAAGATTCAAGAAACGATCAGGCTACTGCACTAAAGGAATATACCGAAAGCAAAAGTCACATTGCGACTGTTTCAGATCAAGTTGCTCAGCAGTCTATGCACTGATACACTCGCACAAGGGAAAAAAAACTGGGAGCACAGTTGCGAACAGTTTTATTTATGGTACAGCGAAATATTGCACCAAGTAATTTTGATGCTCTAATCAAAACCTCTGATGTACAATTGAGCGTATCATCAGTAATATCATCATCATCATCAGGTGCCGTGCCGACTGGCGTTGGTTATTATGCTTCTCCAGAGTATCCGATCCTTCATGCAGGCCATCAGTTCAGTTGGTGATCTCCTCTCACACCATCCCGTCAGACTGTCCAGTATCATTTCTCTTGGTCTTCCTCTTGATCTTCTTCCTTCTATTTTTCCTGTTGTTATAATATTTTCAATGCCCCCTCTTCTCATTGCATGTCCTATGAAAGTACATTGTCTCTCTCTTATCTTTTTGACAAGGTTTTTGCCTCTCCACCTCTTCTCCTACATTCTTCATTAGTTATTTTTGCTGTCCATGGGATTCGCAACATTCTTCTAATAAACCACATTTCTGCTGCTTCCAATGATTTTTGTGCAGACTTGCCTATTCTCCATATAACAAGATAGGTTCAATATAGCATTTTAGGAATCGTTTTCTAACATTCATTGATAAAGATGTGTTAGCTAATACGTTTCTCATTCTCTGAAATGCAGTCTGTGCTTGGCCTATTCTGTTCCTAATTTCTGTTTTGCATTTCCCATCTGAAGTTATTACTGCTCCAAGGTATTTGAATTTCTGCACCTGCTTTAGAATAGTTCCGTTTAATTTAATACTGCATGCAGTAATAAGCCCTACAAAATCATTGTCCTTGACATGTCAGATTTTCTCTTTAACAATATACACAAGAGATTCATCCAGATTTGACATTAGAGGTTTTGTACGAGCCTGGAAGTGAAGCATGGCTGGGTATAGTTTAGCTATTTTCTTCAGGTAGAAAATAAATGGTCGTCACTGTGTGGCAGTGCATTTTTAGGGTACCCCCCTAAAAAAAAGTCAAAGTTCAAAATTTACAGAACACCATGAGTCTGGATAAATCTTTTGTGTATGTTGTTAAAGAGAAATTCTGACAAGTCAAGGACAGTGTTTTTGTACAGTAAGAGAACACAGTTTTGTAGGATTAGACCTAGAAAAAATCGTAGACAAAGCACTTTAGTGAGACGTGAGAGAAAGAAAAATCAAAAGAGAATTACCTGGAATTCGAACACGACCTCCGGTAGGACGAGCAACCGTCTAGCCACGAAAGAACAGCACACTATCGACTTAGCCAACTAGCACCTCCCAAAAAAAGGTGTTTTGTTGACATAGTCTTTAGTAACTGCTCAGTAGACATGAGGGATGGTGACACCCAGAAAGAAACGAGGTTGTGACACAGAAATTCCGTAGCTTAGATTCAATCTCTCTAGCAGGTACCAACTTTTTAGACAAACATACACTGTCATGCCTGGTGCAGACATGAACAACAATAACAAACGAACGAATACTTATTACATGAAGTTAGTTTCAGGTATAGTTTTAAGGAACATTTTTTTTTATAAATAGGAAACTACGAGGCTTTGGTACGGTAAAGTAAAAGAACACAATTTTGTAGGATTGGACCTGGAAAAAATCGTAGACAAAGCACTTTAGTGAGACGTGAGAGAAAGAAAAATCACAATTACCTGGGATTCGAACGCGGACTTTGGTAGGACGAGCAGCCGTCTAGCCACGAGAGAACGACTTTTTTTTAGGGGGGTACCCACCCCCCTAAAAAAAAGTCGTTCTCTCGGTGGTAGTCGGCTAAGTCGATAGTGCGCTGTTCTCTCGTGGCTAGACGGCTGCTCGTCCTACCAGAGTCCAGTGTTTTTATAGGGCTTATTACTGATGAGAGACACTCAAGTGTACATTAGACAATTAGCTGTTTGTGTACGTGTATCAGTATGGGAGATAATTTTTTTTCCTCTACAGAAACGGCATTTCTCATTTTATGAGGCTTAATTGTGAACGAGAAGATCACGTCGTTTGAGATTCCCGTGGCTGAGAATTGTGGGAGAAAGCCTGAGCGACTTCAGTTTTCAGTTTTCGGTGTGGACGCTGTGTGTGATGTCTCCGTGGAGTATATGGACTTTATATCTGTTCTTGACTTTGTACTATGAGTGGACTCGCCACATGGCAGGGGTAACCTGCTGGCAGTCGGATTATTGTCACCTCCATCAGCATTATCATCATTTCCATGAATAAAATCATCATGTCAAGATTACCCAGGAGTTGTTTTATGTCTGGTTGCTAACGTTAGGTTTTGTACGAGCCTGGAAGTGAAGCATGGCTGGAGATAGCTAATCCAGAAAAGTGAAGCTGACGGCTGGAATTCTGTGAATAACAAATCCAGCAACACGGCTTCAAGATGAATGTACAACTTGGTATCCATGTGCGCAAAGGCAGCACAACGACACGACACGGCCCTAGTAAAGAGTGTCCGCCCCACCACAGAACACACAAGAGAGAGATAGACGGTCCCCATACGTCTTCATACACTAAGGTTGAGAAGCAAGAAAATGTTTTAGAGAAATTACACAATAGCCTGTGGAACTGCTGAATGTGTTTTCCATCAGTTGATACGAGTAATGGAATAATGGGGGATTATAAACAGACAGGCAGCTGGACTTGGGTCAGACGAAGCAAGTGTTATGACTGGCAAAGAAACAGGTGTTGCCGATCACATGGCTGTACTTCAGCTTACTTTAGTGCATATTTAGAACAAAAATGTTCAGAGACATTTACTTCCTGCTGATATTTGTAGAGTTTGCATGTGCACTGTGTAACCGTGTGTCGCACTGGCAACTAAAGATATAGACTCGATGGGTGATTATAGATTTGGCTTGAAACAAATCTTTTAAGATTTACTGATCTTTTGGCGATAGAACTCACTGAGTGTAAGAAATATGTGAATGCTCTCAGTGACGTCGACTATCTTTCACTTAAACATCCAATTAGTGCTCGTTGATTAAGTTTTGGCTGCGCTGTTCACAGAATGGAAAAACTAATTATGTCAGTCCGTAAGAACAGCGAAGAGCAGAACCTCTATCTTAATGCAAAGAAAACTAAATTGATGACAACTGACAAAACAAATAAGCCAGCTGAAATATGTATCAATCAGGAAAAACTGGAAGAAGTGGAGAGTTTTGAATATCTTGGATCACTGCTAACTAATAATGGAGATACAATGAGGGAAGTTAAAAGGAGGACATCTATCGCTCTTCAGAAAGTAAAACAAATAAAGAATCTGTGAAGAGGAGCAGACAGAACCACAAAAATACGATTTTTAAGGGCATGCATCTTTCTCATCGCAACATATGCATATGAGACCTGGACACTTAACAAAACAGCTGAGAAACACATAAATGGCTTTGAATGTAAATGCTACAGAAGAGTTCTCCAAATATCGTGGACACAAAAAGAACAAATATATCTATACTACAAGAGCTTAATATTGAAGAAGGCCGGCTAGTAAAGAGGATTAAAGAGAGAAAACTTAAATATTTTGGACACATTAAACGTCATGATAATTTAGAGAAGACCATATTGGAAGGATACATAATGGGAAAAAGAAAGAGAGGCCAAAACGAAGATGGCTGGAAGACATCGTTGACGATCTGCAAATGGATGCAGCAACCGAGAGGCCTACAGGAGTGCTGTTTGGGAGGTTAAGTTCCGCAAGGGACATGCAAATGAATGAATGAATGTTCGCGCCATACAAAATGTGTGCAAGAAACAAGTGCTTGCACTTGAAAAAAAAAGAGGTCCAACGAAATATTCAAGCGGCTGCAGGTTTGCTGCCTAAATGCAAAATATATTCATTCGTTACTATGACATACATGTTATCTGATGTCATTCCCGTGGTAGAGTAACTCATTTTGACATTTCAGAACGACTTAGTGCACCTATCAACAGTGGAACCAAAAATGCACTTCATGCTTTACTGATAACTCCTGATTCAAAATAAAAGGAGTTAGATGGAAAAAAACTGGATAATGAAAGCACTGTTTTAGATGATGTCACGTTGATAAAACGTTTCAAAGAGTCAGAAAATATTTTAATCAAGAACTGATTGACTCGATAAGTGCAGGTTTCTTTCTGATCAAATTACTGTCTTTTCATCTCTGACAAAATTGTGTGATGTTGAGCGATACCCTCCTGTGGGAGATGAACTTGATCGGTATGCGACAAACGAGTTTAATGAGTTGAGACATCATTATGCAAAAGTCATTAACGGGTCCAAAGGCTCACAAGATTTCCAACAGTGTAAACACGCGCTGGCGAGGTACGGTTTAAACAACTTTGACACCGCGTTACCAGCTGTAATAAAAAATTTAGCTGAAAGGTTTTCAGATTTTGCAAAATTTCCGCAGATAGCATTGGTCATTCCTGTGTCTAATGTTCCAGCTGAGAATTTAGTAAAAAGCAACCAGCGAAATCAGTTGGAGAATAATCGAGCCAATAGGCTGATGATGCTCAATTTGCATGGAGGAGAATCGGCCAGTTTTGACTTTGGTCCAGCGTGTGAGTATTTAACAAAGATTAAATCTCGCCGCAAGTAAGATAAGAACAAATATTCAAAGACATTTAGTTCCTGCTGATATTTGTAGAGTTTGTTTAACCCCCCACCCCACCACACCAACACACACACACACGCACGCACGCACGCACACACACACACACAGAGTACCGACAGTTGTAATGAGAAAACTGTTATTTCCGAAAGTACTTCATGAAAGGTGACGGACAGGTAGGTACGTTTGCACCGGTTTCAAAAAATCCTAGCGCGATCACTGAATTAGAAAGTAAGATGAGAATGTATAAATGAAAAACATAACCTGGATGTTGTATGTTCTTCATTTATACGTTCTCATCTTACTTTCTGATTTTCTGCCATTTGTGTTTCGGCTCACTTTCTTCACTCCCTCTATCATTTGGTAAAACTGAACCATACACCTTTGTCTCAAAATGAAAAAAAAATGAAAGTATTAGCATTTTGATTTTCTAAACATCTGTCCGTGACATTAAAAAGTCACCTTGATGTGAAAATGTGAGGAATGTGAAAAGTGGATGTCCTTATGTTAAAATATGGAGAGAGGCAAACAAGAAATGTTGGTGGTATCTAAATGCTTCACTTTTGTTTGGTTTAAGAAATAAAGCACGAGCACAGGAAGGACAAAACTGTGAATTCAAAGATTAAAAAAAAAAAATTTTAGATTTGCTTAAAACTCAAATACTGGAATGGTTATTCTAAATTTGTATAAAAATATCCAAAACTGACGCCTTTTAACAAATATTTACCCCAGGACTGTCCAGCAGGCAGCCACTGGAGCTTCTTCTGTTATACCTGAGGTCATGAAAATGTAACTTATTTTATTACAATCACTATAGTATGCCAAAAAATGATGAGTTTTAGGTTTATGCTGTGAATGGAAGAAATTTTCCTAGTTACAATTCACTGTGCAATCAATAGTCAAATTCCCTGAAGTATGTCTAGTAACTTTGCAAAGAATGGTTGATTTAGACGCATCCCACCATACTTAACCCAGGCTGTTGTGGCTCTTCTGGGTAAAGTTGGGGCGGATGGTGAAAGTCCTCCAGATATGGAGGATCCCTGTGAATAAGGAGTTGTCCAAATAAGCAGGCGCGGACCAACTGGCGGTAGACTCAGAGAGCGAGGTGGGGTAGTAGGTGGCTCTACTACTTCTATAAAGTGCCTCAGGTGCTCAGTGAAGGGAATACCAGGCGGGTCAGAGGCGCCTTAAAACCTCTCGCTCCCGCTGCCTTGCGGGTAGGACAGGGAGTCCAAAGACTAGCGGAGAGTCCGTACACAAACCGACAGAAGGCAACGGGAAACCACTGTTGTAGTTCCCAATAATAGTTATGCTTGAACAGAATAATCGATTCATCATGAACGACGTTAATGGATGTTCCTCTGGAACAGCCTCGTCCGGTAGGGAAGCTCACGAACCACAGGTGAGGCCAGATCGTCATCAAGCTACTGGTGGCAAAACTAACAAGTTCAAAATAGCAACATGGAATGTTAGAACTTTATTCCAGGCTGGAAAATTAGAAAATGTAAAGATGGAAATGGAAAGGATGAAGATCAACATATTAGGAATGAGTGAAGTGAGATGGACAGGTGCAAGGAAGATAAACTCAGATAAATATACAATAATATGTTCAGGAAGTGAGAAACATGAACGAGGAGTAGGAATTATATTTGATGAACAAACGGCAAGGACAATTGTAGGATATTTGAACATCTCGGACCGAGTCCTGCTAGCCCAACTGAAAGGACAACCAATAAACATAAATATTATACAAGTGTACGCTCCAACATCTGAAAGCTCTGAAGAAGATGTACAGCTATTTTATAATGACATAGAGACAGCACTAAAACACACAAAGTCACATGAAGTTACCATAGTCATGGGAGATTTTAATGCCAAAGTTGGTAAATGAAGAACTTCAGAAATCGTTGGTGACTATGGACTGGGGGAGAGGAATGACAGAGGTTATAAATTAATTGAATGGGCAAGAATACACAGCATGGTTGTAGGAAACACCTGGTTTAAACAACATCCACGAAGACTGGCAACGTGGTGCAGTCCAGACAAAATGACTTTTAACCAGATAGACTACATATTAATCTACAAACGATTCCGCAATGCATTACTAACAACAAAAACCATGCCAGGAGCTGACTGCAATAGTGACCATGATCCACTCTGTGGAAAAGTTAGAATAAAACTAAAGAAAGCAGGCAGAAAAGTGAGAAACATCAAACTGAATACAGAACTTCTTAAAAATGACCAAGAACTGTGAGAACAATACAAAGTTATTATAGCAAATAGATACAATGCAATAGCAAAGATAAATAGTATAGATGAACAATGGGAAATGTTAAGAGATTCTATCCACCAAACTGTTAAGGAGATAATACCACAAAAAAAGAAGCCCCTAAAAATAAATGGATGACAGACGACATATTAGGACTGATGGACAAGAGGAGGAGGAGTAAAAATAACGAGGAAAAATATAACAAGATAAATAAAGAAATAAGATGCAAATGCAGAGAAGCAAAAGAAGTGTGGTTAAATGAGCAGTGCAGACAGATAGAGGACTCTCATATTAAAGACAGCAAAAACATGCACAAACGAATTAATGAACTCACAGGCAGGAAAACAAAATATACCACAGGATGCCTGAAATCGAAAGAAGGTAAAATGTTAATGGGAAAAGAAGACATTGTGGACAGGTGGACAGAATATATCGATGAGCTATATGGAGGAGAAAGACCAGAATTAACACCAGATACTGAAAACTGTGATGGACCACCAATACTTGAAGATGAAATCATAGAAGAAAGGAAAAGCAACTGGGCCTGATAATATAACTATCTATCTATCTATCTATGCCTCTGACCCCTCGTGGAGCATAGGCCGCCAACAAGAGCTCGCCAGGCAGTTCGGTCCTGGGCCACTCTTTCCAACTGTCTCCATGTCTGGTTCATTATTTTGATGTCCGTGTCCAGACTTCGGCGCCAGGAGTTCCTTGGTCTCCCTCTCCTCCTTTTACCCTGTGGGTTCCATGTTAGGGCTTGCCTTGTAGTGCTGGATGTGGATTTCCGTAGGGTGTGTCCGATCCATTCCCATCTTCTTCGTAGGATGTCGTCTTCCACTGGTTGCTGGCCTGTTCGCTGCTGCAGTTCTTGGTTACTTATGGTATCTGGCCATCGTATTTGTAGAATCCTTCTAAGGCATGTGTTAATAAATGTCTGGATTCGTTTCATGATCGTAACAGTAGTTCTCCAAGTTTCTGAACCGTATAGCAGAATGGGCTTTATCATGGTGTTAAATACTCTGATCTTCAATTTAATTGACAAGGCTGAAGTTCCCCATATTTTCTTCATCTGATGGAATTTTACTCTTGCCTTGCCCATTCTTGCTTTTACATCAGCTTCTGTTCCTCCCTGCTTGTCTATCACACTTCCCAGATAAGTAAACTTTTCCACCTCTTCCAGTTCCTCTCCTTCCAATATAATGGGCATTTCGTTGACCTCATTTACTCTAAGAACTTTACTCTTGCCCTTGTGGATGGTAAGGCCTAGTCTTGAGGAATTTTCTGCCACTAATATGGTTTTCTCTTGCATCTGTTGCTTAGTCTGGGAGAGAAGTGCCAGGTCGTCAGCAAAGTCTAGGTCGTCAAGTTGAGTCCAGAGCGTCCACTGAATACCATTTCTCCTATTTTCTGTTGATTTTCTCATAATCCAGTCTATGGCCAGGATAAATAGAAATGGTGACAGCAGGCATCCCTGTCTCACTCCGGTGTTAACTTGAAAGGCATCTGTTAGTTGTTGTCCATGGATTACCCTACATGTCATCCCTTCATAGGAGTTTTTAATGATGGTGATAATCTTCTCCGATACTCCGTAGTGTCTCAACAGTTTCCATATGGTCTGTCTGTCGACGCTGTCGAAAGCCTTCTCATAGTCAATAAAATTGACATAGAGGGGTGAGTTCCACTCCAGTGATTGTTCTACGATGATACGTAATGTTGCTATTTGGTCTGTACAGGATCTGTTCTTCCGGAATCCTGCTTGTTGGTCCCTGAGTTGTGGATCTACCGCGTCCTTTATCCTATTTAGAAGAACTCGGTTGAGTACCTTTCCTGGTATTGATAGCAGTGTTATACCTCTGTAGTTGGAGCAGGAGCTCAAGTCCCCTTTCTTTGGTATCTTGACAAGGTAACCTTCTTTCCACTCTGTAGGCACTTGCTCTTCTTCCCAGATCTTCCTGAAGAGGGGGTGAAGAATGTCTACGCTTGTCTCAATATCTTCTTCTTCTTCTTCGTTCACTTCTACCACCAAAAACCGCACTGTGAACCTACTGAATTCTCGCCTGTGGTCCTCGTTAGGTCCCGTGGTCCCCTGTGTGGTCCAAAATAGACCACACGAGATCCACGAGAGGACCACAAGGGGTTCAGAGTATCACAGTGCTTTAGCCTGTATTCTTGGTGGGTCTCGGAAGCGGGATTGCGTGACACCGTGGTTTTCATTGCACCAGTTTAGTCTAGGGTTGGACTTTCTCACCGGAAGACCTCGACGTGTTTAGGATATCAGTGCATCCCCGCTGGGTGAGAGGCGGTAGCCCACCCAGGCCAGAGTTGGACTTTGTCACCGGAAAACCTCGACATGTTTTGAGATACCCGTGTATCACCGCCGGGTGAGAGGTGGTTGCCCATCCAGTCCAGAGTTGGACTTTCTCACCGGAAAACCTCAGCGTGATTAGGATACGCAAACATCCCTGCCGGGTGAGAGGTGGTTGCCTATCTAGACTTCCCTGGTCCAATGTCTCCGACTTCAGCATTTTGCGGTCGTGGCCGCTACCCTTCCTAGTTGTGACCAGGATGGAGCTTTTGTCCAGGAGGACGAATCCTCGCCACTAGTGACTTCCACCCCTGGGTTGAGCCGGTTTAGGCATTATCCCAGTATGGGCGTGTTTAGGACGGGACCGACCTCTAGAGCAGAGGTACTGTGACATGCATAGCCTTCAAGATTCACCCCTGGTATGAGCCGGTTTAGGCAAAATTCACCAGTATGGGTGTTTATCAGGCGTTACCGACCTCTAGAGCGGAGGTGGCATGACATGTCTAGCCATCAAGTTCCACCCCTGGTGTGTGCCGGTTTAGGCATATTTCACCAGTGTAGGTGTATTTCGGACGTGGGCGGCCTCTAGAGCAGAGGTGCCGTGGTATAGCTCTCGTAGCGATACTACTGGACATACCGGTTAAACTTCACTTTCCACCACCTTTTCCCATCGGCTCCGCACAGCAACCTATATTTCTTTTCCGCATTTACTTCCTTAACCGGGATGAGCTTCACTCCACGCGCGGCATTTGAAGAGTCTCGCCAGCAGTGTCTTAACCTCTGGGACAAGCCGGTTCATGCATTTCACCCGATATGACTGCACTCAGGACGTGGCCGACCTCCAGACCAGAGGTGCCGTGATTTGACTGTTTGCTTCGCTTTATCCTTTCTACCACCCTTTCCGCAGTGATGCTGCGCGGCAACCTCATTTGCAAATTTCTTCATTGGCCGGGAGGAGCACCGCTCCACGCATGGCAGCTGAAGATCTCGCCAACAGCGGCAGATGAGCTACCAAACGTGCCACTCATCTACCCTAAGTAACTGGTTTTCAGGCGCCAGATATTCGCCCTCGCCCCTTCTCCTGTCAGTTTAAACAGTTCTGCCACGGGAAGGCCAGGAGCTGGACTTGACTACCAGAGGCTGTTTGTGGCGCGTTTGCAGTCCTTAGAACCTCTCAATATCTGTTTTCAGTGCTTCTGCCGGGATGTTATCAGGTCCTGCTGCCTTGCCATGCTTCAGCTGTTTTATGGCTTTACAAATCTCTTCCCTTGTTGGTATACCACAATCTATTCGTAGATCTCTATCGGCTGGTTCAATATTCGGTGGGTTATGAGGGGCTGGTCTATTCAACAATTCTTCAAAGTGCTGCATCCATCTGTCTCTCTGTCCCCAGTCATTGGGTATTGTTTTTCCGTTCTTGTCTTTCACTGGCCTCATCGGCACACTATAATTTCCAGTCGTCTTCTTAATTGTGGAGCATAGATCCTGTATATTTCCCTGCCGGGCAGCTCCTTCTACCTCTGTTGCCAGTGTTTCTATGTAGTTTCTTTTGTCTGTCCTGATGCTCCTCTTTGTTTTCCTACATGCTTCCCTATACTCTTCTTGTACAATAATTTTACTGGCTCTTGTGCGGCTGTTGTTGAGTGCTGCTTTTTTCTTCTTTCTCCTTATGGATTCTGCAGAGATCCACTCCTTGTGGCACAGCTTCCTGGGGCCAAGCACTTCTTGACATGATGAGGTAAATGCTTCTTTCACTCCTTGCCATCTCATATCAATGGACTCTTCTTCTGGTAGATCTTGTAGAATCTGAAACTTATTGGCGAGTGCGATCTTTAATTCTTCCTGCTTAGTTCTATCTTTTAGAACTGTGGTGTTGTATCTCTGGCGTTGTCTACTGTTGCCTCCTATCCCAGTCCTCTTTAGTTTTAACTTCAATCTGGCCACAATTAGATGGTGGTCTGATGCAACATCGGCTCCTCTTTTGCCCCTCACATCCTGAAGAGATCTTCTGTATTTCTTCCCAATGCATATATGGTCGATCTGATTCTCTGTTACCTGATCCGGAGAAACCCATGTAACCTTGTGTATCCTTTTATGATGGAAGAAACTCCTTCCAATGACCAAACTGCTTGTGGCACAAAAGTTAGCAAATCTCTCTCCGTTGTCATTCATTACATCCAATCCTTGCTGCCCCATGATATCATCGTATCCCCTGTTGTCACTTCCGATCTTGGCATTGAAATCACCCATGGCGATAACCATGTTCCGCTCTGGACGACTCTGCACAATACCCAGCAATCTCTCATAGAATTCCTCCTTAGTACCATCGCTGCTTTCATGTTAAATGTTAATGGGAAAAGAAGACATTGTGGACAGGTGGACAGAGTATATCGGTGAGCTATATGGAGGAGAAAGACCAGAATTAACACCAGATACTGAAAACTGTGATGGACCACCAATACTTGAAAATGAAATCATAGATACCATCAAACACATGAAGAAAGGAAAAGCGACTGGGCCAGATAATATAACAATAGAAGAAATAGAGGCACTAGAGGAGACAGGAATAAAAATAATAAACAAGTTACTGAATGACATTTACAACAGTGGTTATATTCCTAGTGACCTGATTAAATCCACGTTTATAGCACTACCAAAGAAACCGGGTGCAAAGGAATGCGACGACCACCGGACTATCAGTCTCTCATGTCACATAACGAAGCTACTTCTGAGAATAATTATGAGAAGAACAGGGAAAAAGATAAAAATGGAAATAGCAGATGAACAGTTTGGATTTGTTGAAGGAAAGGGAACACACAATGCCATTTATGCTTTACGAACACTATCAGAAAGAGCTTTAGAAGTACAGAAAGTTCTCTACTTATGCTTCATTGATTACACCAAGGCATTTGACAAGGTGAAACATAATGAAATTATTAAAATGCTTGAAGACATCAATATAGACGGCAAAGACCTGAGGATTGTAAAACATCTATACTGGCAGCAAGAAGCAGCAGTTCGAGTTGAAAACAGAACTGGAAAATATCAACCTATAAAACAAGGGTTGCGACAAGGATGTGTACTATCTCCAGACCTTTTTTCTCTGTATAGCGAGAATATTCTAAGAACAATCATCACAGAACCAGGCATAAAAATTGGAGGATACAATATTAACAACCTTCGGTATGCTGACGACACAGTACTGATAGCTGAGAACCAACAAGACCTGCAAAATCTCTTGGATAAAGTCACCAAAGAAAGTGAACAGAAAGGCCTTACTTTGAACATCAAAAAGACAGAGACTATGGTTATATCTAAGAAACAGAATCCACCAACATGCAGTATTAAATTAAACGGAACTATTCTAAAGCAGGTGCAGAAATTCAAATACCTTGGAGCAGTAATAACTTCAGATGGGAAATGCAAAACAGAAATTAGGAACAGAATAGGCCAAGCACAGACTGCATTTCAGAGAATGAGAAACATATTAGCTAACACATCTTTATCAATGAATGTTAGAAAACGATTTCTAAAATGCTATATTGAACCTATCTTGTTATATGGAAGTGAATCATGGACAATAGGCAAGTCTGCACAAAAATCATTGGAAGCAGCAGAAATGTGGTTTATTAGAAGAATGTTGCGAATCCCCTGGACAGCAAAAATAACTAATGAAGAATGTAGGAGAAGAGATGGAGAGGCAAAAACCTTGTCAAAAAGATAAGAGAGAGACAATGTACTTTCATAGGACATGCAATGAGAAGAGGGGGCATTGAAAATATTATAACAACAGGAAAAATAGAAGGAAGAAGATCAAGAGGAAGACCAAGAGAAATGATACTGGACAGTCTGACGGGATGGTGTGAGAGGAGATCACCAACTGAACTGATGGCCTGCATGAAGGATCGGATACTCTGGAGAAGCATAATAGCCAACGCCAGTCGGCACGGCACATGATGATGATGATGATGTGGCTCTTGGGTACTTTGAAAGTATACACTTTTGATTTACTCTTTTCCTCTAACAATGGCATCAATTAAAAATACAAGCAGTATAAACCCATGGATTAAAATAACATGAACAAATAAAATTTGATCTCAATGCAATATGTGGCTCATCCTAATGCAACAATAACAAACATGTAACACAAACTGACAATCGCACGTGGTAAACAACTACCATTCTTTTTTTATGAAAACATGTTGATACATTTTCTCATCATCATGATACGTTTTCTCATCATCATCAACACATACTTCATGTCCACTGTTCTCTCTAAGCTGCGCGCCTGCGCGGCCGCGCACAGAAAAAAATCATACCGCGCACAAAATTTTTGGAGCCGCGCGACCAGAAAAATGAAACTGTTACTTTTATTTTCCAATTTCCAGATGTTAGTCCGTGCTATAATTACGATCAAGAAAAGTACAATGATGGTATATCTTTTTTCCTTTACTGTTTCTTTCTTGTTGAGAAATGACTTTCGGATCGGATGTTTCAAATGGTCTTTTATCTTTTTATACAAACTAGAGCAGTACTGAAGCAGAATCACTGAATAGGTAAGCAAAGAAATCATCAATGCAGTTAACTAAATACACATGCCTGAACATTTTGCACACAGACCACAAACCCTTAGAGGGAACATTGTTCATGTCTCATAATGACGAACATTGTAGCACATGCTGCCTTCACAATGACATGTGAGTGGCACATTGCTAACATTGCAATGACAAACAAATAGCATGTACTACTTTCACAATAATAAGCACAAGTGGTACAAATGACATTCACAATAATAAACTTGTGATATGTGCTATTTTCACAATGACAAGACATATTGTAAATCTGATTTGTACAACTTTCACAATGTCAGGTAAGTACTGTCACATACTGGATGAGCTTATTTTACTGTGTCCTTATCTTTTTCTTTTCCAAAAACTTTATAATCTGGTAGGATCTACATTACTCACGTAATTGATTATGTGTGATAATGCTGACTAGTCATGTGTTACTCAACGTAATTATTTGATCATCCTCTGTCTACAACAGTGAATCCTAAACTGTGGTCTGCGGACCCACAGGGGTCCATGAAATGTCACCATGCTAAGTCTAAATTTTAAAATTATTTTTATTTGTGTACATTACAAACAGCTTAATCCCACAAGTTCTCACAATACAAATATTCTGATAAAGAACACATGCTTATTGCCCCAAAGTCTATTAATAAAAACATGTAAAAGCGTTAATGCATGAAGAGAGTTTCAAGAAAATATCTTGAGCTTTATAATGAATGAAAATCTGTTGTAAAAAGATCACATGCAGATTAGCAGAATATATACATTGACTAACACAGAAGACCTCTGAGGCAGCCCTATAGCAATGGTTCTGGGCCCTGAGATTCATGATCTTTTTCTCAAAGCATCTGATCATCTCAGCAGCACACAACTTTCCACAGCACATTCTGTTCTTCTTGATGCAGTTGTGCTCTCACCGCTGGAGTATGGTCTAGCCCTACTCACACTGTTAAAAGCAAAAGTGAACAAACTAGAGTGTGTACAGAACGAGGCAATGAGAGTTGTCTTGAGTTGCACCAGGGATACTTCAGGGACGTTATGGTTATCTGTTTGACATGTATAGTATGCGGTGAAAACACAAGTATGCCCAGGTTAAGGCATACATAAGGATACAAGCTTGGGGCAAAAGCTTTGGGGCTCCTATCAAGATCTGGAGAGGACTGCGGGCTTTGTCATGTCGACAGGGATCAGGATCTGAAGTGACCAACAACCTCGAAAGAAGAAGAAGAAGAAGAAGGCATACATCAAGGTTGCTGGCACTGAAGATCATCTTCTCCATACAGAGTTAGGGTTGATAAACAGCAGACGCATCAAACAAAGCAGATCCTGGATGGCTAAGGCTGAGGATACAATGTCATTTTGCAGCACATGCCCGAGGGTGATGCTTAGTTACAAGTACAGTACAGACCTCAGCTAACAAAGGTTATTATATACAGAAGGGCCATGAATGTCGGGATTGAGCACATAGTATAGTTCTTAAGATATGGTAATAAAGTAGTGCGTCGATTATCTGAACATCAATAATCCGAACCAGTGCTGCACAATGTACATAATTTACTTGCACTGATTTCACATTGTCACTGATAAGAGTTATGTCATCTGCAAAATCAAGATCTTCCAGTTGGGTCTCATGTACCCAATTAATGCCCGTTGTACATGTGTATGCATATGCAGGAAACTCTCTACCGTAGAGAGAGGAACAACAACACAACTCCTTCAGATCATCAGAGGAAGTACCCCCCCTCAGACAAGTGTTTCGGCCCTTTAAACTCCTGACACTCTAAGGGGGGTGGGCCCCTCTGGGTCATGACTCCCAGAGGTCTTGTGAGTTGTTGCTTTTTCGGTCCCGGGATCGAACCCATGATCTTCCAGTTGCCACGCGTCTTTAGCGATTTAGCTATGGAGGACTGGTATTGGTTGTGGCAAATGAAATTACTTATGCTTCCAATGCTTGTTTCGCATACTCCACAGCCAGCATGAGGCCTTTTCTGCTGTTTCTGAAAGGCTTCTCAATGCCCTTGCTCTTGCTTGTCCCTTTATGCCCAGTTGCTTACATAGGTCATATGCTGATGTTGCTACGAATCCTCTTGCTCCCACTTCTACAGCTATCACTTATGCCCTGATGCCTGCCCCCTGCCTCAGTTGCTTGACCAGATCATTGTACTTCTCCAATTTGAATAAATGCTGTTCCTCTATTCTAGTTTCGTATGGGACCGTAAGCTCGATCATTATTAATTCCTGTTTTTCTGTGGAGTACACTACAATGTCCGGTCGCATTCCTGTGTTCTTGATGGCAGTCGGGTATTCTCGTCTTTCTGGAAGGTCCGCTGTCACTTCCCAATCATTTGTACCATCTAGCAGTGATGGTAAGGGAATGTCCCTGATTTCAATATTTGATGTCGTACCAGCACCTATGAAGTATTTAGCATTTTTTCATTATGAAGTCTACGGCAATTCCAAAAAGCAAGGGAGATAATATACATCCTTATTTCGCGCCTGTTTCAACCTAGAACCATTCACTCATTCCTTCTTCTGTGTTGACTGCACAAACATATTGTAGAGGTCTCTAATGGTGTTGACAATCTCAGATGGTATTCCATATAGTCTTAAAATTCTCCACAATCTCTGTGTATGCTATCAAATGCGTTTTTAAAAGTCTATAAAGTTCAGGATTAATGGTCTTTGCTTTTCAATATGTTCTTCGAGTATTATTCTTAGAGTAAAGATCTGATCAAGACACCTTCTTCATTTTAAAAATCCTGTTTGTTCTTTTCTCATTGCAGTATCTACTATATCTTTAAGTGTATTCAGAATGACTTTGCAAAATACTTTTGACAGAAGTGATAGTAAAGTTACTCCTCTCCATTTATTGCAGTTGCTAAGGTTGTCTTTTTTTTTGTGTATTTTAACAATGATTCTGTTTTTCCATTTAGAAGGGACCTTTTCTTGTTTCCAAACTTTATTAAACATTCTCTGTAGTTGGTTCATATTGTCAATGTTAATAGGTTTTAACATTTCAGCTGTTATTTCATCTTCACCTGCAGCTTTGTTGTTAGCCATTAGATTCACTGCTGTTTCAGTTTCATGCAATTTAATTTCATCAGGTTGACATTTAGTTGTGGGAATGGTAAGTCAGTTTCAAGGTCTATCAAGTCTTTTGGGTGTGATTGATTAAGTATTTCTTGGAAGTATTAAGCCCATCTTTGCTTTTGGTCTTTAATTGATGTTAATAGTGTGCCAGTTTTGCTAAGGATTGGTCTTTCTTTGGATGCAATAGTAACTGTTAGCTTCTTTTGTATGTTATATAGAGTTATGCTGTCTCCTGTTTTTGCTGCCTTCTCTGGTTCTTTCGCCATAATGTCCATGTATTTTATCCCTTCTAACTTCTTCTTCGTTCACTTCTACCACCAAAAACCGCACTGTGAACCTACTGTGGTCCTCGTTAGGTCCCGTGGTCCCCTGTGTGGTCCCAAATAGACCACACGAGATCCACGAGAGGACCACAAGGGGTTCAGAGTATCACAGTGCTTTAGCCTGTATTCTTGGTGGGTCTCGGAAGCGGGATTGCGTGACACCGTGGTTTTCGTTGCACCAGTTTAGTCTAGGGTTGGACTTTCTCACCGGAAGACCTCGACGTGTTTAGGATATCAGTGCATCCCCGCTGGGTGAGAGGCGGTAGCCCACCCAGGTCAGAGTTGGACTTTGTCACCGGAAAACCTCGACGTGTTTTGAGATACCCGTGTATCACCGCCGGGTGAGAGGTGGTTGTCCATCCAGTCCAGGGTTGGACTTTCTCACCGGAAAACCTCAGCGTGATTAGGATACGCAAACATCCCTGCCGGGTGAGAGGTGGTTGCCTATCTAGACTTCCCTGGTCCAGTGTCTCCGACTTCAGCATTTTGCGGTCGTTGCCGCTACCCTTCCTAGTTGTGACCAGGATGGAGCTTTTGTCCAGGAGGACGAATCCTCGCCACTAGTGACTTCTACCCCTGGGTTGAGCCGGTTTAGGCATTATCCCAGTATGGGCGTGTTTGGGACGGGACCGACCTCTAGGGCAGAGGTACTGTGACATACATAGCCTTCAAGATTCACCCCTGCTATGAGCCGGTTTAGGCAAAATTCACCAGTATGGGTGTTTATCAGGCGTTACCGACCTCTAGAGCGGAGGTGGCATGACATGTCTAGCCATCAAGTTCCACCCCTGGTGTGTGCCGGTTTAGGCATATTTCACCAGTGTAGGTGTATTTCGGACGTGGGCGGCCTCTAGAACAGAGATGCCGTGGTATAGCTCTCGTAGCGATACTACTGGACATACCGGTTAAACTTCACTTTCCACCACCTTTTCCCATCGGCTCCGCACAGCAACCTTTATTTCTTTTCCGCATTTACTTCCTTAACTGGGATGAGCTTCACTCCACGCGCGGCATTTGAAGAGTCTCGCCAGCAGTGTCTTAACCTCTGGGACAAGCCGGTTCGTGTATTTCACCCGATATGACTGCATTCAGGACGTGGCCGACCTCCAGACCAGAGGTGCCGTGATTTGACTGTTTGCTTCGCTTTATCCTTTCTACCACCTTTTCCGCAGTGATGCTGCGCGGCAACCTCATTTGCAAATTTCTTCATTGGCCGAGAGGAGCAGCGCTCCACGCACGGCAGCTGAAGATCTCGCCAACAGCGGGTATTAGCTCTAGAATTGCCACAGTTATCCAAGTAGGACCGTGTCATCTAAGGAACCTCGACTGATTTAATGAGCCATTCGCGGTTTCACCGTGAGACAGTGTGAACTTAGACATGCATGGCTTAATCTTTGAGACAAGCATATGACTACTGGCAGGATCAACCAGATAGCTTTCTTCACCGAACCTTTGTCGGATATCTGCCGACAGACCGACGCGGGGCAAAGGAGACAGCGCTCTGCTCAGAGCGGATCCCTTTCGACCCCGGCGGCGTTTCATTTTCTTTAACCGGCGGGGGCGGCTCTCTCTGCTCTAACGAGCGGAGAAGAAAGCCTGGCCACCCACAAACAACACACGTTACATACTGCAGACCCGATACTCTTTGCGAGAGATGGGCCAATTTCGAGACCATCGGTCGACAAAACCGTACTACATCGTTAGCACGAACCTGGCTGGCTAGCCGTTTACATGCTTCGCTCTACGGACAAACCACTTCTGTATCGAAACACCTTAACTCTCGCCGTCCGGGAAGGGAGCGAAAGCCTGTCTCCCCACGCACGGAACTCGAGAGCGCTTTTTCGCCAAAAGAACGATTCGGCAGGTGAGTTGTTACACACTCCTTAGCGGGTTCTGACTTCCATGGCCACCGTCCATCCCTTCTAGCTGAATTTTATACTTTATTGTCTAGTTCTTTGTATATTGGTTTTGTCAAATCTCTTCCAAGATCTGTCTTTACATTCAACATTGCTAATTTGGCTGCTGATCTATCATGTATGGATTTCCATGTGTTATCTGATATCCACGCTTTTCTACTTGTTGTTTGCAGTCCAGCACTTGTTTTAGCTGCTGTCGAAATGGCTGTGCTGTAAGAATACCATAATTCATCTATATCTGTCTCCTCAACCTCACTGAATGCAGCAAACTGTTTGGCAAGTTCCAGATTAAAATTACTCTTAGTATTTTCATCCTTGGCTATGAATTTTTATCTTTCTGAGTAATGCTTTCTTGTGTTGGCTTTTCAGTTTTAGTCTTATTTTCCCTATATACAGATTGTGATCACTGTTGACGTCTGCTCTTACATCTATCAGAGATTTTCTGAATTGAATACAAAAATGATCTATCTGATTTCTGGTTCTATCATCTGGAGATATCCATGATGTTTTATGTATTTCTTTGTGTGGAAATAGTGTTCCCCCGATGACCATGCCCTCTGTTAGACATAATTCAATTAATCTTTCTCCATTCTGATTTACTATATCAATCCCTCCTTTCCCCATTACTTTTTGTAATGTGGATTTACTGACCAGGTAGTGAAGTAAATAAAAATGAAATGATAGACAGGACTTGGTGGACAGACTAAAATAAAAGGCAGTCTGAGAATGGACATTGCTAAAGAAGAGCGGGAATGGAAGAACAATGGAATTATAAGGAAATTGCTGAAGCTGGAACAAAATAAGGGTACTGGCAGGAAATCTAAACTGTGTGGTAAAAAAAAACGTATTGCAAACAACCAACATTTGATGGGAATTATTAGCTAACAAGTTCTTGAGTAAATGCTGTGGCATGCAGCAGAGTACATATGGGGCCGTCCTGAATGCAGTGATGCTGGAGTTTAATTCTGAAAATCTTTAACCTAGATTACCAGATGAAGTCAATTGGTCTTAACAGCCACAGATTCACAAGAACTGACACAGATCGAGGAATAAGTCATAAACAAAAATAATAAATAAATAATTTCTCAGCCTCATTCAGGATGGGGACCACATATTATTTGTGTTTCTTCTTGAAGAGCTCAGCTAATTGTGTTTAGTCATGATTATCTGTATGTCAGCCTTTTCTAATTTTTAGCAAAGTGTGTTTCTAAATGGGTGATTTAAGGTCATTTACTCCATTCTGGTTGAAATATCGAGGTCTCAGATTTTGCTTGTCATTTTTAAAAATAATTTATTATGGATCACTGGTTAAAATCTCAACTGCTGAAACACAGGAGATGATAATCCAAAAGTGGGCTTAATACTGTTGTTAATTATTCTTCTTCTTCAGCTTTCCGAGCCATTACGGCTCCTTGCTGTAGATAAAGTTCACCTTCCTTCCGTTTTATTCCTAATCCTTTTCTCTTCAGTTGGGTTTCCCTCATCTCTTGTCCATACATAGTTTTCGTTTGTCTGTTCTCTTCCATTCTTTCTACATGGCCCCACCAATGTAATCTGTTCAGTTTCAAGATATTTATAATTTGTTGGAATTTAAATAAGCTCTTCAGTTCAGTGTTCTTTCTACCTCTCCATTCTCCATTGTTGACATCCTTTAAGGGCCCAAAGATTCTTTTTAGGATCTTGCTCTCAAAGATCTGCAATTGTTGTTCATCTTTCTTTGTTGTCCTCTACGTTTCTGATTCATACATGACGGCTGGTCTTGTTATAGTTTTCCAGATTGTTATTTTGGTGTTTTGGGTCAGGATTTTGGATTGTAACATGTGTTGCAGTGTGAAGTATATTTTATTCCCTATCTGTACTCTGCTTTTAATTTACTTGCTTACTATGTTGCTTCTGTTGAAGGTTGTGCCTAGATATTTGTATGTTTCTCCTTTCCTAATGATCATTTACATAATATGGATCATTTTGCCCCTGGTCTTTTGATATCCTCATTGTCTTATCTTGGTTAATGGTGAAGCCCATTTTTAGTGCTACATTTCTCAGGTGTATGCAGGTATTGATGACTTCTTGCATAGGTCGATGTCATCAGCGTATACTAATATTTTAGCCTGTTCTTCTGTACTGCTTTCTTCTTTCACTTATGTGATTACCTTTTCTACTACTAGGTTGAACAGTAATGGTGATAATGTATCACCTTGTTTTAAACCAGTTCTTATATAGAAGGGTTCTGACTTTCTTCCTTTATATATTACTATACTCTGTGCATCTTCTGGTCATATTAATTTATTAGGCATTTCAGATTTTTTCATAATTTTCCAAAAGCTAGTCCTGTCTATGCTGTCATAAGCTTTCTTGAGGTAAATGAAGATATTATGTACTTTTCTGTTCTTTGACGTAGATAAAATATTTACTCTACGGTTGACTTCCCGATGCCTGTCTAATAGTCTCCCAGTATGTTCTCAGTGTATGGTTTTAATCTATTTAAAAGTATAATAGACAATGTTTTGTAGTTTGTCTGTAGTAAGGACATTCCTCTGTAGTTTTCACACTTGCTCTTATCACCTTTTTGAATACTGGGATCAGTAATGATTCTCTCCATTCACTAGGGAGATTTTCTCCTCTATTTGTTGTATTAGTGCACACATATCTGTTCATTCTTCAATTACACCTTACATCCTTCCTGTGTCATTAAATGTTACATGAGGGTCACATAGTTGTTTGCAAAGTTTTCCTCTTCTTGGCGAGTCTTTCACCTTCATCAAGGGATGTTATGCCCACTAAACTGACTTCTCTTAACAATGTCCTCTCTAGAGTTTCATGTGGTTGATCTCTTTTTCTTCGCCCTGTTGTGCTCCACTTGATAGCTTGTTTTGGTATTCTCTGATTGTTTCTTCTCATCACATGGCCTACATATGTCCATCTTTTTTTTTCTGATCACCCATGAGACAAGTTGTTTGCTCACCTGTCTTATCTGTGTTGTTCTTGAATTCGTTCCACTTTATACAGAGTATTTCCTTTGGCATTTGTTTTCAAAAGAATCTAATTTCTTGTCTATTTCTTTAATTGATTTTCAGCTTTTGCATGCATAAATCCTCATTTATATGAGATATGAAATTTATATGACATTTGAAATGAATAATCTTAACTTGGTTTTTGTGCTTATAACTTTTGAATTCCGTATGTTCTCGAGATTTTTGAAGGACAATACTGCTTTTGCAATTTTAATTCTAACTTCCATCCTGGTGTCACCATCCTGGTCTATGTAGCTGCCAAGGTATGCAAACTGGTTTACTTCATCAACAACTATTCCTTCTATGTATATTCTTCCTTCTTGATTAATGAGAAGTTTAATAATTTTTGTTTTGTCTTTGTTAATTTCAAGACCTGTTTGGCTAGCCAAGGAAGACAGAGAATCTGTTTCTAGTTCCACTGATTTTACATTGTCACTGTTAGTAAAATAAATTTCTTTAAAAAAAAAAATTATGCATCCTATATCAAAACAGAATTTCCTATACCTGATAATTAGAAAATGTTGAGTGTTCTATGTGGTGAAAAGTTGTCAAATGAACATGTGAAACTTTGCAAATTGTAGTGAAATTATGAGACAAAAACATACTACAGCCAATAAACTTTGGTGTTCATTACTATAAGTATGGGATACTGTTTGTGGATTGAACAATTAAAAGAATGTTTTGCCTTGTATGACGTCACCATTTTGATTGCCAGAAAAAGCCATACAAATCTAAATCTTTCTGCACAAAAATGATAACTCTATACTCAGCAAAAACCTGACGAATGAATAATATCTGACAACACAGTGGAGAGATGAAGTTGAGTGCAGAGAAGAAGAGATGGTTCAAAACATGAACACTGTTTATGATTATTTTAGAATAATTACATCGAGTGAATACAATGCTTGGATGAAAACATCCATGTGTTGAGTAATTCTTCTCTGCAGTTTACACTAGATAAGAATACAAAAGAAAAATTTGTGAAGGCGTTCAATCTGTGAATTGTTGTTCCATACAATCAAAACTGCTGAATCCCTTTTACAAACTGGCAAGAACTTAATTGCAAATAAAACTGAATGGAGTTGTTCTGTGAGAAAGAGACAGATAGTTCCAGACTATGTCAGGTAAACAGAAATATTTGATCATAAGCTTCCTAGGAGTTGTAGCTTTTACCAAATGGGCAAGTTGTAGAATTCATGGCAAAGCACTCCCCCTGGGAACAACTGTGTTAAGAGCACACTTATCTTAACATAGTGTTTGTGAGACAGGGAACATAGATCTGTTTGCTTAAATACTCTGACCTACTTCTGAAGCCCAGAAACTTGTAGCAATCAACACTAATTGTAATTATTATTTTTGTAAAATGTAATGTCAGGTTGGTGGACGGATGGGGACATGGAGATCTCTGGCGGGGATGAGGGAAGTCTGGTGTGAAACCAATGAATCCAGGACGTGACAAGCCTATAGGTCTTTACAACAATGGCTATCAGAATGATGTAAACAAAACAGAGCCAGCAGACTATAGGTGGCGGGGAATGGATATCGTTGAAGCACTCATCAGATTCCTCATCTCAAAGTCAGAGTGTCTTTGTGGAACTGTCTCCAAACCATCTGACATGGAGAAGGGACTTACATACAGCCACCAGAGGCTGGAAAACAAAATTTTGGCCAGGCCAGCCACACTGTCTTCATGGCAGTCCGAGCAAGACCACAGTCTGCCTTAGCAAGGAAAGGTGCTGAAGTCAGAGTTACCCAGCCAAAAGGCGCATCGCAAAAATCAGGGTAACACGCATTATCGCTAATGAAATGTCGCTAATGAAATGGCAAAGCACTGGGTACATAAAGTACGAGGGTTATACTGAAAGTCGTAAGTAAAAATTTTTTTAAAATCAGAATTTACACATAGAGAATATATAAATGTATCACCTTTTCTTCACTTTTCAACATAATCTCCATTTCTATGCACACATTCTTCCCATCGCTCTGAAAGTTTGAAAATACCCTCCCGGTAGAATTCCGTTCCAGCTGACCACCAGCACAGATGCACTGCATTCTGGACGTTCTCTCCTGTAGAGTGGCCAGTGGCCACAAACTTTTCTATAGCCTAGGGTTTCAATCATTTTTTATTGTACTGCATTGTGTCCTATTCCAAGATTTACAGCGATTTCAGATACTGTGATACATCTGTCTTCTTTAATGATGTTGTCAACCCCTTCCACATTGTGTTCAGTGGAGGCAGTTTGAGGGTGACTGTTGCGAGGCATCTTGGATGCTCGTGTTTCCATCTTTGAAATGTTTCACTCACCTCTTAACACTGCTAGCACCCATACACACATCTCCATAAGCAAGTCTTTGGTGAATTTCAGCAGTGGGGATTTCCTCTTTAATGAGGAACTCAATAACAGCATGTTGACGAAACGAAACTTTAGTATCCGCCATTTTGTTTATGCTCCACATGGTTACGTGACACATGATGGTGATGTCATGTGACCTCTACATGATGTGCAAAAGATGCAGATTAAGATGATACATTTATATTTTCTCTATCTATAAATTCTGATTTTAAAAAAGTTTTTGCTCATGACTTTCGGTATGACCCTCATATGTCTTATATATTAAAACCATCCTTTGAAGAAGAAGTAAAAGAAAATGCTAACCTTATTAAGTATATCCTCTTAACGGTTGGTTATTTGCTGCACTTTATAATAAATGAGAAATGATCATGAACATGATTAAAACCATCCTTTGAAGAAGAAGTAAAAGAAAATGCTAACCTTATTAAGTATATCCTCTTAACGGTTGGTTATTTGCTGCACTTTATAATAAATGAGAAATGATCATGAACATTTACTATTGCACATGAAAGTCCAATGGTTATACCAGGGTAAAGTTTTGGCATGGTTATCTGAACTTTGTGATGTGTTAAAGTTATTCCTCACAGATTTCTCACTGAGTTAAAAAGACTGATTAAATGTCTTTCATGCCGCTCAAATTTCTTGCCAATATGTCAGACATTTTTAGATTAATGAACAACTACACACTGAGCCTTCAAAATACTTTTATCACTTTGTTTTCAGCACACAAAAGATAAAGGTAATAATAAAAAAAAGTGCAGTGTAACCATGTCAAGAAAGGAGATATAATTCCTTCTTTATGGTCAATGAATTAAAACAGTAATTTTCACTTTCTTGCCAGTGCAAGAAAACTGATGATGGCAATGATAAATCACCATCACCATTAACACCAGATGTAACAACACTTTATGCTTAAATCTTTCACCATAAATTTTAAATAAGACTAGAGATTTTATTTTTCATACCTGCTGATAGACTTTCTATAGTCGTCTGTTAACGACCCCAGTATCTGTAGGTTCCAAGCCCCTCTGAGGATGCTTGATACCATGGATAACATCAAATTCTGTATATATTTTTTAACATACATATATATACCTATGAATTAGCTTCATTTTTTGTATAACACTCTTGTACACATTAATTTTTAGAATATATCAGCCATTTATATGGCTTTCATTTAAAATAATTTCAAAATAACTGCAGTCATTTGCTTTTCTGCCTTGGTTGAGAGTTTATAATTTTAAATTTCTGTAAATTCTAAAAATAGCACTTCATCATTCCACTTTAAAACCCTAAAGCAGCCATGAAAAATAGTAAAAAAAAATTATCTCTGTATCACTGGTGGTGTTCTGTAGAGTTAAAACATCAACAAAAATGAATAACAAAACAGAAAAATTATAACAATACTGTATGATATGAATTTAAATTTATTAATTTTTAATATTTTGATATTTTTATTTAATATTTTTATTTAATATTTATTAAATATTTTCAAATCATTGGTAACTGAAACCTTGGTTGACGAATCAGTGGATATTTGTGGAACACTGTTACCTTTAACTGTTCATTAGAAAATTCTCTGAAAATGGTGAAAATTACTTAAAATGTTTACAAATTCTCTGATTCCTCTTGCACAAATGGAGTGCTGATACTCACACATCTTATTATGGATCGTGAGCTGGCTAGATTTCACAAAGATCTCACTAGCTCTCTAAACATTCATACACTCTTAATCTAACTTCCTCTAGTTTGAAAGCTTTTGTATGTAGATTTTCATTGCTTCTGGTAGTTTGATTGGATTTTTAATCTGTCTAGCCTAGACTTAATGAATAGGTCAAAGTTCAGTTTCCTTAGACTAGATTTAGTAGACATATTGAATTTTAGTTTGCCTAACTTAGTCTTAGTGAATATGTTGAATGGTAAAGATAGTTTTTGGGGAGAAGTTCTCTAAACATAATCTTTAGTTAGAAACATTGCATGGCACTTTGCCTTTGCTTGTCATGGCATTTTCTGTTTTCTACAAAAAAAAAATGTAAGTACGTTAATTTCTTCTGGTCCTGAATTTCTTGAATCTTTTTTCTAAAAAAAAAAAAAGGCAGGTAACAGCCATCAGAGGTTTTCTGAAAATGATGGGTAGCTCTTCATTTATCTATTGGTCATTTACAACTTTTAAGACATCAATATTTTCTGTATTGTATAACACTCACTACTTTACTAATGAAGTTCTGATATATGGTTTTGTCCTCTTTTAATGACTGTTCATTCATTTTTATGTGTATGTACATTATCAGGAATTTCCCGCACGTATAACATAAATGTCTGCAGATATGTAGCAGAAATTTGGGTGTTGGCATAAAATGTTTTTTTTTTTAAATGATAAAATCTCTTATTTAAAAAAAAAAGAAACTAGTTTTGTGTCTGGACAGTTTTTTCACTGTAAACTGTGTTGTGAGAAAAAAGATCCAGAATCACTGCACTACATAAATGAATCAAAGACTCGGGCCAGATGCCGACAGAATGCAAGACTCAGGGCAGATGCTGACAGAATGCAAGACTCAAAGCAGATGCTGACAGAATACAAGTCTCAGTTCTGATGCTGACAGAATGCAAGATTCAGAGCAGATGCTGACAGAATACAAGTCTCAGTTCTGATGCTGACAGAATGCAAGATTCAGAGCAGATGCTGACAGAATGCAAGATTCAGTGCTGATACTGACACTCAGAACTGGAAAACAATTATCAATTCTGCTTTTTAATAAATATTACACATCAAAATCTAAAATATTTTATCCTGATTTGAATTTTTAAAATCTGTTGAGTTCTTGAGTAATGAAGAAAAATGTTTTCAGTATTTTGCTCTTTGCTATCCTGAACACTCCTTTTACAATGACAAATATCTACCACATTCAACATTCTTCTTACATCCTTCCCGTGCCGTTAAATGTCACATAGGGCTTGCACAGTTGTTTGCCAAATTTTTCCTGTTCTTGGAGAGTCTTTCAACTTCATCAAGGGATGTTATGCCCACTAAACTGGCTTCTCTTAACAATGTCCTCTTTAGAGTTTCATGTGGTCGACCTCTTTTTCTTCGCCCTGTTGTGCTCCACTTGATAGCTTGTTCTGGTATTCTTTGATTGTTTCTTCTCATCACATGGCCTACATATGTCCATCTTATTTTTCTGATCACCCATGATACAGGTTGTTGTTTGCTCATCTGTCTTATCTCTGCATTGTTCTTGAATTTGTTCCACTTTATACCAAGTATTTTCCTTAGGCATTCGGTTTCAAAAGTCTAATTTCTTGTCTATTTCTTTAGTTGATTTCCAGCTTTCGCATGCATAAATGAGGATGGATATCATACCTGAATTGAATAATCTTAACTTGGTATTCAACGTTCACAATAACAAATATGAAATCTATACTGTATAGTCTTAGATTAATAATAATGAACACAATCATTAAAAACATACAGCAATATTTTTTAAACTAAAAAAATTAAATCGGTTACTATAACTTTTATGAGATAATATGATGACTCTAGACAATTAAGTGAATCCAGATTAGTGTTTTGATTCTAACCAATGTATTAGTTAACAAAGTAATATGACATGTTTGAAACTGGAAACAGATATTACTTACAGAAAAAAGAAACTGATGGTCCCAAGATCTGAATAAACATATATGGAGAACTTGTGAAATCAAAATCTCATACAATTATGCAAACATACACATTTCAAAATGTTCAGTAATTCCTCCATTCTCACAAAATTCTTATGGAAATTGCAAAATATCTGATAAAATCTGCATTCAGCATCCTAGTCTTACATTAAATTCATCAGATTTCACTAACTTATAAAAATAATAGTGGCTCATTTCTGTCAGTCAAAACTGAAAAAAAAACAAAACTGTGTAACATTATAAAGTTCAGTTTATAAAGAAAAGATAATTTAGTTCATTTCTCTGATACTGAAAAAAAAAAAGAAGCTACAAAATAATAAATAAGGTGCAGTTAGTCTTCAAATGCTGCCACAAAATAACTGAATATTGCTAAAAAGCTGTCAATCAGCCTTATGCCTTCGTGTCCTGGCCATGTTTGCCTCTCGCTTGGCCTTGCGTTTTTTGTCCTTTTCTTTATGTTGTATATCTTTGGCCAGCTTCCAAGCCAGGATAGCACTGATCAGAAACAAAGGAGACAACACTAGCAGGACATAGTAAATGAACTGCCAAGGATTCATGGCTGCAAACTGTAGAGTCTCCTTCAGAAGCTCATTAACATCATAGCCAAACACAACCACCATGTTTGCTAGTGACTAGTTTCCACCAGGTTTTCAGAAAAATGATGTAAAAGCTGAGACTGCCTGAAAACATGAGGACACACAAAATAATTACATATGATTGGTGGTTATAATTTATTTTTCAAAGGCTAACCAAACAACTTGTACTCTTTCACTTTAATGTGTGAAACCCTTGTTACTTTCTACTTCAAAATGACATTACTACAGGTAACCACATCCAACACTTCACAGCAGCTACGACTGCATTGGTATTTTTCAGCCTAAATTCATCACTTAATAATACACTGAACAGTTTTCTGATAGTATGTGGTAGCATGGCTGATGAAAAGTTCTCACTGTGATCTTCATATGGACTGCAATACTGACTGACTTTAATGGATGCTTAGAAATGAAAGACTGATATAAATGAGGTACTCACCAAGTTGTTTTTTGTTCTACAGGATATTCATTTATGCTTCTAAATATTTCAACAAATATCTATATATTACAACAAATATAACATCTGAAGACAGAGTTTAAAAAAAAAAAGTTAAATTTTTACTCTATATGAAACCGCGTGAAACTCTGAAGAGAACATTATTAAGAGAGGCCAAGTTAACAGGCATAAAATCCTTTGTTGAGGTTGAAAGACTCGCCGAAGACAGGAAATATTGGCGAACTACTTTGCGAGCCCTATGTGACGTCTAACGGCACGGGAAGGATATAAGATAAGATAAGATGAAATGATCACTGACTTGGGAATTTAAAAAAAATTATATTAGTCTTAATGCACAATTTTCATACTGCACCACTTGGTTTGAAAAGAATCAGATTCTGGTATCAATGCATTCAGGACAGCCCTATATACATTCTACCGTATGCCTCACCATCCATCTATGAGTATGTTTGCTAATAGTTATCAAATGTTGGCTTTATACAATGCATTTTCTGCCACACAGTTCAGATTTCCTAGCAGCACCCTTAATTTGTCCTAGCTCCAGCAATCGCTTTACAACTACATTGTTCTTCCATTCCCGCTCTTCATTTTCCTGCAGTCTTTCCAGTATAGCTTTAGAAATCTTCCCCTTGTCCATTGTCAGCCTGCCATTTATTTTAGCCTGTCCAGCACATCTGCCTGGTACTTCACTGCAATGTACCCCCACATGCCCTGGACAGTAAAGCGACATTAGGCTCATCACAGTTGACTGGCTTAACAGAAGAACCCATTCTTTTTGAAGCAATTTTTTCTCAATCTTATGAAACATACTCTGTGAATCCGTCGCAATGACACCATGAACTACATCATGGACAACTAGCCATTCCATTACCACCAACATAGGCTCAATTTCCATTCGCATGCTTGATGTTGTGACTTCAAAGGCTCTCAAATCCTGTGCTACTACTCTGTCAGTAGACAACAAAACCCCAACCACATCTGCTTTTCCAAGACACTGAGCCATCTGTATATATTACTGTGTCAGAAGACCACAGAAATGCTGATTGAGATCTTGAACTTAAAGTTCTGCTGCCCCCTGTGCCCAGTCTCTACATTTGTGGCCCTTCTGTGTAATAGCCTTTATTAGCTGAGGTTGGTCCTGTACCCATAACCAATCATCACTTTTAGGCACCTCATCTAGATCACACACCGGTATTACTGTATCCTCAGCCTCAGCCATCCAGGATCTGCATCATTTGATGCAACTTCCCTTTATCAACCCTAGCTCCTTATGGAGAGGATGGTCCTTCAAGCCAGCAACCCTGATGTATTGCCTTTCCCTGAGCATACATGTGTTTTGATCTCACATTCTGTATATCAAGCAGAAATCACATGCCTGCTATGGGAGTATCCCTGGTGAAATCCAAAACCATTCTCATTGCCTTTTTCTGTACATGCTCTAATCTGTTCAGCTGTACTTTTGACAGGGTGAGTAGGTCAAGACCATACTCCAATGGTGACATCTCCAGCACCTGCATCAGCAAGAACAGAGTGCACTGTGGAAAGTTTGCTGCAGTCTTTAACCTAACCACTCCCAATGCTTTCCTGGCCTTTTGTATTACATTGTCCATATGTCGTGCAAAGGACAAGGATCAATCAAATGTCATCCCTAGGCATCACATGAAATGTGTTCTCTTAATATCTTGTCCCCAGCATTTCATAATCAGAACTTCTGTTATTTAATGAGCACCACAAGATGCTAGCTTTTTCAAGGTTTATCACCGCATTATCCTCACACCAGCCTGTTATCTGATCCACTCTGTTCTGTATCCTTGTGGCTAGTTCCTTGCTCATATGTTAATATATCATCAGCGTAGGTCAGCATTCACCCCACACCATTCCTAAATAACAGCGCAATACCAATAGAATATATACTGAATAGCGCAGGAGACAAGAGATACCCCTAAGCCATCCCTGTTGTAATGGTTCAAGGCTCTGAGATCCATGATCTGTATCTCAAGGCCTTAACAGTATCGAAGCTAACCATCGAACTAATCTTGCATCTACCTCAAACTCCACCAGAAGTGTCAACAGTGTTGTATAATCCACTCTGTTCTGTGCATCCTCTAGATCAAGTGCCACAATCACAGTTTCCTCTTTCTCTGGAAATCTTCATATACATCATACGCCAGGATTACTGTGTTATTAACTGTATCTCTTCCTGGACAATAACTTCCTAATGTATTTGGTAGTAGCCCACTGGTCTCTAGAAAGTCTGATAGTCGCCCGGCTATAACCCTCTCAATCACTCTGCCATATACATTTTATAATGTTATAATTCTATAACCATTAATTTTTGTATTGTCTTTACCTAATTTTGGCATGAGAATCAAGTAACTGTGCAGCCATTCCTTAGGTATTAGTTTTCAAAATCTGGCTATCTTCTGTCATCTGCTTTACAACCTTGTCAGCTTCTTTGAGATGTCCATACTGGATGCCGTCAGGACCAGGTGCACCATTTTTGGCAGACTTAATTATCTTTCCTACCTCCTCCACTTCTATTGGACTTTTCAGGATTTCTGTTTGTACAAAGCTTGATACTGTGTTTCTCTTCATCATATGCTCTTCAAGAATACCCTGATCTGTTTGTTTCACTTATGTTTGGAAAAGAGCTCTCTCTTTTTGGTCATCAGATCTCAGAACACTCCTTCCTCATCCCTTATGTTGGTATTCCCTTATACTCCAGGCTTGTTGTTCATCAGAATTTGCGCAAAGACTTCTCAGCTGTTGTTTCTGTATCAAATTATTTGATGTCTGTGTCTCTGACTCCATAGCAAGAGATTTGAATGCATTTGTAGCTTTCCACATTTCCTCTGCTACAGCTGTTATGTAGAGATTTCTTCTAGATCTCTGCCATCTTTATATTGCCTCTCACTTGATCTGCCAGACATTTTCTATTTGCTCTGTCCATGAAAGTGGTTGGCTTAATCTGCTGTTCCTTTGCCATGTTTTCATTCTAATCTTTCCTAGAGCCTGCTAATCTTAGTGCTCATATTTAAATGCATGTCTTGTCTTTTACTACAATATTTTCCAATTTAAAGCGCTCATATTTAAATGCATGTCTTGTCTTTTACTACAATACTTTCCAATTTAAAGCCCTCATATTTAAATACATGTCTTGTCTTTTAGTAACAACATTTTCCAATTTAAAGTGCTCATATTTAAATGCATGTCTTGTCTTTTAGCAACAACATTTTCCAATTTAAAATGCTCATATTTAAATGTGCGTCTTGTCTTTTAGTAATGTTTTTCAATTTAAAGCCTCACATTTAAATGTGTGTCTTGTTTTTTGGTAACACTTTCCAATTTAATTCTCACAGTGCAGGGGAGACAATCACTTCCACTGTACCTCAGGGCCTCCCAATCCAGCAAGGCTTATGCAGATATCACAGCCAACCTATGTTTGATTCTGAGTCCTGCAAGTCTTTGAAAAGATACTTTATACAAGTTTTTTTTTTTAACTTAAAATAAAACCATTTTAGTAGTTATTCTTTTGTGCAAATTATTTCAAATGAAATTTCATTTTGTCACTAAACTCTACATACATTCAATTCAGAATGTATAACACAAATGTTACTAGCAAAATATGAGAATAAAATAGTAGAACAGCACGGAAAAATCTGTAAACAAAACACATATGCAGGAAACTCTCTACCGTAGAGAGTGGAACAACAACACAACTCCTTCAGACCATCAGAGGAAGTACCCCCCCTCAGACAAGTGTTTCGGCCCTTTAAACTCCTGACACTCTAAGGGGGGTGGGCCCCTCTGGGTCATGACTCCCAGTTGTTGCTTTTTTTTTTCCTGGTCCCGGGATTTTGTAAACAAAACACACGCTTGGAAGAGAAAAAAAAAGTCACATGATAAGAACTGCACCTTGATTTTCTGGAGGATAAACAACTATCTTGCCTTGACAGAACAATGCATGAACCATTTGATCACATATGCCTTGTATTTCTCCATGCACTCTGCTACATTATTTCAAAGCTAATCCCATCTACTTTCCTCTCGCACTCTGTTGTGAACAAACCTCAGTGCTTCCAATTACTGATAAATGTTGCTACTACTTCTTTCAATAAAATGGTTTGTGTGGAGAAAAATGTACTCTGACCATGAATGACACATGTTTTATTATACATGACATTATATGACAGCATAAATGACAAACATGACATGTATGACAGCTCAAATGTTGTTATAAGAAACAATAACAAGAAATACTAAACATTAGCTGAGAAATGCTTTCACACAATAAAGTGATAAGAAAAATATGCATGATTAGCCTTAAAAAATAGTAGACAAAGCACTTTAGATGTGAGAGAAAGAAAAATAGTAAGAGAATGACTGTGGCTCAAACCATGGACTCTGACAAGATGAGAAGGATAACCTCATCCTGTGAGATGCACTATCAACTTGGCCACCTTGTTTTCAATTTGCTAAATTATTACTTTTCACTAACTGAATACTATATGTAACAAGAAAGAGACCAAATCTGAAATGACACCATCAGGGCAAAGGTGGAGTAACACCAGTACTATACTACATCCAGAAACAACAAGTCCACACTACACAACCACTGCCAGACAGCACACCACAGAAGCCATTCACTCTGTAGGAAACAGAAGGAGAGGTCATCTATGCAAAATGCGGAAAGAAGAAATTACAGAAACCCTAAATATCCCATTATATGAAGTAAATTGTGATGCCCTATCAAGGCACATATTTGTTCCCTCAACACTGAAAGGTATATGAAGGAGAAGATACTGTTTATGTGACACATATAACATGTAGGTCTGTGTAAGCATCCTTGAATCTAGGAATTAGCATCATCGCAGTTGGGGCACAACCATACATGCTCTGCACTCTGTTTCAGTAACCACCAAAGAGTATGAACACTAATTGTGCCAGTCAGCTCTTGGTTCTGGCAAGCTCAAATTCTACCAGCCTACTGCCCGGCTCTTCCTTCCCCCTTCCTCACACTCTGTCTTTCATCCTCTATACTTCTTCTTCTTCTTCGTTCGCATTGTCTGTCTATATCTGGTTGCTCCATTTCAGTGCCCTCTTTGGCCAGGTGGTCAGCTTTCTCATTGCCTGGTATCCCACAGTGGGAGGGAATCCATTGCAAAGTGACTCCATGTTGTAAGCCAATTTTTGACAAGGCATCCTTAAGGTCTGGTAGTTTGTTGCACTGAAGAGCCTCCAGTACTGATCTTGCATCTGTGAGAATTACTACAGGACATGTATCAATTCTGGAGTCTGATAGTTTTTCAACTGCAGCAATAATTGCCCTAACTTCTGCATCAAAGTTGTTGCAGTATTTAACAGTGGGTATGGAAATCTTGTCAATGGTGTTGTTTGGATATTCAATATATGCTCCTGCCCCTCCATTCTTTATGGCATTATGTGCAGATCCATCTGTATACACACGTATCCAGATGTCACATGGATATTTGTCATCCAGAACACTAAGTGTGGCTGTTGATCTTACAAGACTGCTCTGCATCTCACCATTCTGCACACCTTTCACTTCAGTCTGAATAGTTATTTGTGTATAATCTACTTCTTTCCATGGTGTATGCTCTGGTACAGATGATAATGGAGCGACTACAGTTGGAAGGTCAGGTATCAGCTTACGCATATGCTTGGCCTGATGAATGAAGCTGCTTCTTTTAAGCCATCCTAATGCCAAGTTATTGAATCTCTCCTTCAGGGGATGGCTTACAGAGCTAATGAATTTTTCTCCCATGGTCATGACCTTTGTGTCTCTACATTCCTTTAGCAGTTGAACACCAACTATTTTCTGCATTTCTACTATTGGTGTGGACCTCATGGCACCTGTGATAATCCGTAGTGACTGATTTTGAACCTTGTCTAGATTATGCAGCGTAGTGTTTGATGCTGTGCACCAAGATGTTGAGCCATATTCTAAATGTGGTAGAATACTTTGCTGATATACATTCTTGAGGATTCTTTCACTAGCTCCCCATGTGGTTCCACTCAATTTTCTTAATATGGCTAGTTTTCTTCTGGCTTTTGCTTCTGCACTGTTGATGTGTTGCTTCCACGTCAGTTTTGAGTCAAGAGTCACTCCTAAGTAAGTTGGTTGGTTGTCCATCCTTAAGGGTATTTCATTTACAAAGATCTTACCTGCTTTCTGTTTAGATGAGAGGGTGAACAGAGTGGTACTTGATTTCTCTGTGTTAATACTTACACACCATTTGTTTGTCCATGATGTCAAGATGTCTGCTGCTCTTTGGAGTCTCTGTGTAGCAACTGTCGCATATTCATCTGTACACCACATGACCAGATCATCTGCATACAGTGCCGCTTTGATTCCATAGGGAAGTTCCTTGACCAGGTCATTAATGAATACAAGGAATAGTGTAGGCGAAAGGACTCCTCCTTGTGGTACACCGTGTCGCAGAAGTACTTTCTGGCTTTTATGACCATCCATTACTACTCTAGCTCTTCTATTGTGTAAATAGGACTTTATCCAGTTGTATAGTCTTCCATTCACATTGCAGTTTCTTAGTTTCCACAGCAGACCTTTTTTCCATACTTTATCAAAGGCTTTCTTCAGGTCTATCCACACTGCTAGTACAAGGTTTTTCTCTTGGAATGCATCCTCAATCTCTTGAGAGAGATAGGTCACTTGATCTTCCGTACTGTAGTACTGCCTAAATCCTGCTTGTTGTGGAACGAGAAGGTTTTCACTTTCTAGGTACCATTTTAGCCTCAGGTCAATGATGCGTTCCATCGTTTTGCATAGGCAGCTAGTGAGACTGATTGGCCTGTAGCTGGAGGCAGTATCACTGTTTTTCCCTGGTTTTAGCAGTGGTACCATGCTTGCTTCCTTCCAGATTTGAGGTAACTTACCTGTGCTCCAGCACATATTGAAAATATCTAACAGCTTTCCCCTTGCTGCCATTCCCAGGTTCTTGATCATTTCATTGGACACTCCATCTGGTCCTGGTGATTTCCTTGGTTTCAGTTTACTAACTGCTAGGTCTAACTCATTGCGTGTGATTGGTGCATCCATGACCTCCACTTTTCTGACTTGTTCCTCCTCTTTCTAAGTCCATTATCATCCTGCCAGCTCTCAACTTCCTCTCCTCTCTTGTCTATGTGGTCATAGCCCCAGCTCTGGGAATGGCTGTTAAAATCACCACAGACCATCAGTCTCTCTTTGTGTGGGATTGTTTCTAAAGCAAGTGGGCGGTCATTAGGACAGTAATAGTTAAGGAGGTGGAAATCTGTATTACTACTTTTTAGATGGATCATCTGGTATTCAGCTCCTTCCATGTACACTCCCACCTGACATGCGCTGATGTTATTCTTAACAAGTGTGAGTACTCCTCCTTTTCTTCTGTCCTGTCGGTCTGATCTAATACACTGGTAGCCTCTGATTTTAAAGGCGGCATCTTTGGTTAGGTGTGTCTCCTGTATGCAGCATATACTTACCTGCTCTGCAAAAAGTATGTTCTCTAGTTCAACCTTTTTGCTATAGCCATCTCTAACACTGTTGACACCCTCAGCATTCCACTGCATTATTTTAAGTTCTTGCTTTTTGGCTGTTTTCTTCTGTTGTATTTTTTGGCCAGTAGCTCTACTGTCTCCTGACTCCACAAGACGAACTGAGAGGACCTCCAGTAGCATTGGGTGGACCCTTTCGAGGCAGGGGGCCCGGCACTGCACCTGCCTGGTTAGTCTTCACAGGGCGAGCACCATGTTTGAAAACTGCAGATAGAGACATTTCATTAGCGATAATGCATGTTACCCTGATTTTTGCGATGCGCCTTTTGGCTGGGTAACTCCGACTTCAGCACCTTTCCTTGCTAGGGCAGACTGTGGTCTTGCTTGGACTGCCATGAAGACAGTGTGGCTGGCCTGGCCAAAACTTTGCTTTCCAGCCTCTGGTGGCTGTACTTAAGCTCCTTCTCCATGTCAGATGGTTTGAGACAGTTCCACAAAGACACTCTGACTTTGAGATGAGGAACCTGATGAGTGCTTCAACGATATCCATTCCCCGCCACCCATAGTCTACTGGCTATGTTTTGTTTACATCATTCTGATAGCCATTGTTGTAAAGACCCATAGGCTTGTCACGTCCTGGATTCATTGGTTTCACACCAGACTTCCCTCATCCCCGCCAGAGACCTCCATGTCCCCATCCGTCCACCAACCTGACATTACATTTTACAAAAATAACAATTACAATTAGTGTTGATTGCTACAAGTTTCTGGGCTACAGAGGTAGGTCAGAGTTTTTAAGCAAACAGATCTATGTTCCCTGTCTCACAAACACTATGTTAAGATAAGTGTGCTCTTAACACAGTTGTTCCCAGGGGGATCATCCTCTATAGATATACAAGTATATTATCAACACATGCCTTTTCCTCAAGTCCTCAGCCATTGACTTCAGTATATCCCTCCTATCCATAGAAATTATATCTGTTGCAATGTAGTAGTTATGGACAACACTCACTGCCTCTCACTCCTGCATGGCTTGGACAATAGATTCATGTCAGCATGGTGGCACTGGATTGTCACAAGAGCTGAACCCATTCATGATGTAACAAACCCCTCTCTATCTTGCAAAGCATGCTTTGAGAGTCCGTTACAACCGCACTGTTTGTATCATTCTGCCAAACTAGCCAGGACAGAAACTTGGTTACTGCCTCAATTTCCATCTGCATGCTCTCTGTCATTGTAAAGGAAGCCCCTGTTTTCTGGGCCACCAGTCTGCCTCGTCTATAGACAATGAAGCCCTGTTCACTCCTTTTGCCTTGCAGCACTGAGCCATCCGTGAAGATGAATGGGTGAGCGTCAGCATAAACGAGCTCCTGAATTACAAACTCAGTCCTGCCTGCAGTCCACTCTCTACATTCTCTGCCAAGCACTGAGATGATCATTCTGGTGAGCCTGCTGGTATCATCTCTCACCTCTATCCACTCCACTCCTTTTGCAATATCCTCCACAGCACAAATGGATGTCTCAGCCTCAACCATGCATGAACTATCATGTTTAATACAACAATCTTTCATTACTGCCAGTGTGTAAGGAGTAACACTGTGTGGAATGTACTAGTCTCTTCTTTGGTATGGAGCCAATGCCAGGGTGATTGGTTATTCTCCCCTCAAAACACATATAATTTATGATGACTGATAATAACTTCAGCATCCTTAAGTATTTGTACATTACCAAAATCAAAATATATTCACTTCTGATTCTACAGATTTTTAGATATCTTTACCTGTGTGTCCAGATTAAGCAACTGTACATAAACGCAGGTCTTTTATGCGTCTCTGAAATGTGACAAAATACAATAAACATTTGCAGATCTGTTTAAGAAAATGAATACAGAAAAATCACTATTATGATCTTGTAATCTTTCTCCATAATTGTTGCTGTTGTTTAATAATCTGCTTGTAATTACTGTCACCGTTGTAAGTGTTTTATAATCTGCCTGTAACTCTTGTCACTGTTTTATCTCTCTGAACATTAAGTGCACAAGGCACATGGGGCTTCTGCAAGAGCTTTCCATAAATGCCTGTCCTTTGCTTTTTTTTCTGCTCTTGGCCAAGTGAGCCCTCTATTGCTTAAATTCCTCACTACTGTTCTTCTCCATGTCTCTTTTGGTCTACCCTTACTTCTGTCCCCTGTGGTGTCCATATTAGTGCTATTTTTGATAGTGAGTCGTCAGTCATCCGGAGCACATGTCCCAACCATCGCCAGTGTCTTTCCTCAATAATTGCTGTCACTGGCTTCATCTGTATTTCTGCCAACAAGATGTTATTTCTTATGGTGTTGGCCAAAATATTCTTCTAATTCTTCATAAACATTCAGTCTGAAAAGAATTCAGCTTGTTTTCTATAGTTTTGGTGATTTTCCACCAATCACTTCCATAGAGAAGTATATTTAGAACATTACTCTTAAATATCCTGATTTTCATCTTCATGCTTACTTTTTTAGATTTACATATAGTCTGCAGCACTGCAAAAGCCTGGTTTGCTCTAGTAAGTCTGTTGCTGATGTCCTCTGTGTTGTTCTCCATCTTCTATAACTCTACTACCAAGATATACAAATTCATTGACCTCCTCCAATAGCTTGTTATCTACTCTCAGTACATTTCTGTTGCCCATATTTTGCATCATTAACTTTGTCTTTTCTACACTGATCTTTAATTCTATATTGTTTGCACTTGAATTAGCTTGTTTATTTTATCTCACATATCTCTGTGCCTCCTTGACAGCAGACAAATTTCATCTGCAAATCAAAGTCCTCCAACACTGTGTCAAGTGTCCATTGTAATCCTCTGCGTTTATCTGATGTTGTCTCCTTCATTAACCAGTCTACTGCTAAAATAAATAATGTTGGTGATAGTACACATCCATGCTTTACTACTGTTCATACCCTAAAGCTGATGGAGGTGTGTTCTCCACAGATCACTTAGCACTGAAAACTCTTGTATAGGGCTTTAATTACATTCACTTCTCATGAGGGAGGCCATGCCATATTAGAATTTTCCACAGTGCATCTCTGTTGACACTGTCAAAGGCTTTCTCAAAATCTTTAAACAGTGTGTATGTTGTGCTATGCCACTCATTTGCATGTTCTAATATTTGTCTAAGTACAAATATGTGGTCTATCCTTTCCTAAATCCTGCCTGCTCTTTCCGAAGATTTCCCTCAAGTGCTGGTACAATTCTGTTGATGATTATTCTGCAAAATACTTTACTGGTGTGTGGCAGGAGGGTAATGCCTCTCCAGTTCCTGCAATCTCTGAGGTCACCCTTCTTTGGTAGTTTTACTATAAGTCCAGTTTTCCACTCTTCTGGGGCTTTTTCTAGATCCCAAATTTGTTGTAGTATCTGGTAGAGTTGTTTTGGTGTTTCTGTTTCTTCTGCTTTCAACATCTCAGCAGTCACTTCATCTTCGCCTGGTGCCCTGTCTAATTTTAGCTTCTTTATCACCTCCTTTACTTCACTTATTGTTATTGGTCCTGTGTTGATGTTTAGTTTCATTTTTGCTTCAGGTATGTCTATTGTTTGTGCTGCTTGTGTTCTGTTTAGTAGGGTGTTGAAGTGTTCCCTCCATCTTTAAATTTTTTCTCTTTCACCACTGATCTGTTGTCCCTTATATGTCCTTATTACACATTCACATCTTGTGCTGAAGTTACCTGTCATCTGCTCTGTGGTTTTCATATCATTTGCATGTACTGTTTTCTCTGCTGCTTCTGCTAAGTTGTCTACTAATGATAGACATTTATCTTGATGGCATGATTCTTTCACATTTTTGCTGTTTTGTGCATAGTTTTTTTAAGTCTTGTTCTTTCAGCCTCTGTGATTTGGTGCTCAGTAATGTTTTCTTGATTTCCTTTCTTTGCTCTATCTTTTCCCATGTGGTCTTGCTTATCCATTCCTCTTTTCTACTTTTCCCATTTCCCACCACCTCTTTTCCTGTTTCCTGTAGTGTTTCACTGAACTCTAGCATGGACATTTCTGCTTTGTCTTGTAGGACACTGAAGTGGTTCTTAAGTACTAATGAGAATTCATTTCTTGTTTGCTGGTCTTTTAGTGTTGTTATGTCAAAGTGTGCTTTTCTTGGTTCTCTGATTTTGGCTTTGCTTAATTTTTTTGTCTTATTTTCAATACCAGAAGGTTGTGATCACTTCCTACATCTGCTCCTTCATCGTGTAAGGACCATTTTCACTTGTTCTTTATAAGTCTGTGATCAATCTGGTTTTCTATGTTTTGTCTGGGGATCTCCAAGTCACTTTATGGATGTTTTTATGTTGGAAAATTGTCCTTCTGATGGTAATCTTGTTTTCTTCACAGAACCCACACAGTCTTTCTCCATTTCTATTTATTTCTCCAATTCCTTCTCTTCCCATGATTCTTCTTCCATCTTCATTTCCCTCAACTACTTTTGTATTGAAGTTGCCAAGATGAATAGCATATCATGTTTGGGTATTGTTTCTACTGTGGCTTGGAGGCTGTTGTAAAAATCTTCTTTTAATTCCTCTTCAGCTGCTTCTGTTTTATAATCTGCTTGTAACTCTTGTCACCACTGTTCCCTCTAAGCTGTGCAGCTGCGCACAGCAAAAAAAATCATACTGTGCACAAAATTTTTGGAGCCGTGTTTATTTTCCATTTTTCAGATGTTACTCTGTGCTATAACTGAGATCAAGAAAAATGCAATGATGGTACATGTTTTTCCTTTACTGTTTCTTTCTTGTTGATACATGACTTTCAGATCAGATGTTTCAACTGATCTTTTATCGCATAGTTTCGATAATACTGTAGCAGAATCATGCCAAGGCAAGTGGGCACACAGAGAATAGAAGGTAATTAAAATAAATGGGCAGATGAATTTCCACTGCTGAAAAGTACAGCAGGTCTATCCTGTTATTAAATGTACAGACCTCTACAGTAATATATATATATATATATATATATATATATATATATATACATACAAGGTCTGACAATTAAATAATGAGGCTAATTCCATAAAAAATAAAATAACCATTGAAGATATAACCTGTACTTTATTCAAATTAAGTCCCTTGTACATTGATACAGCGAGTACCATGATCTAACAAACACTGGAACGACTTCTGCAGTTCTTCTGTTGGTATGGCCCTTAAACTCAATGTTGTGGCCCTTTGGATGTCATCATTACCGTCAAAGAAGTGTCCTTTCAATGGTAACTTTAATTCTGGGAACAGAAAATAATCGCAGGGAGACAAATTTAGGGAAAAGGGTGGATGGTTGAGAATACACACTTGTTTTGGGGCCAAAAATTCCTGTTTAACTACCGCTCGGTGAGCTGGTGCATTATCATGAAGAAGGAAAATGCTGCCAGGTGTTGAATACTCAGGTCGGACTTGGAGAATCTTTTTCAATAGGAGTTTCAAAATACTTAAATAAACTTTGGCAGTGACAGTCTGTCCCTCTGGAATAAATTCTTTGCGAATAACTCCTTTGCTGTCATAGAAGCACACCAACATTGTCTTCACTTTCGACGTCTGAAGACGAAATTTTTTTCCTTTTGGTGATGATGATGACTTCCACTGAGCACTTTGGTGTTTAGTTGCGGATTCATAGTGGAAAATCCATGTTTCATCCTCTGCAACAACCAAATTTAAGAAATGTTTATTTCTGCAACATGTTTTGATGATATCTTTTGCGTACTCAACACTCTGATGTTTTTGGTCATTAGACAATGCATGTGCTACAAACCGGCAAGCAACTTTTTTTCTTAACCAAATCGTCCACTAAAATTTTACGAATGGTCTCTCGGTTAACACCAAATTCATCTGGCATCATCCTCACAGTCAAACAACGATCTTCTTGTTTCCGTTATCTGATTTTTGCAATGAATTCTTCATTACGAACAGAAAATGTGCATCCATGTCTAGTTGCATTTGTAATCATTTCCACACCAACTCTGAATCGTGAACACCACCTGAATATCTGTGCATGAGATAAACAATTATCCCCATAATCAACTGTCTCAATGGCACTTTTTCCAAAACGGAATTTAATGTTAGCTTTTTTGCTCCATACTGATTACGTGACAATGCACCTCTAACTAGGGCAACAAAATGGCAGCTTATTTGTCGTGTGCCTGTCAGGTGGCAATGGAAAGTTTAGCCAGATCATAGATGAAGGTTGCCTTTTTGGATTCCATGCTTTGCTTCATAGATGGCATTTTTGTCTTGGCTATAATAAAATCAGTCTCATTACTTAATTCTCAGACCTTTTGTGTGTGTGTATATATATATATATATTATGTATATATATATATATATATATATATATATATATATATATATATAATATAATATGTATAAATATATATATATATATACATACACATAATATATGTTATAAATATATGCATATAAATACACACATGTATACACATATATATGTATATATATTTATATATAAATGTCTCAAGGAAATACTTGGTATAAAGTGCAACAAATTCAAGAACAATGCAAAGATAAGACAGATGAGCAAACAACAACCTGTATCATGGGTGATCAGAAAAATAAGATGGACATATGTAGGCCATGTGATGAGAAGAAACAATCAGAGAATACCAAAACAAGCTATCAAGTGGAGCACAACAGGCCAAAGAAAAAGAGGTTGACCTCGTGAAACTCTAAAGAGGACATTGTTAAGAGAAGCCAGTTTAGCGGGCATAACATGATGATGTTTGATGAAGTTGAAAAACTCTTCAAAAACAGAAAAACTTGGCAAACAACTATGTGAGCCCTATGTGACGTTTAACGGCATGGGAAAGATGTAAGATATATATATATATATACACACACACACACCTACACACATACATTGTTTCTACGCACATTTGTACACATAACATTTTTTTGCACATGAGCTGAACATTTTGCACACAGACAGTAAACCCTTAGAGAGAACATTGCTTGTCATTGTTGTTAGTGTTTCATAATCTGCTTGTAACTATCATCACTGTTGTTAGTGTTTCATAATCTGCTTGTAACTATTGTCACTGTTGTTAGTGTTTCATAATCTGCTTGTAACTATCATCACTGTTGTTAGTGTTTCATAATCTGCTTGTAACTATCATCACTGTTGTTAGTGTTTCATAATCTGCTTGTAACTATTGTCACTGTTGTTAGTGTTTCATAATCTGCTTGTAACTATTGTCACTGTTGTTGACATTTTGTAATCTGCTTGTAATTCTTGTCATTGTTGTGTTTCATAATCTGCTTGTAACTATTGTCACTGTTGTTGACATTTTGTAATCTGCTTGTAATTCTTGTCACTGTTGTGTTTCATAATTTGCTTGTAACTCTTGTCATTGTTGTTGACATTTTATAATCTGCTTGTACTTCTTATCACTGTTGTTGATGCTTTATAATCTGCTTGTAACTCTTGTTGGTGTTTTATAATCTGCCTGTAATTCTTGTCACTGTTTTATAATCTGTCTGTAATTCTTGCTACTTCTGTTGAGGTTTTATAATCTGCTTGTAACTCTTGTCACTGTTGATGTTTTATAATCCGCCTGTAATTCTTGTCATTGCTGCTGATGTTTTATAATCTGCTTGTAATTCTTGTCACTGGTGATATTTTATAATCTGCTTGTAACTTCCGTCACTGTTGTTGTTGTTTTATAATCTGCTTGTAATTCTTGTCACTGGTGATATTTTATAATCTGCTTGTAACTTCTGTCACTGTTGTTGATGTTTTATAATCTGCTTGTAACTTCTGTCACTGTTGTTGATGTTTTATAATATGCCTGTAATTCTTGTCACTGTTAGTGTTTTATAATCGGCATGAAACTCTTTCAGTGGTAACCCTAATCCAAGCTGCCATTTCTACGTTCCTGAAACAGAAGCTGAGAAACTACTACTCAACAAACTCCGTCACCTTGATTTGCCAAGGCTAAAGTAGCATGTTCTCCTGACAGAGTCCTGGCAAAATGTAGCTTACAGGTTATGGCAACTGATAACGCACACGCTTATGTGCATACAGGATAAAAAAAGTAAAGATAGTCCCATAGCAATTATGCCGTAGGGGGTGAAGCGTTAGAGGCCTCATTATGTTGGGTCGTCAGCGTGTGAGGTAGGGTGACCAGTTCCTTTCCTCGCTGCCTTTACTTCCCAGATTTTCTCTGGTACCCATTTTACGAGGCTGGGTTGACCTCGGGGCCGTATTGGTCGGAAAAAAAAATCCTGCTCAGCTGGGGATTCGAACCTTCGACCATTTGGTTGCTAGACGAGTGCTCTAACCACTACGCTAGCCGGCCCCCACAGGATAGCATATGTGAAAAATAAAAATACAGTCACTGCTGTAAACCTGCTTAAATATAAGAAACGGCAGAAACAAGCATCGCTGTATATTACAAAACAACAAATGTGACACTCTGGTTCCACCTCCTTCAGACAACTGTAACAATAACAGAAAGGGGAATTGACATTATAAATTTAAAAATAAAAAATGTAGAACCCTAAACTGCAAACACATGGAATTCACTTAAATGTGACTGCCTGTTAATAATAATAATATTATAATTAATTATTATTAATGTCCACAACACAAAAAAGGAATGGAAAAACTAATGATGTCAGTCCATAAGAACAGCAAAGAGCAAAACCTCTATCTTAATGCAAAGAAAACTAAATTGGTGACAACTGACAAAACAAACAAGGCAGCTGAAATATGTATCAATGAGGAAAAACTGGAAGAAATGGAGAGTTTTGAATATCTTGGATCACTACTAACTAATAATGGAGATACAATGAGGGAAATTAAAAGGAGGACATCTATCGCTCTTCAGAAAGTAAAACAAATAAAGAATCTGTGGAGAGGAGCAGACAGAACCACAAAAATAAGATTTTTAAGGGCATGCATCTTTCCCATCACAACATATGCCTGTGAGACCTGGACACTTAACAAAACAGCTGAGAAACACATAAATGCCTTTGAATGTAAATGCTACAGAAGAGTTCTTCAAATATCATGGACACAAAAAAGAACAAATATTTCTATACTACAAGAGCTTAATATTGAAAAAGGCTGGATAGTAAAGAGGATTAAAGAGAGAAAACTTAAATATTTTGGACACATTAAACATCATGATAATCTAGAGAAGACCATCTTGGAAGGTTACATAATGGGAAAAAGAAAGAGAGGAAGACCACGGCGAAGATGGCTGCAAGACATCATTGATAATCTGCAAATGGATGCATCAGCGGCAGGCCATCTTGCTCACAACCAAGAGGCTTACAGGAGTGCTGTTAGGGAGGCAAAGTTCCACAAGGGACATGCAAATGAATGAATGAAATTATAATTAGACCTGTGATAAGCCTATTGTTGCTTTACTGTCCAGGGCATGCGGGAGTACATGGCAATGATGTGGCAGATATACTTGCTGGACAGGCTAAAATAAATGGCAGACTGAGACTGACAGTGGACGGCTGTACTGGACAGACTGTGGGAAAATGAAGAGCAAGAATGGAGGAACAATGTAACACACAATAATTAGTGTATAAGTATACAACTATACATGAGGTACTGCAGTAAAACTGTGATACCAAAATGTATAAACTAGGAAAAAAGTAGGAACAGCTTTGTAAACGTTAAGTAATAAAGCTGTTTCTACTTTTTTCCTAGTTTATACATGGAGGAACAATGTAGATCTGAACAGATTGCTGGAGCTATGACAAATTAAAGGTGCTAGCGGGAAATCCAAACTGTGTGGCAAAAAGCACATAGTAAACAACCAACATTTGACAGGAACTATTAGCGAACATATTCTTGGATGTATGCTGCGGCATGCGGCGGAGAATATATGGGGTTTTCCGAATGCAGTGAAGCCCGAGTCTGAATTCTGAACTTTGTGACTGACTGTTATAATATGAAAGTCAGTGAGAACGATGCTGTTAAAGAAACTGTCATAAGAATGTGAAAACCAAATCACGAATTGTGGTCTTGTTATTAACTGTTTCAAATTTGCACATACAAAAACTTCAATGCATATACAATAACCGACGGGTAATCATTATCCTTCCCGCATATCGAGTGGAGTTAACGGTTATTTTAATTACAATTAAGATCTGTCTACTCTCTTACGCTGTAAGTTTGAATGAATGATCCAGTTGTGCAGGTTGAACTTGACACATGGGTGGGGGGGAAAAAATTCACTTTGTTAGGCCTGCCTCTGATCAGGGGACAGCACTGTAGATTTGTTTACTTAAAAATTTCCGGTGTCAGACTCCTCTCCTGAGATGCATTCCTTCATTGGGGAAAGCCACTAAATTTTAGGGATTGCGGTAATACCGTATTAAAAAAAAAACTTTAATATGATAAGAAATGTATGTTAAGAAATGAAAACAGAGAATGTGTGATGAATTTTTTAAAAAAAGGAAAATAATAATTGCAGCATTCTGCATGGACAGGGCCAATGCTCTTATAAGCGAAAACTCCAATGACACAGTTGCTATGATGTACATGGATGAGTCTGTGTGCACCTTCTGCGGAACGCCTGGACAATCATCGCACGCGCTGGTGTCGTAACAGTCCAGGAAGCCAGTGGTGCCTATGCAGTGACAACAAGCAGCATGATGATGGAGATCATGGCAGTGATGAGGGCATTTATCTGCTGAAACCACAGCTGTGTGCTGAGTGACTCAGTGAGCATGATCCGAAAGGTTCAGATGGGATCGGTGTGCAGGCAGTGGCTGGAGTCCTTGCAGAGGTGAAAGGTTCACACAGTGTCACCTTAATTTTTGAACCAGGTCATGCTAGTGACTGGGGCAATGAGAGAGCTGACAAACTGGCTAGTTTTGCTATCATACAGATGATGGTCAAGTGATTGATTGTGCTGACACTATTGATGTCCTCAGAGAGCTTAAAAGAGCGGAGTACTTTGAGAGAAGTGACTTAACATCTCTGTCGCTGATGTTGAGAGTGAAGAATGGCATTGCAATGACTAAGTGATATTCCCAGCACGTGAGAGGAATCGTCAATCAACACTAAACTGGCACACGTAATGGTTGTACGGCGATGGATATAATGAGGAGGAGATCAGAGCACCTGTGGACATTCCGGAGTGCAGTGATGATGATCCATCTATAACATAACATAACATTTCGGATTTTAGAGTTCGGATTTAGAATCAGGCATAGCATTCAAGACACTATCATACGTGCTCTTCCGCATACTCCAACATCCACTAATCTACTAATGATGCCATTCAAATTGTTCGTTGTTTATTATACGTTTTCGCCCGTTTAGTCCTGATTTTCTTGCAGCTCTCTTGCTCTGTCCCAACTTCATCAGTCTCTGTATATGCACATTGTCCATCCACTCCCTCCCTTCATTCCCCGCAGTCTGTCTAATACGCGTTCGCAATGTCTTCCTTATCCATTCTCAGCCTGCCTTATATTTCAGCCTGCTCAGCAGCCTATCAGCCAATTAATTTCCATGCCCACTTGCATGCTTTGGATAGAAGATCCACGGTAATCCCATCACATGTGAGTGTCCCAACATGTTTACCCATTCTATCTGAAGAAAATTCTTTTCAATTTTCCGTAGCATGCTCAGTGTGTCCGTCACAACAACCATGCTACACTTCCTGATTTAACCTAGAACAGCACCTTATTTTCCAGGCTGGCTGTCTCCACCCAGCTGGAATTAACGTCTTTAGCTTCCTTTAACTTCTTTAGTTTTCCACCCCCCCCCCCTTTTTAATGATAGGGTCTTGTCCTATTCACCAGTTTCGCATTTTATCACTGCAGGTGTTTATATTCTTCATTCATTATCTCTCCGTTTCTCATCCCCCCCCCCCACGACACATTCTCCTCTAGCGGCTGTTTCTATGGCCCTTCCCCCACCTGTTTCCCTCCCTCTCTCCGACTTTTCTTTACGATTGACTCTATCGGCTTATCCTTTATGTGGCCCCGCGTGGTCTCTATGCCTCGTCTAGTGAAGACACATTTTTGTGGTTCCCTACTTTTGGAGGATGTCACATTAAGATACGTTTTTCGTTTAGTTTTTTTGTCCCGTTTGTGTATGTAATCCTCGAAAAAGGCTCACGCCGAAATATCATCATCATCATTATCATCATCATCAGGTGCCGTGCCGACTGGCGTTGGCTATTATGCTTCTCCAGAGTACACGATCCTTCATGCAGGCCATCAATTCAGTTGGTGATCTCTTCTCACACCATACCGTCAGACTGTCCAGTATCATTTCTCTTGGTCTTCCTCTTGATCTTCTTCCTTCTATTTTTCCTGTTATTATAATATTTTCAATGCCCCCTCTTCTCATTGCATGTCCTATGAAAGTATATTATCTTATTTTTTATACAAGATTTTTTTTTGTCTTTCCAGCTCTTCTCATACATTCTTCATTAGTTTTATTTGCTGTCCAGGGGATTCGTAACATTCTTCTAATAAACCATATTTCTGCTGCTTCCAATGATTTTTGTGCATATCTTAATGTGACATCCTCCAAAAGTAGGGAACCACAAAAATGTGTCTTCACTAGACGAGGCATAGAGACCACGCGGGGCCACATAAAGGATAAGCCGATAGAGTCAAGACCCTATCATTAAAAGGGGGGGGGTGGAAAACTAAAGAAGTTAAAGGAAGCTAAAGACGTTAATTCCAGCTGGGTGGAGACAGCCAGCCTGGAAAATAAGGTGCTGTTCTAGGGTAAATCAGGAAGTGTAGCATGGTTGTTGTGACGGACACACTGAGCATGCTACGGAAAATTGAAAAGAATTTTCTTCAGATAGAATGGGTAAACATGTTGGGACACTCACATGTGATGGGATTACCGTGGATCTTCTATCCAAAGCATGCAAGTGGGCATGGAAATTAATTGGCTGATAGGCTGCTGAGCAGGCTGAAATATAAGGCAGGCTGAGAATGGATAAGGAAGACATTGCGAACGCGTATTAGACAGACTGCGGGGAATGAAGGGAGGGAGTGGATGGACAATGTGCATATACAGAGACTGATGAAGTTGGGACAGAGCAAGAGAGCTGCAAGAAAATCAGGACTAAACGGGCGAAAACGTATAATAAACAACGAACAATTTGAATGGCATCATTAGTAGATTAGTGGATGTTGGAGTATGCGGAAGAGCACGTATGATAGTGTCTTGAATGCTATGCCTGATTGCCGTCGATACATCCTCAATCTCCATGCGAATGCTGGATGTAGTGATTGCAAAGACACCCGATCTCTTTGCCACATTTCTTCTACTGCAATAAATGACACAGCCCCATCCACTTTTCCTTCGTTTAGTCACTGAATCATTCGTGTATGACACGATATCTGAAGATCCACAGCGTCTCTGAACTAGCTCCTGAACCAGAAGTTCGGTTGAACCATGTAACTAATCTCGGCATTCACGGCCGAGCTGTACAATAACCTATCTTAGTCTAGGCTAGTACTGTATTAACATCCAGTTCTGTCCTGGTGAAAACTCGTCCAGATCACGCATTGTCATTTTCGTATCCTCCAACTTAGTCATCCTGGGTCTTCCTCGTTTAATGCGTCTATTTTTGGCCAACTGAAGTAGCTTATAAAGAGGTTAATTTTCAATACTTGTAATCCTGATGTATGTCTTGACCTGTGCATAAGTGTGTCTCACTCTCATACAAAACAGCTGAGATACGCATAAATGCCTTTGAATGTAAATGCTACAGAAGAGTTCTTCAAATATCATGGACACAAAAAAGAACAAATACATCTATACTACAAGAACGTAATGCTGAAAAAGGCTGGCTAGTAAAGAGGATTAAAGAGAGACACATTAAACGTCATGATAATCTAGAGAAGACCATCTTGGAAGGGTACATAATGGGAAAAAGAAAGAGAGGAAGACCAAAACGAAGATGGCTGCAAGACATCGTTGATGATCTGCAAATGGATGCATCAGCAGCAGGCCATCTTGCTCACAACCGAGAGGCCTACAGGAGTGCTGTTAGGGAGGCAAAGTTCCGCAAGGGACATGCAAATGAATGAATGAATGAACTCTCACACTTGGCATGTCAAGCAGATACAGCATGACTATCACTGGACATAACATAACATAGCACAACATATCATGACATGACATAACATGATATCATATGATGACATATAACATAACATACGACATAGCAGTTATCATTTCTATAGCAGAACGCTCGATTTATAAGAATGGGTAGAGAACAGTGTAGGAGTAGGAAGAAGTCTGTCATTTTATAAATTTTAGAAGAGAAAAAAAACAAGGAAGACCGAGAAATATGAAGATGAACTACTCTGATGACCTTGAAAAAAGAAGGTAAAAAACATCACCTATGATGTTCAAGTTCACTTGAATTTGTGAGATTTCATTGTCTTGATGTTTAACCAATACGACTGGCACTTTTATCTTGTCAGAGAGTTCGAGTCTAAGATCACACACTGGCGTGATTACTTTGAATACCTATGTCTCATCTGGCAAAATCATCACCATTTTGTGCCGTTTTTTCACGGAAGATTGGCTGCAATGAATCTCCAGACTGCTCTGTTTATCGCCTTCATAATAACATTCGGCCAAGATTACGTCTGCCCATCTCTTGTTGTCCATCCTTTTATGTTGTCGTCCTGTTGTTCTCTTCCCTTCGATCTTGCCGTCAACTGTTGTCGTCAGTACACGAGACAGTATTATACCGCCTCTTCCCGGGCCTTTCATTGCTTAGACGACGGTTCCGGTTTTTCACGTGGTGCCTTTGGTCGCTGTAGTAATGTTTGGTTTATTTCATTAAAAACCAGGTGTAACATTTAGATTGTAAACATTTAGTGCGCATGCTCCGTGACCTTTATCAAAATGGCTGAAGAGTGCTTAGTTACGAGGGAGAAAATTTAAGTTTTCTGCGAGAAATTTCAATTTTTGATGATGTAGATAGGGTTAGGTAGGGGTATGGACATGCCCTGTGACCAGACCACTGTTCTTGAATGTATCCCAAGTAGATCTAGACATATTATACGACTGGAGAAGTAGTTAGAAGGCTATTTCAGACATTATTTTCAGCGATAATGCAACACAGAATCACAATACGACATCAATAGGTAGATCTACGCATCTCAGATGGTACGTAGTGTACCTGTAGACCTATCCGATGGTAAGTTTGACACAGTCATTGTATAAAAACATCACATTACTCCTTTTTTCTTTAAAAACCCTCTGGATTTATGAACTCTGCATGTATGTTTTGTTATTTTGAAACATAATAAGTACACTTTTCACACGGAAAAACTGTTTCATTCACATTTTACTAATATGCCGATATACATATCAAGACCCGCGCTTTTAACCCGGCACCCACCTGAACGTCCGTGTTTCTTCCTGAGGCACAGGAAGAGTTTAGCTTGTTCTTTTTTAAACACAGATAAAACCAAAGTGATGATAATCTACAAAATGAGAAACCACCCCAAAACTACATTAGAGCACTGTAGAATTTAAGGGTATATTTTGTCACGTAGACAGTTTCAATGACTAAAACTTGTTATTCTAGACAAAGACTGTTTGATCACATGTCAGTGACTAATGGGACCTTGTAAAAGAATCAAAAATTCTTAGTGTCCATGAAATAACAGGTTTAGTTTCGTTGTAGGAATGGAAAATTCCGGGGAGATGCATAGTATAAAAGGTCCAAACAGACTAAGATTCTTCAGTCATGGATCGACACTGGAGTTGAGTTGACGGCTGTCTAGTGTGGGGGAGCTCTTTGTTATGAAAGAATGTTTTCTTGCATGGAACTACATTGAAGTAGCTTGTGAACTGTGGTTAGAAAGATATTTGGTTGCAAAGAGCTGACCCATAACCCACTTGAGTAGATGTAATGTTTGTATGCGTTGTAGTTTATAATTGTTAATACAGAATTATCGAGTTTCTCTTATCTTGTGTTGTATATGTTATTTGCAGCATAGTGAGGTTGGAGTACCATAATTACAGATAATTTAAGAAGACATAAAGTCAAGAGAAATTAGTAAATTTAGTAAAAATAAATATCCAGAAAAAGACAGAAAGTCAAGAGATTAGTTACACAAGTACAAAATAAATAAATGTACAAATAAAAGGATGTATGTAATTATGTGTATGTCATATGTACGCTGTTAATGTGAACCTACTATGTTTAGTATATACCTCTTACTCATTCATTCATTTGCATGTCACTTGCGGAATTTTGCCTCCGTAACAGCACTCCTGTAGGCCTGCTGCTGATGCATCCATTTGCAGACCATCAACGATGTCTTGCAGCCATCTTTGCCTTGGTCTTCCTCTTTCTTTGTCCCATTATGTACCCTTCCATGGCGGTCATCTCTAGATTAACATGACGTTTAAATGTGTCCAAAATATTTCAGTTTTCTTTGTTTACTCCTCTTTACTAGCCAGCCTCCTTCATTATTAAGTTCTTGTAGTATTGTTCTTTTTTTGTGTCCATGATATTTGAAGAAGTCTTCTGTAGCATTTACATTCAAGTGCATTTATGTGTTTCTCAGCTGTTTTGTTAGGTGTCTAGGTCTCACAGGCATATATTGCGATGGGAAAGATGCACGCCCTTTAAAATCTAATTTCGGTAGTTCTGTCTGTTCCTCTCCACAGATTCTTTAGTTGTTTTACAATGCGAAAAAAGCAATTAGAATTGCCGTGCGGCGCTGCTTTGAAAAGATGATGGAAAGGATAAAGTGAAGCTTAATCGGTATGTCCAGTATTCTCGTTGCGAGAGCTACTCATACTACGGCACCTCTGCTCTAGAGGCCGGCCACATCCGATATACAACCATACTGGTGAAATATGCTTAACCCGGCTTAACCTAAGGGTGAAACTTGATGACTACTCATGTCACGGCACCTCCGCTCTAGAGGTCGGTCACGTCCTAAACACGCCCATAGTGGGATAATACGCCTAAACCGGCTCAACCCAGGGGTGAAACTTATTAGTGGCGAGGATTCGTCCTCCTGGACAAAAGCTCCGTCCTGGTCACAACTAGGAAGGGTAGCGGCCATGACCACAAAATGCTGAAGTCGGAGACACTGGACCAGTGCAGTCTAGATAGACAACCACCTCTCACCCGATGGGGATGTATGCGTATCCTAATCACGCTGAGGTTTTCTGGTGAGAAGGTCCAATGCTGGACTGGACGGGCAACCATCTTTCACCCGGCGGGGATATACTGATATAAAAAACACGTCGAGGTTTCTCAGTGAGAAAGTCCAACTCTAGATTAAACTGGTGCAACAAAAGCCACGGTGTCACGCAATTCCGCTTCTGCGACCCACCAAGAATTCAGGCCCAAGCCCCGCGATACTCTGAACCTCTTGTGATCCTCTCGGAGATTTCTTATGGGCCTCTCAGGGACAACGGGACACATCGAGAACCACAGGAGTAAATTCAGCAGGATCACGGGGCGATCTTGGTGGTAGAAGCGAACGAAAAAGAAGAAGAATTCACACTGTTGATTTCTGCTTTAACAGTCGGTTGTTTCATACATTCCTCTGCAATATTCATTCCATCTTTCTAGAATGTCCTCTGTCTCTGGTAAAACACAAATAAAACCAAAGTAATGATAATCTACAAAATGAGAAACCACCCCAAAACTACACAAATTACATTTTGCTTAGGTGTGACATTTCTCGTCAATGTCTTCATTTCTTTAAACATTTCACTATTTCTTCCACACTTCTGATGTCCTTCTTATTCTTTCACAACAATCTTATATGTGTTGGGGTTTTTTTTGGGTCTTATGTTTCTTCATTCTTCTTTTGTTAAAGATTTATATTCCTCTTTGTTGTTGTTTGTCACTTTCCATTCTGTCTTCATTTCTCTACATTGTTTTATCAGTTCTAGTTTGGCTGCTGTAGTCCATCCATTCTTTTGTGTTTTCTTTACTGGAACCATGTCTTTAGCTGTTGTTATTAAGATATCCCTGGCCTGTGTATCCAATTCATCTGGCGTCATCTCCTCCTGTACAGCCATCAGGATTTCGAAACGGTTCTTCACTTCTATACCGTACTGTTCTGGTATTTTTGTAAGGTCAAAGTCTTGACCCCGTAACTGTCTTTTTTATCTTTATCTTCATGTCTGCTATTAATAGGTCTAGATGTGCTTGGGTACGTTCAGGAATAGCAGTCGGGTCATAGGACATGTCCTTATGGCTCCGAAATCACAATAAATACTGAAATTTCTCAGTTAAAACATCGATTTTGCTCGGTTGTTAGCGCTTTGGATTGAACTATGAAAGGTCATCAGACATGTGCAAATAAATCGTGTACAATAAAAAGTTTTACAATAGTTTTACGCTGCAACAATATAAAATCGCTATAGCGACCATGGCAGGTGCTAGACTAACAGGAAGAATTCACTATAGTGACCATTGCAGGGAAAGAGTTAATAACTCATGGTCCGTGTCACAATCAGCACCTGGCAAAGTTTTTGCTGACGTTATACTTGATCTCCACCTTCTTTGCACTAAAATGTAATCTATTTGATTCTTGGTTTTCCCACCAGGTGATGTCCATATGTAGAGTCTTCTTAGATGTTGTTTGAAAAGTGTGTTAGCAATCGTTAGGTCATTTTCCATGCAAAACACGACTATATTATCTATTTCTTTAGTTGATTTCCAGCTATCACATGCATAAATGAGGGTGGATATCACATTTGAATTGAATAATCTTAACTTGGTTTTAGTGCCTCATTTCTATGCCCTATGCTAAATTTCCCCACAACATATCCTTTGTTTTCTGCTCTTTCTATACCAATCTTTGCATTAAAATCCCCCAATTATTAATACAGTATCATTTTTCCGTACCTGGTCTATCGTCATTTACAGTGTGTTATAAAAGGTTTCTACTTCCTCTTCTTCTGCTGCTGATGTAGGTGCATATATCTGGATGATTGTTACATTTCTAGGAGTGCCTTTAAGTCTGATTGTGAGGATTCTGTAACTTACTGGATTGTACCCTAATAATGCTTTTGACGTTGATTTGTCCAAGTAAAAAGTCACACCATTCTTTCCTCTTAATTCTCCGCCCGAGTATATAAAGATATTATCATTCTTGCTCTTGAAGCGTCCTGATCCTTTCCATCGATGTCCGCAGATTCCCAAAATGTGTATCCCCGTTCTTTTCAATCTTGTCACTTTTAATATTATACTTTCCCTCATACATACTTCTCACATTCCATATTCCTACACTTATTTTTTTTTTAGTTTGATGCGGGGTTTTCCTTAGTAACACCGTCAGGATCACAGTTACTAGTACCGACCTCTGTCTCGCACTTACAATGAGAGATAAATATACATAAAGGTATATATTTCCAGGACGTGACAAAAGAATGTGAAACTGAATATGACAAAAGAAAAGGCAAACCGGCTTTGCAAAACGGGGTGTGAAATTAGTACACTGTTCAGATATAAATATATTTTTCTGGAATTGACAAAAGAGTGAGAAAACACTTAGGAGTATTGAGTGGATAAATGGACATACAATAATGAGTGTGCCAGAGTGGGTGGAAATATGTTAAAAAAAACGCTGCCACGTTAAACACACAGACGCATACGCATATATATATATATATATATATTTTTTTTTTTTTCCTGATCAAATGAGACTGGTTGTTGTTCAGTCATCTGTCTTATCTCTGCATTGTTCTTGAATTCATTCCACTTGATGCCGATTATTTTCCTTCGGCATTTGTTTTCAAAAGAGTCTAATTTCGTGTCTATTTCTTTAGTTGATTTCCAGCTATCGCATGCATAAATGAGGGTGGATATCACATTTGAATTGAATAATCTTAACTTGGTTTTTGTGCTTATAACTTTTGAATTCCATATGTTCTCACGATTTTTGAAGGACAATGCTGCTTTTGCAATTCTAATTCTAACTTCTTTCCTGGTTCACCATCCTGGTCTATGTAGCTGCCAGGTATGTTTACTTCATCAACAACTGTTCCTTATACGTATATTTTCCTTCTTGATTAATGAGAAATTTCATAATTTTTGTTTTGTCTCTGTTAATTTCAAGACCTATTTTGCTAGCCAAGCAAAACAGGAAATCTGTTTTTTCCTGCATTGATTTCACATTGTCACTGATAAGAGTTATGTCATCTGTAAAATCAAGATCTTCTAGTTGGTTCCCGTGTTCCCAATCAATGCCGGTTTTACCTGGACAGCATCGTTTCATTATAAATTCTTTGGCAATTCCAAAAAGCAATGGAGATAATATACATCCTTGTTTCACGCCTGTTTCAATCTGAAACCATTCGCTCATTCCTTCTTCTGTCTTGACTGCATAAACATACCCATTGTAGAGATCTCTGATGATGTTGACAATTTTAGATGGTATTCCATATAGTCTTAAAATTCTCCACAATGAATCTTTGTGTATGCTATCAATTGCTTTTGTAAAGTCTATGAAGTTCAGGATTAATGGCTTCTGCTTTTCAATATATTCTTCAAGTATTATTCTTAGCGTAAAGATCTGGTCAAGACAGCTTCTGCCTTTGCGAAATTCTGCCTGTTCTTCTCTCAGTGCAGTATCCACTACATTCTTAATTCTATTCAGAATCACTTTACAAAACACCTTTGACATAACTGGTAGTAAGGTTACACCCCTCCAGTTATTGGAGTCACTGAGGTTGTCTTTTTTCAGTATTTTAACAATGATTCCCTTTTTCCATTTAGACGGGACTTTTTCTTCTTTTCAAAGTGAATGTTTTTTTTCTTTGTAGCTGGCTCATGTTGTCACTGTTAATCTGTTAATAGCTTTTAACATTTCGACTGTTACTTCATTTTCACCTGCAGCTTTGTTGTTAGCCATTAGATTCACTGTTGTTTCAATTTCATTCAGTGTAAATTCATCTAAGTTGACATTTAGTTGTGGGACTAGTAAATCAGTTTCAAGGTTTATTAATTCATTTGGATGTGGTCGATTAAGTATTTCTTGGAAGTGTTCGGCCCATCTTTGCTTTTGGTCTTGATGTTAATAGGTTGCCTACAGTGTTTGGTAAAAGAGAAAATGGGTAACCTCATTGCAGGTGGACTCAGGACATCACAGAAATTCTGAATATGTCTTTGTGAGATGCTAGTCAACTTGTGCAAGATTGCATTGCATTCAGGAAGACAGGGACAACATTCTGGAAAGGACATGTCACATGAGAGCTATCTTGTTCTTACGATTTTCAATATTTCTCTTATCAGTTTCAACTAGTTTAGCACTTCTGTTTTCTTCTCTGTCTACAGGATATGCCCCATTCTTCTATATATCCACATTCCAAGAGCCTCAGATGTCTTGTCTTATTCAAGGTCCAGGCTTCTACATCATAAAAGAGTACTGAGTGTTTGTAGTATTTTACAATACATAGTCTGTTGCTGTGATATTTGTTCTGACATAAGGTGTTTTTCACTATTCTTATTCTTCTATTAATTTTGATTTCGTATTATCTCCATCCTCTGTTATGATGTGTCCCAAATACCTGAAACTTTTCACCTGTTCAAATAGTTCTTGATGTATTTTTATACTCACAGGTGGTTTAATTTCTTCTCTGCTGATTGTCATACAATTTGTCTTTCTAATATTTATTTCTAGTCCATAATTTTGACTTTTGTTGTTTATTCGTGTCACTAGCTTCAAATATATCTATACTACAAGAGCTTAATATTGAAGAAGGCTGGCTAGTAAAGAGGATTAAAGATAGAAAACTTAAATATTTTGGACACATTAAACGTCGTGATAATTTAGAGAAGACCATATTGGAAGGATACATAATGGGAAAAAGAAAAAGAGGAAGACCGAAACGAAGATGGCTGCAAGACATCGTTGACGATCTGGAAATGGATGCAGCAGCAGCAGGCCATCTTGCTCACAACCGAGAGGCCTACAGGAGTGCTGTTTGGGAGGCAAAGTTCCGCAAGGGACATGCAAAGGAATGAATGAATGAGCTTCTGTAGGTTTTGTTTTGTTTGTTTGTTTGTTATATCCCATTAGCACAGTGTAATCTGTGTATCTTAGGTTACTGATTGTTGTTTCATTAATGTTTAGCCCAGGCATCTCTCTAATTTCTATGAACACTTTTTTCTATAAGCAGATAAGGAGAAAGGACACATCTTTGATTGACCCCTCTTTTTACATGTATTGGTATTGAGTAGTTTGTGCTGGATTGCACTACTGCTGTCTGTACCTAATATAAATTGCTTGTAAATCTGATGTCTTTGTCATCAGTATCTATCTCTTTCAGACATTCCATCGGCTGTTGGTGTCTTTCTCTATCGTCTTTGTTTAGTCTACACAACAAATATAGATGTTTTTTTAAACTACTTTCTGGCAATATAATATGATAATATATTGATACTATATCGATAATCCTTCTTGAGGGCAAGATAAATGGAAAACAACAAGAGGATGACAACAATATAGATGAGTGGACAACATCAATAAATAGACAGGGACAAGCTTGGCCAAGTGCTCCACGAAGACAAGAAACAGAACAGAGTGGAGATTAATTGCAGACAACCTTCTGTGGGGAGACGGCTCGAGATGATGATGATGATATGATACTTTTAGGCAAAATAATCATCAGCAAATGATTCTAAATATTACAGGCAGACTCTGAATTAAGAGCAATGTACAAGAGGAAGAACAATCTGGCGATATTTTAAACAGTTTGTACATTCCATGAGTCTCACACACTTAGTACTAAACCTAAATTCTTTTGAATTCAACTGCGAATACTCTGAGCAAATCAGTGGTGTTGCCATGAGAACGAAAATGAGTCCTAGTTACGCATGTCTATTTTATGTGCTTTCTGGAAGTCAAATTATGGGAAACCTACACTGGCAAACTTCCATAATTCTATATAAGGTACATCGATGATGGCATTGGAGTCACCAGTATGCCACAGGAAGACCTAACAAAATTTACTGAATTTGCCAACTCACTTTATAATAACATAAAATTCACTTATGAAATTTCTGACAAGTCTGTCAACTTTCTGACATTAAAATATCTATTGGCACAAACAGGCTTGTCACCTCTGTATTTTACAAGCCCACCGACGGACACACCATTTTACTTTACACCTCCCATCCTGAACCCTGTAAGAACTCCATCCCATACTACCAACTCCTCTGTCTTCGCCGCATATGTCATTTGGACTTGATAGATCAGTCGAACAAGTTATTAGAATTTTTCAGTCATCGCCACTACTTTAACCGTATCTAACTAGTGAGCCACAAAGAAGCATTCAGAAAAATGCCTGTTACCCCATCTAACAGAGTTAAGTTAGTACTGCCTTTCCACCCGTATGGTCAGATGGCTAAGAAAATTCTCTATCATCATCTGCCACTAATCCAACTTGACCCCGACACTCGTGACATTTTCTCTGATTCATCCCAATTAGCATACAAGCGTGAGCCAAATCCTCTTTCACAGCCACTTGAAGCGGAGCTTTACGTATGTTGGCACCAGAAAATGTAACCGCCCCCGCTGCGTTACCCGCCCTGTAGTCTGGGAAATGAAAATGATCACCTTTCTCAAAACTATCCTCACTCTGCATGAGGGATTCACATGTGAGTCCCGTTATGTGATATTTGTCATCGCATGCAAAAGATACAGGATAACGTATATTGGCCTCGGATTAGGGAACCGCATGCAGAAACATCTATATGATATCGCGCAGCATGCTTCGAAACCAGTCCCGAATCATTTCAGTGGCCCCAACCACAGAGGCAAATCTGATTTCCTGGTAACAGCCATCAAACAATGTCACGCAGATGACACAAGCTGCCTAGCGCTTGAGAACCACTACATTCAGGATTATGGGACGCTGGACCACACGGGTTGAAGTCGTTATTCTGCTACACCTAACATTCTCCTCTTCAACAATCATAACCCCTCTCCACTAAGTTTCACTCCCTTCTTACTTCTTACACATAGTTCAGAACTTTCTCACAACATCACATTACAACCCCCCCCACCCCAACTATAATAATCTATTTCACCTTCTCCTGGCTAAGTTAACACTATATCACTCTCTCTCTTTCTCCCCTCCACGGTTTCCCCACCCACCGCCCTCAGCTGCGACCCACCCATCACAAGCCTCCATTTAAACATTCTCTACGTTCCACCATGCGCATTTCTGACACACAGCGTCGGACAAGCCACATCTACTTACAAGTTACAGCTAAGTGTCCTAAATGTATAAACTAGGAAAAAAATAGGAATAGCTTTATTACATAACGTTTACCACGATGTGACGTTTCGGCGTTAAACTGCGTTATTGGAAGTATGCATACGAGTTTCAACTTGTGTTCTTCCAAGACTGAAGCTAAGTTTTCCATAGATTACAATTTTTCATTAATTTTTTTTTCATTAAAAAAATTATTTCTATTAACATATGATTCGTGTGAATCTATTTTTGTCTCCTCTCTCTGATTCTTCGTCCTGTTTGTGTTTGTATGATGAAGGCTAACGCCGAAAAGTTACATCGTTGTAAACATTAAGTAATAAAGCTGTTACTACTTTTTTCTTAATTTATACATTTTGGTATCACAGCTTTACTGCAGTGCCTTGTGTATAGTTGTGTACTTCTTATATATTATCTTATATCCTTCCAGTGCCGTTAAACGTCACATAGGGCTCGCAAGGTTGCCAATTGTTCCTATTTTCGGCGAGCTTTTCAACCTCATCAAGGGATTTTATGCTTATTAGTTTGGCCTTTCTTATCAATGTCCTCTTTAGAGTTTCACGTGGTCTGTCTCTTCTCATTTGGCCTGTATACTTATACACTAATTATTGTGTGTAGCTAAGTGTGTAGCAGCCCATCTTTCTCACAACCGAAAGGCCTATAGGAGTGCTGTTAGAGAGGCAAAGTTCCGAAAGGGACATGCATATGAATGAATGAGCTAAGTGCACTATTCATTTTATTTCCGTTTTTTTTAAAAATATAGCATTCACGTGAATCTATACTTTATCTCCTCTCTCTATTTCTTCGTCCTGTATGTTTTTGTATGATTAAGGCTCACGCCGAAACGTCAACTTTGTAATCGTTGATAAAGCTATTCCTACTTTTTTCCTAGTTTATACATACCAACATAATACTATCTGGCAACCGGAACTACATCAGACGTGTGCTAAGAAAGGGTGTCTGCACGTTGTTGAGTATAACGTTCTTAGCATTGTTTTTGATCCTTTATTATTATTTTTTAAAGTTGTTTTTTTTAACCTGGATTGACATATTTACAAGGAAGAATGTTATCTAGGAACCCCATTTTAGATTCTGATTCAGATGAAGAGGTAAAGTTAATAATGTTACTAATAGAATTCTATCTTCCTTGAGGGTGGATATTACATTTGAATTGAATAGTCAGCTTGGTTTTTGTGCTTATAACTTTTGAATGCCATATGATCTCAAGATTCTTGAAAGCAGCATCGATCTTCAGTTCAGATGTAATATTCACTCACATTTATGCATGCAAAGCTGGAAAACGACTAAAGAAATAGACAAGAAATTATACTCTTGAAAACAAATGCCTAAGGAAAATACTCGGCATCAAGTGGAACGAATTCAAGAACAATGCAGAGAAAAGACAGATTACTGAACAACAACCAGTCTCATGGGTGATCAGGAAAAGGAGATGGACATGTTGGTCACGTGATGAGAAGAAATGATCAGAGAATCCCAAAACAAGCTATAAAGCAACAGGCCGAAGAAAAAGAGGCAGACCACGTGAAACTGTAAAGAGGACATTGTTAAGAGAGGCCAAATTAATAGGCATAAAATCCCTTGATGAGGTTGAAAAGCTCTCTGAAAACAGGAAAAATTGATGAACTACCTTGCGAACCCTATGTGACGTTTAACCACATGGTAAGGATATAAGAAGAATATGTAAGAATAGAATTGTCGAGTGCATATAACAGGAAACACATTAATTACTATGTAGGCAGCGATTGATATTTTTATTTCTAATGCACATGATGGCTGGTGAATTTACTGTTAAAATTATAATTAACTTATGAGTTCATACAGCTTGCAAGAGGTAAGAGTTAGATGTGGGCAGAAACAAAACAATGTTGTTACAAGGCAAAAATCAAGGATTGCTTGATTGTACAGTAATTTGATTCTACGATCTTTGGTCTACAAACCTTTTAAAATTTTATTTTATGTTACTCCACGACTTGTCACTTTGTACAAACTTTCATCTGCATGTTTTGCTAGCTTAGTTGCACAGAATTCAGAAGAGCAGTGTGTTGTGCATTTTCTGTAGTTCTTGAAAGGGATTCTTGAGTTAAAATATTTTTGTTGTTGTTCCTCTGGCTGTTCTTTCCTGACATTCATCACCTAAATTCACCCCTTTTCTAATTTTGGACCACAGATCACAAGGTACAGTGACTTTAAATGATAGTTATACAATCAAGGATACACCACATAGTTTGAAGGAGAAGGGCATGAAACTATCAAAATGAGAAGTGAAGACTAAAGTATGATGACACAAGAGGAAGCTGCATGTGTGTAGATAATGTCAGTTTAGAAATGTTAGAAGCATATGAAGAATTTTGGATTAGACAAAATTACATATTTATGTAATGCTATATACGTCACATATCTATATCAGGACTTGAAAACATCAGTATTTATAGTACTAAAAAAAAAAAAAAGAAAAATCAGAAGTGGAAGTTTAATGAGCCATGTAACAAAGTTATTGCTCAGAGTTATTCAAAGAGAATCAGAAATAAAATAAATACGAAAATTAGTGATCAACAATTCAGATTTTGAAAAAAAATCATAGGACAAGGGAAGCCATATTCTGTGTGAGGATGAGAATTGAGAATATATGGACATTAAAAAAAACATTTATGCTTTTGGTAGAGTAAGACATAAACAACTAATTGAATGCCTGAAAGATGGAAAGACACAAGAATGATAAACAGCTTGTATTTAGAACAAACAGCAGTTGTAAGATCTTACATTGACTATTCAGAGTCCATAAGAAGAGGGGTTAGACAAGGATGTGTGCTGCCTCTCTGCTTGTTCAACTTTTATGTAGAGTATTCAAGACATAGTGAGGTGCCTGGATTAATAGAACAGCAGTTGACAACCACTGACATTGCAGATAATACTTAACGATTACAAAGTTGTGATGTTTCGGCGTGAGCCTTAATCATACAAAAACATACAGGACGAAGATTAAGGCTTACACCGAAACGTCACAACTTTGTAATCGTTAAATAATAAAGCTGCTCCTACTTTTTCCTATTTTATACATTCTGGTATCACAGCTTTACTGCAGTGCTTCGTGTGTAGTTATATTATACACTAATTATTATGTGCAGATAATACTGTGCTGCTAGTAGAAAATCTAGAATTAAAGAATCTTGTAACACAAACTAAAAGCCAAGAATACAGAGTGGAAATAACTTCTACAAAAGCAAAGATCATGGTATTCAGCCAAGAGGAACAGAAACCAGCTGTAAGCATAAATACATGCGTACATGGAGACACATGAGAATAAGTGACACATTTCATGTATTTGGAACACATGATAACACAGTGGGAGACGAGAGGAACAAACATACAAGATTTGTATAATGATCAGAGAAATGAGCAGCTCAGTATCTGCATAAAGGAAGAAGGACCACCATTATTGGAAATGGAAGTAAGAAGTGCACTGGAACAAATGCAAGCAAGGAAGGCACCAGGACCAGATAACATCACAAGAGAAATGTTCATGACGCTAGATGGTATCAAATTATAAACAATCAGATTTGTCCAAATCAGTTTTCATTGCAATTCCAAAGAAAGCTGGAACAACAGAATATGATTAACATCATACACTCCGTTTAATGAGCTATGTCACAGAAATACTATTAGGAAGCATTAATTTTTCAGAATACAGTGTAAGATAAAGGTTCAGAGGTAATCAGACTCTGGCATCATTGCATTCAGGACAGCTCTATATATGCTCTGCCACATGCAGTGGCATCTGCCCAAAAGCTTGTTTGCTAATGCAAGGATCATACCAAAAGTCGTGAGCAAAAATTGTTTAAAAATCAGAATTTATAGATAGAGAAAATAAAAATGTATCACCTTAATCTGCATCCTTTGCACTTCATGTAGAGGTCATATGATGTCACCATCATGTGCCACGTGACCATGCTGAGCATAAACCAAATGATGGGCGCTGAAGTTTCGTTTCATCGTTATTGAGTTCCTTGTTAAAGAAATCCTCACTATCAAAATTCACCAATGACTTCAACTTACTTATGGAAATGTGTGTATGGGTGCTAGCAGTATTAGAAGGTGGGTGAAACATTTAAAAGATGGAAACACGAGCATCCAAGATATGCCTCGCAGCGATCACCCTCGAACTGCCTCCACTGAACGCAGCATGGAAAGGGTTGACAACATTATTAAAGAAGACAGTGTCACAGTATTTGAAATTGCTGTAAACTGTGGAATAGGACACAGTGCAGTAGAGGAAATGATTGAAACCCTAGGCTATAGAAAAGTTTGTGCCAGCTGGGCACAGGAAAGAATGTGATGGGAAAAATGTGTACAGAGAAATGGAGATTATGTTGAAAAGTTAAGAAAAGGATGCAGTTAAGGTGATACATTTATATTTTCTCTATCTATAAATTCTGATTTAAAAAAATTTTGCTGCTGACTTTCAGTATGACCTTTGTAGTTCCCATCAAGTGTTGGTTGTTTATGATTCCTTTTCTGCCACACAGTTCAGATTTCCTACCAGCACCCTTAATTTGTCCTAGCTCCAGCAGTTGCTTCCCGATACATTGTTCTTCCATTTCTGCTCTTAATTTTCCTGCAGTGTTTCCACTACGGCTTTAGCAATGTCCATTCTCAGCCAGCCATTTATTTTAGCCTGTCCAGCAAGCCTATCTGCTGCTTCATTGCCATGTACTCCTGCATGCCCTGGACAATAAAGTCACATTAGGCTCATCATAGTTGACTAGGTTAACAGGTGAACCCATTCTTTTTGCAGCAATTTTTTTCTGAATCTTACACAGCATACTTGAGTGGCAAAATACCTGTTACTGCCATAGGGGAGGTTGGCATAATCGATCCATCTTGTAATATACCCTGATGTTCCAAACCTCATGAGGAACCCTGTGAAGTACCTTTTCAGCATATTTGTGATTTCTTTTGGCACATGATACATGTATATAACATAACTGTGACACATGTGTACAACATAACCATGACACTAACATGTGTGACATAACTATGACACACTGACACTTACATATGTATGACATAACTGTGACATATGTTAATGACATATGTTAATGACACATTTTCAGATTCAGGAAGCTCTGGCAGCGGGGAAGATCAAACCAGGTCTTATCCTAGAGAACCAAAAAAAATTTTTCATCAATAACAAGGTAGTACTTATTTCCTTGTGGTTCCTTGTTTTGTGTTGATGCAGTTGATGTCATCACAGGTAGTAAAATCACACATTAGTTTTATAGCTGTACATATTGAATCATTTACTGACAGTAATTCCTACACAGCTCCTTCCCAAGCAGTGAACTGCAGCATGCTCAGAATTTACAAGTATGTTGCATTTGCTCTGTTTATTGCCCAAGCATTTATTACAAACATATTCTTTGTTTTACAGCTGAAGCTGAATGAATACTGAGGACTTGTATATCCTGAAGCTAAACTGAGAAAAGTGTTATATTAGAAAACTATAGAGTTTAACAAGGAAATTTGTTCACATTTTGGGCAGCAGTGGTTTTTAAATACTACTAGTCATTTGCTGTTGACAATTTTATAACTGATAAGGTATGCACTGACAATTCTAACTCCAAGCCTCACACAGATAGAAAACCTTGAGAAAACAGAATGATGGTATCCACATTACTTACCATGGACTGTAGAATAACTAGTTAAGCCAGAAGCCTATCTTAAAATAACTGCAAACAAGAACACCATGTCAATTTAAACTGCTAAGAACAAAAGGGAATCATCTCAAAAGAGAAATTATGGACTGGTCATACAGATGTAATTCAGGAGGTGAAAAATATAGGTCTTGAACAGAAATGCATAGATGTACCACCAAACTTCAGAGTGATTCTGTTCACATAACACTTGACAAAAGATACAGAGAATATATTATTGCCCCAATGGATGCTGGGTTCAAAGCATTAACCACTGAAAACACCAGAGATCGTGAAGCTGTTATTTATAAAGATCAATAAGTGATTCATGGAAAAAGGTTTCCCTGGGCTTTCACAGTGAACGGAAATCGCAGAACAGTCAGAGAAACTGGTGGTGCTTTTGTAGTAGTCTCACAATGGAAGCCATGGCTGTGACAAAAGCTCTGAGTTGACAAATGACACAAGACTAACACAGAAGCTTGCATTTTGAGTGGTTCATTGAACATGCTAAGAAAAATTCAAGCTGTCAGACATGCAGTGAGTTAAATCCCTGCAGATGTCACAGATCATCAAATAACCTTCATTTTTGTGTCAGGCTATGCAGGATCAGGGGAGATGAAAAAGCAGGTCATCGACAGACTGAATAGTTTTAGGGAAAAGTCGGGCAGTGGATCAAACTGGCATCATAAATGTTATGAACAAATGAGTTATGGGTGAAATTTGATGCGATGAAACATGAATGCTAATTAACTGCACTGTAAGGATAGTCAGTTAACACATGACAAGTGTATTTAGTCAGTGCACATTGATGGAGATATTGATCCAAAGATAGGAGCATTTTTTAAAGCTGTTTCTGTGCTTAAGATCTAACACAGTTTTCTGTATTTATTTTTCCAGTGTTTGTTTTTGTTTTTTGTTTTTTTCGATGGAGTATAGCTTAACCTAAAATAAAACAGTAGTATGATAGAAATAAAACTCATTCTTTGTTATTAGTTACATAAAAATCTGGCTGCATTTTAGACACAGTGATGTAAAATGTGTGGAAATGATTTTAAATGTGGTTTTGAACACAATAGGGGCATTAGTGATATTTGCTGTAAGCTTGTTTTTCCAGTTATTAACAATCTTTCTTTCATCTTTTGGAAAACTCTCCCATCCTAATACATTTAGCAAACCCACAGAAATATAACAAGAGCAAATGAGTATCTCTCTCTCTCTCTCTATCTCTCTGAACCTTAAGTGCCCAGGCACACAGGGCTTCTGCAAGGGTTTTCCACAAATGCCTGTCCTTTGCGCCCTTGTCCAGGTGAGCACTCTGTTGCTAAACATCCTGTGTGTTGTTCTTCTCCATGTCTCTTTTGGTCTACCCTTACTTCTGTTCCCCTGTTGTGTCCATCTTAGTGCTATTTTTGGTAGTGAGTTGTGAGTCATTCGGAGCACATGTCCCAACCATCGCCAGCATCTTTCCTCAATACCTGCTGTCACTGGCTTCATTTGCATTTCTGCAAACAAGATGTTATTTCTTATGGTGCTTGGCCAAAATATTTTTCTAATTCTTTGTAAACATTTAGTCTGGAAAGAATTCAACTTGTTTTCTATGGTTTTGGTGATTTTCCGGCATTCACTTCCATAGAGTAGTACACTTAGAACATTACTCTTAAATATCCTGATTTTCATATTTATGCTTAGTTTTTTAGATTTCCATATAGTCTGCAGCATTGCAAAAACCTGGTTTGCTTTAGTGAGTCTGATGTTGATGTCCTTTGTGCTGTCTCCATTTTCTACTACTCTACTGCCAAGGTATACAGATTCATTGACCTCCTCCACTAACTTGTTATCTACTCAGAGTACATTTCTGCTGTTCACATTTTGCTTCATTAACTTTGTCTTTCCCACATTGATCTTTAGTCCTATGTTGTTTGCATTCTGAGTTAGCTTGTTTATTTTATCTTGCATATCTTTATGGCTGCTTGATAATAGACAGATGTCATCCACAAAGTCAAGGTCCTCCAGCACTGTGTCAAGGGTCTATTGTAACCTCTGAGTTTGTCTGATGTTGTTTCCTTCATCAACCAGTCTACTGCCAAGATAAATAATGTTGGCAATAGTACACATCCCTGCTTCACTCCTGTTTGTACCCTAAAGCTGCTGGATGTATGTTCTCCACAGATCACTTAGCACTGAAAATCCTTGTATAGAGCTTTGATGACATTCACTATCTTATGGGTGAGGCCATGCCATCTTAGGATTTTCCACAGTGCATCTCTGTTGACACTGTCAAAGGCTTTCTCAAATTCTATAAACAGTGCATATGTTGTGCTATGTCACTCATTTGCCTGTTTAATATTTGTCTAAGTACAAATATGTGGTCTATGCATGATCTTACTTTCCTAAATCCTGCCTGCTCTTTCTGAAGTTTCCCCTCAAGTGCTGCTACAATTCTGTTGATGATTATTCTGCAAAATACTTTACTGGTGAGTGGCAGTAAGGTAATGCCTCTCCAGTTCCCGCAATCTCTGAGGTCACCCTTCTTTGGTAGTTTTACTATAAGACCAGTTTTCCACTCCTCTGGAGCTTTTGTCTAGATCCCAAATTTGTTGTAGTATCTGGTAGAGTTGTTTTGGTGTTTCTGTTTCTTCTGCTTTCAACATCTTGGGAGTCACTTCATCTTCACCTGGTGCCCTGTCTAATTTTAACTTCTTTATTGCGTCCTTTACTTCACTTATTGTTATTGGTCATGTATTGATGTTTAGTTCCGTTTTTGCTTCATGTATGTCTATTGTTTGTGCTGCTTGTGCTCTGTTTAGTAGGGTGTTGAAGTGTTCCCTCCGTCTTTAAATTTTTTCTTTCTCCACTGATAATTTGTCCTTATTGCACTCTCACATCTTGTGCTGAAGTTACCTGTCATCTGCTTTGTATATGGTTTTCATGTCATTTGCATATGCCGCTTTCTCTGCTGCTTCTGCTAAGGTGTCATAGTTTTGACGTTTATCTTGATTCTTTCACTTCTTTGTCTTTTTGTGCATAATTACTTAAAACTTGTTCTTTTAGCCTTTGAGATTTGGTGTTCAGTAATTTTTTTCTTGATTTCTTTTCGTTGGTCTATCTTTTCCCATGTTGTATTGTTTATCCTTTTCTCCTTTTCTGATATCCCAGCATCTCTTTTGCTGTTTCCTGTAGTGTTTTATTGAACTCCAGTATGGACATTTCTGCTTCGTCTTCTTAAGTACTATTGAGAATTCATTCCTTGTCTGCTGGTCTTTCAGTTTTGCTGTATCAAGACGTGCCTTTTTGTGTTCTCTGATTTTGGCTTTCCTTAATTTTAGTTTTATTTTTGCTGCCAAAAGGTTGTGATCACTTCATACATCTGCTTCTTTCCTTGCTCTCACATCTTGTTTCCACTTGTTGTTTGTTAGTATGTGATCGACTTAGTTTTCGGTGTTTTTATCTGGGGACCTCCAAGTCACTTTATGGATGTTTTTATGTTGGGAAAATTGTCCCTCCAATGGTCATCATGTTTTCTTCACAGAAACTGCAGTCTTTCTCCATTTTCATTTATTTCTCTGATTCCTTCTTTTCCCATGGTTATTCTTCTATCTTTATTTCCCTCACCTACTTTTGCATTGAAGTTGCCCAAGAGGAGTAGCATATCATGCTTGGGTATTGTTTCTACTGTGGATTGGAGGCTGTTGTAAAAATCTTCTTTTAATTCCTCTTTAGCTGCTTCTGTTGGTGCATAACAAACTATAATAGCTTCATGAATCTTGAGTTGAAGCATGCATATAATAATCTCTTATTTATAGTGTAAAGTAAGAGAACACAGTTTTGTAGAAGTAGACCTCGAAAAAATTGTAGACAAAGCACTTTAGTGAGATGCGAGAGAAAAAAAAATCACAAGAGAATTACCTGGGATTCGAACATGGACTCCAGTAGGACGAGCAACTGTCTAGCCGTAAGAGAACAGCGTACTAGTTGGCTAAGTAGACCTCGAAAAAATTGTAGACAAAGCACTTTAGTGAGATGCGAGAGAAAAAAAAATCACAAGAGAATTACCTGGGATTCGAACATGGACTCCAGTAGGACGAGCAACTGTCTAGCCGTAAGAGAACAGCGTACTAGTTGGCTAAGTCAATAGTATGCTGTTCTCTCGTGGCTAGATGGCTGCTTGTCCTACTGGAGTCTTGTGCTCAAATCCCAGGTAATTCTTTTTTTGATTTTTCTTTCTCTCACGTCTCATTAAAGTGCTTTGTCTACGATTTTTTCGAGGTCTAATCCTACAAAACTGTGTTCTCTTACTTTACTGTACCAAAGCAGTGTAGTTTCCTATTTATAAAAAAAATTGTTTCTTATTTATAGGGGTCCATTTCATCAATGCTTTTGATGCTTCTTTTGTTATAATCAATGCTAATCCTCCTTAATGATCTTTACCTGACTGTATTATTGTATCTTATGTGTTCTGTGTAGTTAATTTCCTTCTGCCTTGTCCTATCCATCTTGCTTCTTGTATTCCTAGTATGTCTAGTTTGTATCTGTGCATTTCCTTGATGGTTTGTGCTAGATTTCCAGTCTGTTCTTACATTCCAGATGCCTATTTGCATCTTGTGTTTAGGTTCCAAGAGGTCTGCAGTAGGGTTGGGGACTTCTAGTGGCTGGCTTTTATCCACAGCCTTCATGGGCTCAGTTTCCTGATAAGCATTTCTCCTTCCACCTGCATTTGTTTTTTCCCTTGCTTCTGTTTCTGTAGCAGTATGGTGTTTTTTTTTACCAGATAGGGTTGCTAGCCCTATGCCGAACCCTCCTTAGACGCCTTTATGATCATGTGTGGTAGGGTACAGTGGTCCTATTCTTTTCAGATCCCGGGTACCACACGTGGGATATGAGTAAGAAAGATGTTAATTGTTGAACTAAACACAACTACACTAAGCAGTATAACATTGCATGGAAATTCTTTGAATTAGAGGACAGGTTCAGTTGTCTTGAATGAGTAGTTCTGTATGAAGAAATCAAAATGTTACAAGGAAAATTTGTTTAACTGTATTTGATAAACTAAGAAAAAAAGAACACGGAGCAACAGAAGGATAATTCTGAAAGCTATTAGTTTTGATATATGAGACCTGTGTCCTAATCATATTCTTATTTGGAACTGGAGCAAGAGTGACATATGCAGGGCATGAGAAAAAAACTTCAGTTTCCATCATTACTGCTGTTGCAAAATAATGAGTATGAAATGGCAAGATAAAGTAACCAGCTCTGAGTTACACAGCATGGTAAGCTCCTTCTTGACGACATTAACCAGTGGAAGATTAATATGGTTGGGGTATGTGTGTAACAGTATGTAGGAATTATGTTGTAGTGTCCTTGCTACGACCAGAGCTTACTGTTTGTGTTTTATTATTCTGGAAGATGAAGTGTTATTCTGGAAGTTGTTATTCATTCCAGACATTAGTAAGTACTACATTTTTTTGTAACTGCTTGCTGGTAGAATGTTTCTTCCTTATGGCATGCCTGAGAAGTTTTTCATGTTTCATTTTTTGTCATTGCTGTATGACAGCAGCTTTTCCTACCATCATCATATCCATCATCCACATCATCCATATCTTCCGCATCAATAAATTTGTTGTCTGTTGGATTTAACTACACCCTTGACTGTTCTACGATTGAGTTACTGTTGCGTTGTAAGCTAGAAATATGAAGTCCAGATGTTCTGTTGTTGCCCAATGGAAGAAGGAGCATGCCTGGGTGTATTGATCTCTGAGTGTATCACAGGACACAAACCGTAGTCTCTCAAAAAATCAATCTGTCTAATCTGATCCTGAGAGAGAGTAACTAACTTTTATTCATAGTTGTTCCTCTGGACGTTTAAACACAATAGATGCATCTTTTCTAGTGCCATATTGGCATGTTAGTGTTCAGTAAATCACACAGAACAGAATACTATTTTATGTGGTAAGAACATAAACAGCATATCCCATAGAAAATTTTATAAAGTGAACTTGTAGAAGGAAACAGATCACAAGATAGATCAAAACGGAGATAAAGAATCTCTTTCTCTGAACCTTAAATGCCCATGGCACATGAGGCTTCCACAAGGGTTTTCCATAAACACCTGCCCTTTACCATTTTTTCTGCTCATACCAAGGTGAGACCTCTACCGCTAAACATCCTTTTTGTTATTTATTCTCCTTGTCTCCTTTGGTCTACCCTAACTCCTTTTTCCCTGTGGTGTCCATCTCAGTGCTATTTTTGGTAGTCGGTCATCCATAGCACATGTCCCAGCCATTGCCAGTGTCTTTCCTCAATAATCGCTGTCAGTAGTTTCATCTTCATCTTCATTTTCATTTTTTTCAACAGGGTGTTTGGCCAAAATATTCTTTTAATTCTTCTTAAACATTTAATCTGGAAAGAATTCAGCTTGTTTCCTATAGTTTTTGTGATTTTGCAGTATTTACTTCACAGAGTAACACACTTAGGACATTACTCTTAAATACCCTGATTTTCATTTTCATGCTCAGCTTTTTTTGGATTTCCATATGTTCTGCAAGATTGTAGAAGGTCTGGTTTGCTCTAGTTAGCCTGTTGTTGATGTCCTCTATGTTGTCTTCATCTTCTGTTACTCTACTGCCAAGATACACAAAGTCCTTGACTTCTAATAACTTGTTATCTACTCTCAGCACATTGCTGTTGTTCACATTTTGCTACATTAACTTTGTCTTTCCTACACTGACCTTTAATTCTACATTTTGGGTTAGCCTGTTTGTTTTATCTTGCATACCCTTGTGTCTGCTTGATAGTGGACAAATGTTATCCACAAAGTCAGAATCTTCCAGTACTGTGTCAGGAGTTCATTGTAGTCCTGCATTTATCTAATGTTGCCTCCTTAATTAACCAGCCTACTGCTAAGATTAATAGTTTTTGTGATAGTAGGCATCCTTGGTTCACTCCTGTTTGTACCCCAAAGCTGGAGGTGTGTTCTCTGCAGATCACCTTGCATTGAAAACCCTCATATAGCCTTTGATGACATTCACTATCTTTTGAGGGAGACCATGCCATCTTAGAATTTTCAACAGTAATTCTCTGTTGATACTGTCAAAGGCTTTTTTCAAAACAGTGCATGTATTGTGCTATGCCATTCATTGACCTGCTCTAATATTTGTCTAAGTACAGATATGTAATCTATGCATGTTCTTCCTTTCCTAAATTCTACCTGCTGTTTCCAAAAGTTTTTCTTCCAGTATTGATATAATTCCATTGAGGAATATGTGACAGAATACGATATTAGTGAGTAACGAGAGTAATGCCTCTCCAGTTACCACAAACTCTGAGATAACCCGTCTTTGGTAGTTTTACTAACAGGCCAGTTTTCCACTTATTTGGAGCTTTTTCTAGATCGTATATTTGTTGTAGTGTCTGGCAGAGTTGTGTTGGTATTTCTATCTCTTCTGCTTTCAACATCTCAACAGCAGTCACTTGACCTTCACCCAGTGCTCTGAATTTAGCTTTGTCATTTCATCTTTTACTACACTTAGTGTTATAGGCCCTGTATTGACATTTAGTTGTTTTTTTTTGCATTAGGTATGCCTATTGGCGGATGTTTTTTTTTAAAATGCTCTTGCCAGCATGCACAAGTCAGCGAAATTCCGCTTGATCTGTCACATATCCTGTATTGGGAGTTGGGCATAAGGCTAACAACTTTTTCCTGGAACCTATCTAGAGGTGACTCTAGATGGGGAAAAAAGAACTTGTTATGGAGACTCACAAAAAAACCAACTGAGCATCAGGGATGCCAACTCCGAAGAGCTCAAAGAATACATTCGTCGGCCCTAAACATGTGACAAAGATTGGATTCTGGAACATAAGAAACTACTCAGGTCATCAGAGAAATGGAGAGATACCACCTAGACTTATTGGGCATCAGTGAAATGCAATGGCCAGAAGCAGGTAAAAGATTGGCGGAAACGGTATGTTAATAATACATTCAAGCAGCGATGATGGGAAACACCAAGAGAGATTATGTCAAATGTAGCAGCAAAGAACCTTGTAGATTGGGAACCAGTGAACAGTCGTATAATGAGAGCACGGTACAGTCTAGACATAAAAGAATGACAATAATACAGTCTTGTGCACCCACGAACGATGCAGATGATGAGGTAAAAGATGGTTTCTGTCATCAGTTACAACAAATCATTAACAGAGTCCATAAACACGACATCTAATTGCTATGGGGGACTTAAACGCTAAGGTAGGGAAAGATAACATTGTTGTCGAAAAAGTTATAGGGAAAGAAGGAACTGACACAGTAAATCAGAAAAGAATTGAAATATGTCTTAACAGAGGGCATGGTCATTAGAGGCACAATATTTCCATACAAAGAGATACATAAAATAACGTGGATATCTCCAAATGATAGAACTAGAAACCAGATAGATCATTTTTGTATTTGAAAGCAACACAGAACATCTCTGATAGATGTAAGGGCATATAGGGGTGCAGATGTCAACAGTGATCACAATCTGTGTATAGGGAAAATAAAACTAAACTGAAAAGCCAACACAAGAAATCAATATACAGAAAGATAAACACCTACAGCCTGCAAGAAGAAAATACTAACCATAATTTCGGTCAGGAACATGCCAATCATTCCACAACACTCTTCTCTACACAAGTAGAGGAGATAGCTATGAATACATAGACAATATAGTGAAAGAGGCAGAGTAAGCAGCAAAAACAAGAGACAGCAAAACTTTATATAACATACAAAAGAGGCTAACAGGTGCTATTACATCTAAAGAAAGACCAATCCTTATCAAAACTGGAACCATATTAACATCAGGTAAAGCCCAGAAGCAAAGATGGGCTGAACACTTCCAAGAAATACTTAATCGACCACACCCAAAAGAATTGATAAACCTTGGAACTGACTTATTAACCCCACAACTAAATATCAACCTAGATGAAATTACATTGCATGAAATTGAAACAGCAGTGAATTTAATGGCTAACAACAAAGCTGCAGGTGAAGATGAAACAACACCCAAAATCTGAAAAGCTATCAGTAGTGACAGCATAAGACAAAGGGTCTTTAATAAGATTTCGAAAGAAGAAAAGGTCCCTTCTAAATAGAAAAAAAGGAATCATTGTTAAAATACAAAAAAAGAGCAGTCTTAGCGACTGTAACAATTGGAGAGGAGTAACCTTAGTATTAGTTTGTCAAAAGTATTTTGCAAGGTTATTTTGAAAAGACTTAAAGATATAGTGGATACTGCAATGTGAGAAGAACAAACAGGATTTCAGAAAGGGAGAAGCTGTCTCGACCAGATCTTTACTCTAAGAATAATACTTGAAGAACATATTGAAAAGCAGAAACCATCATAGACTTTAAAAAAAAAGGCATTTGATAGCATACACAGGGATTCATTGTGGGGAATTTTAAGTCTGTATGAAGTACCATAAAAAATTGTCAACATCATTAAGGACCTCCACAATGGATATGTTTGTGCAGTCAAAACGGAAGAAAGGATGAGCGAATGGTTCCAGATTGAAACATGTGTGAAACAAGGATGTATACTATCTCCTTTGCTTTTTGGAATTGTAATAGACTTCATAATGAAAAAATGCTGCACAGGTAACACAGGTATTGATTGGGTACATGAGACCCAACTAGAAGATCTTGATTCTGGTGATTACATAACTCTTATCAGTAACAATGTGAATTCCATGCAAGAAAAATAAGATATCCTGTCTTCACTGTTTAGCAAAATAGGACTTGAAATTAACACAGACAAAACAAAAATAATGTAACTTCTCATTAATCAAAATGGAAAAATACATGTAGAAGGGATAGATGTTGAAGAAGTCAATCAATTTGCATACCTTGGCAGCTACATAGACCAGGATGGTGACACCAGAAGGGAAGTTAGAATTAGAATTGCAAAAGCACCATCGATCTTCAAAAATCTTGAGAACATATAGCACTCAGAAGTGATGAGAAGAAACTATCAGAGAATCCCAAAACAAGCTATAAAGTGGAACATAACAGGCTGAAGAAAAAAATGGCAGACCATGTGAAACTTTAAAGAAAGCATTGTTAAGAGATTGATTGATTAATTGATCTTTATTTCAAAAGGGTTAAGAAGTGGGCACACAGGCCCGTCTGACATTCTGCCCTTTATCATACATCTTTCACTGTATTCCAGACATTCTACAAATATGCTGTTCATATAACAAACATAACTAACATTGAAGCTGAGAGACATAAAATAAAATATAACATTTACGTTTCGCTTTTAAACATTCACTCATTACAGAAGTAACTACATATATTATAAATGACTATCTACTAAACAAAATTTTCGGGACTATTCAGAAAACAGTTAATTGTATTCGGTGTCTGTAAGAGCAGTTTAAGATAACTTTTAAGTTTTATAATTCATGGAGGCATGTCAGAGAGGCCAAATCAGTAGGCATAAAATCCCTTGATGAGGTCGAAAAGCTCGCTGAAGACAGGAAAAATTGGCGAAGTACCTTGCAAACCCTTTGTGATGTTTTAATGGCACTGGAAGGATATAAGATAAGATGCCTATTGTTTGAACTGTTTGTGTTCAGTTCAGTAGAGTGTTGAGTGTTCTCTCTGTCTTTCAATTTTTTTCTCTTTCTCTGTGTATCTGTTGTCTGTTACTTGTCCTCATTGTACATCTTGTACCAAAGTTACCTTTCATGATTTTATAGGTGGTTTTCATGTTGTTTGCATATGCTGCATTCTCAGCTGCTTCTGGTGGTTGTCATAGTATTGACGTATGTTTAGACAGCATGATTCCATCATCTTTTTGGGCATATTTATTTAAGACTTGCTCTTTCAGCCTTTGTGGTTTGGTGCTTAGTAATTTTTTTTCTTGATTTCCATTCTTTGCTCTATCTTTTCTCCATGTGATTTACTTATCCATTACTTTTTTCTCCTTTTTGTCGATACCCCAGCACCTCTGTTGCTATTTCCTGTAGTGTTTCATTGAACTCATTGAATTGTATGGTCATTTCTGCGTTGTAGAATACTAAAGCAGTTCTTAAGTGTTATCGAGAATTCTTTTCTTGTTTTCAGTTTTGTTATGTGTGCTATTTTTGACTCTCCAATTTTGGCGTTCCTTAATTTTAATCTTATTTTTTATACCAGATAATCTTATTTTTTATACCAGAAGGTTGTGGTCACTTCAGCTTCTTTTCTTGCTGTCATATTTTGTAGTGATCATTTCCACTTACTGTTTATCAGTTTGTGATCAATTTGATTTTCAGTTGTTTTGTTTGGGGACCTCGAAGTTACAGATATTGTTGTGTTGGAAGATTGTCCCTCCAGTGGTCAACATGTTTTCTTCACAGAATCTGCATAGCCTTTTCTCCATTTTCATTTATTTCTTCTTCTTCTTCTGAGGTTGCAGGCCACACCACATCCTGATCCCTGTCGACATGGCAAAGACCACAGTCCTCTCCAGATCCTGATAGGAACCCCAAAGCTTTTGTCCTCTGGCCATGTCTCATGCCTCAGGTCTGCATGGTTTGGGCACTCCATTAGGATATGTTCTGGAGTCTGAACTTCACTGCCACCTGGACACTTGTCTGTGTGAGACATTTTGAGTTGATATAGGTGGCTTAGTAGTCTGTGGCCTGTTCTTAGACGAAAGAAGATGGTTTGCTGATGTCTTTGTAGTTGGTGTTTTGGATCTGGTTCATTGTTGCATTTCATTTGCTTTTTTCCATTCAGATCTGACGAGTCTTCAGTTTTCATTTCCCTTGCCTACTTTTGCATTGAGTAGCATATTGTGTTTAGATATTGGAGGCTGTTGTAAAACTCTTAATTTTTCTTCAGCTTCTTCTGTTGGTAGGTACATAGTATACTATAATAGACAGATTTGTGAATCTTCAGTTGAAAGCATGCATATAACAACCTCTCATTTATGAGGGTCCATTTCAGCGATCCTCATGATGCTTCTTTTGTCATAATCAATGCAACTCCTCCTTTGTGATTACCCATCAGTCATTTGCATGTCCCTTGCAGAACTTTGCCACCCTAACAGGCCTATAGGCCTCTGGGTTGTAAACAAGATGTCCTGCTGCTGATGCATCCATTTGCAGAATATCAACGATGTCTTGCAGCCATCTTTGCCTTGGTCTTCCTCTCTTTTTCCTGTTATTCGTGATTATGGAGATACAAAATACAAGTGATAAAAGACTGAGTCATGTAGAGAGTGCCTGTGTATGAGAGGACAATATTTTTTGAGAGGGTAATAAAGAAGAAAGATGCAGGCACAAACAGATGGAACCTTAACAACACAAATGTTGTTGCTGTGCTTAATAATACTGATCCATAATTGGTAGAATCACGCATGAGAATTCTGTTTAAAAAAAAATGTATGTAAAGTATTCGACAAGTTCCACATCAGCTAACTTCTGCCTGTTTCAGAACTGCTTCGTTAGATGAAAAGCACTATTTATGAAAATCATGTATTTCCGGCTCTCCATCACAAGGTGCTTGACATATATTAAAGATGTGTTACTGAAAAACTTTTCCTGTCAGTTGGACCATTCATTCACAAATTTATTTCATATCCTTTTCAAATTTTCTAGAAGTTTCTAAAATCTTTTCCCTTATGATGTTTGCAGCACTTGGCTGAAACTTTCATGTGTGTTTTAGAATGTGCATCTTTGTTATTTATTTATGCTTTTTTTCAAAAGTATGTAAGATAAGCTATGTATGATGCACTTCACAGAGCACTGTGCACTTTAAAATTACTAAAGCATCCAGAATGATCTTATATAGATAAAACCCACCATTAAATCTTAATAACACAATAATTGGTGTATAAGTATACAACTATACACTAAACACTGCAGTAAAGCTGTGATACTAGAATGTATAAAATTGGAAAAAAGTAGGAGCAGCTTTATTACTTAACGATTACAAAGTTGTGACGTTTCGGCGTGAGCCTTAATCATACAAAAACATACAGGACGAAGAAATAGGGAGAGGAGATAAAGTATAGATTTACATGAATACTGTTAAAAAAAAAAAGTTTTTTAAAGGAGTACTTAGCTGTAAATTGCAAGGTGTGGCTTGTCTGGCGGTGTGTGTCAGGAATGGATCTGGTAGGACGTGGAAATTGTTTAAATAGAGACCTGTGACATGTGGTCGGTGGGTTGTAACTGGGGGTGGTGGATGGGGAACCGGGGAGGGGAGAGAGAGTGACGCACTACTGACCTAGCTAGGAGAATTTGAAACAGGTGATTGGGGAAGAGGTGTTGCAGAGAAAATAGCGGGGTTGCAGAGTGATGCTGTGAGGAAGTTTGAAAAGTAAGAAGGGGTGCATTTAGTAGAGAGGTACTATAATGATTGAAGAAGATGATGTTACGTGTAACTAAACAGCGAGTTTAACCCATGTGGTTCCAGCGTCCCATAATTTTGAATGCCATTAAATCTTAAGGCTGGTATTTAAATAAGTTCCTGTCTTGGTTCGACTGCTTGATAACAATAGACCAATTGAATTAGTCCACAGTCAGACAAGTGTCATGTCTGATAACAATAATCTATTTGAATTTAGCTCAGCTTTTAGAGGAATTGAGCACTAAGCAAGGGGTTGACAAATGCAAAAAAATGCAATAGTTTTAACAAGTGTGAGGAGCAGATAAGTAAAGGACAGAAGAGTTCTTCAAATATTATGGACACAGAAAACAGCAAATATATCCATGCTACAAGAACTTAATATTGAAGAAGGCTGGCTAGTAAAGAGGATTAAATAAAGAAAACTTAAATATTTTGGACACATTAAACGTCATGATAATCTAGAGAAGACCATCTTGGAAGGGTACATAATGGGAAAAAGAAAGAGAGGAAGACCAAGGCGAAGATTGCTGAAGGACACCATTGATGATCTGCAAATGGATACATCAGCAGCAGGTCATCTTGCTTACAACCTAGAGGCCTACAGGAGTGCTGTTAGGGAGGCAGAGTTCTGCAAGGGACATGCAAATGAATGAATGAGTATATTAGTATCTGTGTCAGTAAAGTGTTTAATTTGGGCGAACTGGTAACTTTTTATGCAATCAGTTTCGTTAGATCATCTATATGATGCCACCAGAAGAAGTGGTGGTCAGTTGTGAAACCTAAGGGTTGTATGTTCCCTACCATTCTCAATGTTTGAATTTCTAGTATGAAAGTGTAGTGTTGGTATTGGTGAATTTATCAGTTTATGTCTTGTAATAAGAGTGGATTTTGTTGTGTCAGTGTTTATCAGCATTCTGTTGTTGTTGCTCCAATTAATTAGATTGTTTATTACAAACTGAAGAGTTGATTCAAGCTTAATACAGTCCTTGTCACTGGTACGCAGTCATCAGCAGAAAGACCACAAGATGGTTTCTTGAAATGAAGTGGAAGATCACTGGCATAGATGGTAAAAAGCAGACGACCAGGAATAGAGCCTTGTGGAACACCATTATCAACCACAGATGAATTTGACTTTGAGGCTTTCTGTCAGAAAGAAAGGATATAATAAATTTCATTAAGTCAGGGTGTAATCTATAAGTTTCAAAGTTTCTAACTAGGATTCAGTGATCAATCATATCATATGCTTTTTTTAAAGTTAACAAAGACAGCATGACATAATTTATCATCATTAATATTAGAGATAACCAACATTTTGTCATTTTTTGTGAGAGTTGTGTGACAGGATTGTTTGGGTCTAAAATCTGACTTTAAATAGAGGTCAGTATTGGAGATTCTGCTTCTTCTCTAAAGTAGTTGTTGAACATGTAGGTACATAATTATAAATCTGCAAGTCAAACTGTTTTCTTCTGTTTACAAGAATGTTAATTGCTTTCCAAACAGATTTACGTGCTGTCTGATTTGTTTTGAACTAGATTTCTGAAGTATTTTTTCTTCTCCTGCCTAATTAAATATTGAAATCTGTTTCTAAGTAGTCGATAGCTATTGAATTTCTTATTTTTTGGGGCTTGATCCTGCACCTTCATGATATGCAATCAGGTATTATCCAGGGGAATTTTCAATATTCTAGAGCATTATTGGGGTCATTTAGCTGGTACATTTGCAAGTGCTGGTTCCAACTCTTTCAGAAATCTTCTTCGTTCGCTTCTACCACCAAGACCGCCCTGTGATTCTACTGAATTTACCCCTGTGGTCATCTGTAGGTCCCATAGGGACCACATGAGGTCCCCGAGAGGACCACAAGAGGTTCAGAGTATCGCACAGTTTGAGCCTGTATTCTTGGTGGGTCTCAGAAGTGGGATTGTGTGACACCGTGGGTTTAGTTGCACCAGTTTGATCTGGAGTTGGACTGTCTCACCGAAAACCTCATGTTTTGAGATACCCGTGTATCACCGCCGGGTGAGAGGTGGTTGCTCATCCAGTCCAGCATTGGACTTTCTCATCGGAAAACCTCAGCATGATTAGGATGCTCATACATCCCCGCCGGATGAGAGGTGGTTGCCTATCTAGACTGCCCTGGTCCAGTGTCTCTGACTTAGCATTTTGTGGTCGTGGCCGCTACCCTCCTTAGTTGTGACCAGGATGGAACTTTTGTCCAGGAGGACAAATTCTCGCCATTAGTGACTTCCACCCCTGAGTTGAGCCGGTCTAGGCATATTATCCCAGTATGGGCGTGTTTGGAACATGACTGACCTCTAGAGCAGAGGTACTGTGACATGCGTAGCCATCAAGTTTCATCCCTGGTGTAAGCTGGTTTAGGCATATTTTACCATTATGAGTATATTTCAGACGTGGCCAACCTCTAAAGCAGAGGTGCCATGGTATGGGTAGCTCTTGCTGCGATACTACTGGACATACCGATTAAGCTTCACGTTATACTTTCCATCACCTTTTTACATCGGTGCCACACAGCAACCCTGATTGCTCTTCTGCATTTTCTTCCTTGGCCGGGAGGAGCTTCACTCCACATGCGGCATTTGAAGAATCTCGCCAGCAGTGTCTTAACAGTTCAGGTATTTCACCCGATATGAGTGCACTTAGCACATGGCCGACCCCCAGACCAGAGATGCCGTGATTTGACTACTGTTTACTTTGCTTATTCCTTTCTTTCACCTTTTCCACCGTGGTGCTGCACGGCAACCCCATTTGCTCCTTTCTTCATTGCCCAAGAGGAGCCCACTCCATGCACAGCAGCTGAGGAATCTTGGCAGCAACGTTTCAGAAGTGGTTCTAAGTTGAATTTTAAAATATTCTAAACTTAATGCTGGTGTGTTTATTTTTGAAAACTTTAAATCCCTTCTGTGCACATGTGCAACAGATCAGATAATGATCACTAAGTGATGTATGAGGGATGTTACATTTTATAATGTTTCTGGATGATCTACATATCTTCTAGCCTGGTTGATGTTTCAGTTAGTCTTGTAGTTTTAGTGACAGTTTGGAATAAGTTGTATGATAAAGCAGCATTTTGTGTAGCATTTGATTGTTTGTAATCAGTATTTAATTCATCGAAAACATATCCTTTAACTTGGAAGACAAAACATAATCAATTATATTTGTAAAGTGATCATACATTGATGCTGTTGCATATGGATTATAATAGAGAAAAGCTGTTTGTTAGACTTAGTTTCTAAAGTTTGATTTCTAACCAAAACCATTCTACATCTTGTGTTTCTTCTTTTTTGGCAGAAATATGCTGCTATTTGAAATGCCTGTCTTACAATCATTTAAATGATGTTGAGAGTTTATTCTCACCACTTCTGGCAGTTATATAGCAGGTTTCACTTATCTTGTAAGTTGTAAATATCTTATATTTTACATCAGTTGCTCATGGTAACAACATAATGGAGAAAATATGTTATTCTAATCGTAAACTTCTTACAAATGTACAGGAGGGCTTGGCAGACAAACTGAAAGAATTTTCCCTTCCTAATTTGAAGTGGATAGAGAGGTTAGACTTGACTAATGATCCTGCACTGGATATAGATGCTGTAGCAAAGGGAGACAACAGTCAGTTACAAAGCAATGACTTCAACAGGGAATTACTATTGTAAGTGATTTGTCATAGAAACACATTCTTAGTACTTTTTTTTTCTTCTATGGGAAGATGTTTGTATTATAGAGACCTTTTGGTCCTTGGCCCCCCCCCCCCCCCCCCCCCAACCATTGAGATAATTGTGACTTTGATTACAATGACTTATGGAAATGCTTTCTGTTGAATGGACATTCTTGCATGAGTAAATGAAATTATTTGCTTTCATATCTAGTTTGAAGATTTTAACATTGTTCCTCTCAAAATCACTTCATCAGTCTTGATCTTTTTTTTTTTTTTTCTGATAGCTTCTGTCATGTATGTATGTATGTACGTTCCAACATCACTCTGGAATGCTTGGAGCAATTTCAACCAGACTTGGTACACATATAACTTACAATCTGGAAATGTATAATGTGGGGGGGGGGGTAAGACACCCATATCTTCCCTAGGAAATGTATAATGTGGGGGTAAGACACCCATATCTTCCCTAGAGATGGGGTGTGAGGGGGTGACATACTACCTACTAAATTTAAGGAGGAACAAGAGAATTGTCTAAGGGAGATAATCATGATATACAGGGGTGCTGGTCTAAGAGCAGCATTTGTTGCCTCCCATGGCAAGTCCAAATAATTTTGATGGTCTCTTTTTGCTCTAATTATATTTGTAAAGATAAATTTTAACTTTGTGTTTTCCTTATGTTTATATTAGCTTCTTATTGTATTCTACAACAGATTTCACTGCTCAGTGACAGTGTGCCTTTTTCTTATTTTTTTTCAAATTAGCTTTTCAAATTAGGGAGAGAGGAGCTGCATTTATTGGCAGCATTTATTCCAACCTCATGCGAAGCTGGAAGCAAAGAAGAGCACAATTTTAACTATGACAAAATGAAAAAATGAAGTTCTTATATTCTTCACTTGTCATCAACTTCTTTATTCATGGACTTTGATGTGATCTTTCCTGAGAGTAGGTAGAAAGCCAACATAAATCAAGAGAGAGGGAGAGAGAGAAGGAGAAAGAGGGAAATAGAGAGGGAGGGAGAGAGGTGCAGGGGGAGAGACAGAGAAGGACAGAGAGATGGAGAAAGATATATTTGAGATCGCCATGTTTCTTCCACAGACAACTTTATGTTGGTTGCTCAGGGGTGGATTAAATTAATTTTATAGTGAATTTGTAAAATTATACTTTTAAATACCTGTAAATAAAATTACTTCGATATTACATTATAGATAGAATTCATTCCTTTTCCTGTCTAATAGACGATTGTGATAAATAAATATCGAGCAATGCCGGGTAATAAGCTAGTTTGTCATAAAACAGAAGTCAAGTGGAAACATTAAAAGTATCACTGAACAGTGTTATATATTTCTAGGTCATATACCTGTTACTAATGTACCTCTAAGGTTTTGCCATTCGTGTGTAAAATTTTGAACCTGTGTGCAAATATATTTTCAGAAATAATTTTGTGCACAGATGTACATCGTAGCATCAAATTACAGAGTATGATTGAAAGTTTTCAAATTAAAGAATTTTAAAATTTGAAAAGTGAACTCTTACAACACTATATTTTTTTTTTAATTTGCTACTACAGACAGAGAAACATCTGAAAATTGAAAATTAAAATTGCCAGTGCACAACTTACAGAGAACATTGCCTGTTTCACAGTGATGTTTAATGTGTGTGATCTACTTCAGCTAGACCAAGCTTCTGACATGAAACAGTTCCCAGAAACAAATGCATATGTTGATCATATGTCCGAGAGAGTTGTCCAGATAGAGTTGATGATATGACCACTGATCTGAAAGTCTGTCATACTCAGTCTTCTCAGGTCATTGAATTATCTGAGAAATCTGCATGCCAATTAACTTGTGAGATAACTCACAGGAAAAATCATTTACTTCAATGCATTATGAGAGATGGTAAAATGTGGCAGCATTTATTCCAACCTCATGCGAAGCTGGAAGCAAAGAAGAACACCGTTTTAACTACGACAAAAAGGAAAAATGAAGTTCTTATATTCTTCACTTGTCATCAACTTCTTTATTTTAGAACAAAGGTTCAGATTCATGGACTTTGTGATCTTCCCTGAGAGAAGGTAGAAAGCCAACATAAATCAAAATCAACTTTCCACTGAGAAGATTTTCTCAGTTGTGTGATGAAACTGGTTTCCACACAGAAGGATGTTATGTTAATTTATAGATTTGCTCATATTGTGAAGATCACATTGTTTTCTCCATGAGCATCATGTGTATAAACTTCAACTGCTTAAACATTTCTTGATAGCTACAGGCAGGCTCAAGCATCTGTTTTGGAAGGGTTGGCCAGGCTAGCAGAAATGGCTATCGCAACAAAAAGGCCAGATGATTATTTTGCAGAAATGGCAAAATCAGATGAACACATGAAAAAAGTGAGTCAAATTTTAGAATGATGGAACTTTGTGAGTGATCATAGTCTTCTTTTAGTGTTTAACAATCTGTTTTGATAATTAAGTTTTTTTTTTCAGTATGTCATCCAGAATGTGAAGCAATAACTTTATAATTGTTGTACAGGGAAAGTTATTTTACATTATGTTAATTCTTTCCATATCAATAAATATATGCTGGAGGAAATTCTTGTTGTGTGTTTATATTGAGGGTTATATAGGCATGGTTAACATTTATGTCATGCGGCTTGATCTCTTGCCATTATGATGAATTATAAAGGTGTGGTGTATAATTTATATCAGTGGTTCCCAGTTAACAAAAGTCCATGGATCCCTTGCTGTTTCAAAATCCAGGCCACAGACCCCCATACTGTGGAAAAGTTTCATACCTGTGTGGTAGCTATGTGCTTTAAACACAATTTTTTTCAGAAAATGTGGGTAACTTTAATGAGTAAACACTACACTAACAAACTCAGTACAAACTTGGTGAATTTTCAGAATGACATTAATGTAGTTTTAAAAAAAAATAGCAATTAACATTCCTACTTTTTATGACAAGTGAACATAATATAAAATGTATGACAGCTAACCAACCTATATATGGTGAGAGAAATCATGTCTATTTTTTAATCCCAAGAGTTGTTGAACATTTCACAGTGAAAATAAAAAAGAAAGGACCTTGAGTTTTTGTTTTGAACCCCAGGGGTCTAGAGACCAGAAATTGGGAACCATTGATTTTTATATCATGTGACTTGATCTGTTGCCTTTATCTTGAGTTATATAAACGTGTAATATTTACATCATGTGACAACTTCATCATAAAGTTTTGATGATTCTTTTTAGGTTCGCTCAAAACTTCTGGAGAAGAAATTATCCGTAGAGAGGTCTGAGAAGGCAAAAAAACTGAGGGAGATGCGTAAATATGGTAAAAAGGTAAGGTAATGTTATTCTTGTTGTAATTTATCTCATTAAGATAACAGTCAGCTCAGAAAGGAAGAGCAAAGAGTGCTAAGAGAAGATAAATTTCAACATCGTTTAAGCTTGCGGGTCATATATAAATAGGAGAGTGAAAGGATGAATTCTAGAATTGAGAACGCACAAAATTCATTTAATTTTGGTACTTTATAGGAGGAATTCCTCATGTTTTAGAAGTTGCTGCTTTCGATTTATCTGTGAGTATTTTTTCTTATACAAAATAAATGTTTTCCTTTGCCATATTTATATTTTTTTCTTATAGTATAGAAAAAAGTGATGGAGTTATGTCAGTCACATGATGAGAAGAAACAATCAGAGAATCCCAAAACAAGCTATCAAGTGGAACACAACAGGCCAAAGAAAAAGACGTTGACCACATGAAATTTTGAGGACATTGTTAAGTGAGGCCAAATTGGTAGCCATAAAATCCCTTGATGAGGTTGAAAAATTTCAGAAAACAGGAAAACTTGGTGAGCCCTACGTGATGTTTAATGGCACAGGAAGGATGTGGGATAGAAAATAAATGTTTTCTTTTAATCTGTTTATATTTTTTCTTATAGTACAAAAAAATAAATATTTATTTTTGTCTTATTTATAGGTACAGCAAGAAGTTCTTCTGAAGAGACAAAAGGAAAGAAAAGAAATGTTAGAGACTGTCAAGAAATTTAGAAAAGGTAAAAATAATACAAGTCTGGAACATAATATCTCTCTCTCTCTCTGAACCTTAAGTGCCCAGGGCACATGGGGCTTCCGCAAGGGTTTTCCACAAATGCCTGTCTTTCGCCTTTTTTTCTGCTCTTGCCCAGGTGAGCCCTCTATTGCTCAACATCCTTTCTGTTGTTCTTCTCCATGTCTCTTTTGGTCTACCCTTACTTCTGCTCCCCTGTGGTGTAGTTGTCTGTCATTCGGAGCACATGTCCCAACCATCGCCAGCGTCTTTCTTCAATAATTGTTGTCAGTGGTTTCATCTGCATTTCTCTTTTGTTTAGGTTCCAGGAGGTCTGCAGTCGGGCTGGGGACTTCCAGTGGCTGGCTTTCATCCACAACCTTCATGGGCTCAGTTTCCTGATAAGCATTTCTCCTTCCACCTGCATTTGCTTTTTCCCTTGCTTCTGTTTCTGTAGCAGTCTGATAGTTTTTTACCAGATAGGGTTGCTGGCCCTATGCTGAACCCTCCTTAGTCGCCTTTTACGATCATGCATGGTAGGGTACAGTGGTCCTATTCTTTGCAGATCCCGGGTACCACACGGGGGGGAACATAATATAGTGTGATTTAAATAAGAAACTAAGAAGTGGCAGAAGATTTATTGCATCTGTTTGTGGGTTTTTTGCTTTTTTAAAAAAAAAATATTTTGTTTCAGTGTTACCTGTCTTCTTCTTCTTCTTCTTCGTTCGCTTCTACCACCAAGACCCCCCTGTGATCCCACTGAATTTACGCCCGTGGTCCTTGTTAAGTCCTGTGGTCCCCGAAAGGACCACACGAGATCCCTGAGAGGACCACAAGAGGTTCAGAGTATCGTAGGGTTTGAGCCTGTATTCTTGGTGGGTCTCAGAAGCGGGATTGCATGACACCGTGGTTTTCGTTGCACCAGTTTAGTCTAGAGTTGGACTTTCTCACCGGAAAACCTCAACATGTTTTGAGATACCCGTGTATCGCCGCCAGGTGAGAGGTGGTTGCCCAACTAATCCAGTGTTGGACTTTCTCACTGGAAAACCTTAGCGTGATTAGGATACACATACATCCCCGCCGGGTGAGTGGTGGTTGCCTATCTAGACTGCCCTGGTCCAGTGTCTCCGACTTCAGCATTTTGTGGTCATGGCCGTTACCCTTCCTAGTTGTTACCAGAATGGAGCTTTTGTCCAGGAGGATGAATCCTCACCACTAGTGACTTCCACACCTGGGTTGAGCCGGTTTAGGCATATTATCCCAGTATGGGCGTGTTTGGGACGTGACCAACCTCTAGAGCAGAGGTGCTGTGACATGTGTAGTCTTCAGGTTTCACCCTTGGTGTGAGCTGGTTTAGGCATATTGCACCAGTATGGGTGTATATCAGGCGTGACCGACCTCTAGAGCGTAGGTGGCGTGACATGCCTAGCCATCAAGTTTCACCCCTGATGTATGCCGGTTTAGGCATATTTCACCAGTGTAGGTTATTATGGACGTGGCCGGCCTCTAGAACAGAGGTGCCGTGGTATGTGTAGCTCTCGCAGCGTTACTGCTGGACATACCTATTAAACTTCACTTTATCCTTTCCTTCACCTTTTCACATCGGCGCCACACAGCAACCCTTATTTCTTTTCCACAGTTTCTTCCCTGACTAGGAGGAGCTTCACTCCACAAGCAGCACTGGAAGAATCTCACCAGCAGCGTCTTAACCTCTGGGTTAAGCCGGTTCAGGCATTTCATCTGATATGAACGCACTTAGGACATGGCCGACCTCCAGACCAGAGGCGCCATGATTTGACTGTTTGCTTCGCTTTATCCTTTCTACCATTTTTGCCATGCAGCAACTACATTTGCACCTTTCTTTACTGGCCGGGAAGAACACCGCTCCATGCACGGCAGTTGAAGATTCTCACCAGCAGCGGTAGATGAGCTACCAAACGTGCCTCTCATCTACCCTAAGTGTCTGGTTTTCAGGCGCCAGATATTTGCCTTTGCACCTTCTCCTATCAGTTTAAACATTTCTGTCACAGGAAGGCCAGGAGCTGGACTTGACTGCCAGAGGCTATTTGAGACGCACGCCGTTGAAGCAGAGAGCAAAATTCTCCACCCCACCTCTGGCAGTAGCAGTCCTTAGAACCAGTGTTACCTGTAAATAATAAAGTGGTGGTGGCATCACATGAAGCCAATGAAATTCTATTGATTTGCACATTGTGAATAGTTAATTGTTTAGTTTAGCACAGCTTAGAGGCAAGGTAGGAACAACCATAATCAGGGAGCACCTGTAATGTGCAGACAGAGCACCATTGGCTCACAGTTAGGTCACTGTTAACAGGATCAGTATAGCTTTGAATAAAATCTGCATGTATAAATGAAATAACCAACTCTTAGTTACAGTGACAAGCTGAGCCATTATGACAACAACAGAATAAAACTTTGATGATGAGTGCATGATGTAATAGTAGATGATAGCCATATCCCCAAGCAAATATTACATAGGCTTCTTGTAGAGAGAAACTGACCACAATGTAGATTGCAGTTTGACATACAAGGATGTTTTAAGGCATCCATGTGAGATTTTTCCACCAGCAGTAAGTGCCACATGATGAACAGCTTTGTGTATATGCATTGTGTAATATGAGGAGAAAATGAAGGCTGAGACAAAGGCATAAAAAGACCAGACTTTGCAACACACACATATGCAGTCAAACCCACCTAATATCACATCGCTTTATGTCACAACCTGGATATTGTCACAGAAATTTATATCCCCGACCAACTTCCATAAGTAATTAATGGGTTAACATTACCCCATTTGTTGACACAGATCAGTTAATGTCACTGTATTTTTGCATCTGGAAGAGTTAAATACCCCACATTATATCACAAACTGAGCAAGTCCAAGCTGTAAGTATCTCACAAAGCCTTGTCAGCTTCATGACTCTTCAAACCAGGGGGCAGTCTGATCACCGAAAAGGTGCTGCATCAATCTTTTGAACATCTGGGCATCAAAACTCAGGTTGTGTGAATGAAAGGTTTACTGCAGTCACCCTTTCAAAAGATCATGATTAAAGACTGCATCTTCTTTTGGTCATTGTTTGTCTTCTTTATCAAGTCATGGGCAGTATTGTCAAGTTGGCAATTCAAATTGACAGATGGTCATTCTCGAGTAGTGTTGTGTGAATCATATGGCTTGGTTATTGTTGTGACAGTTAATGGCTACTAAATGCAGACATGTTGATCTGGATTTAAGTGCTAAAATGGACATTCTGAAACAAGTTATGAAAAAGTTATGAGAAAGGACATTGAGGATAAATTTGGAATTGATGTTTCAGCTGTATTGAAACTTCTTAAAAACTGAGACAAAATTAAACGAGACTTTCGCTCATCATAGATAGCGACACTGAGGATTTGTACTTATGATGCCAGTGAGTCCATGACGGAGCAGGTGCCCACTACTCTTGCTTCTTGCACTCAATCTGTTTTTGAGACTGCGCTCGTTCATTTACAGTATTTCTGATGTCATACAGGACATTTTTTATGCTGTAGTGTGCTTAAATGACTTTTTTTTTTTTTTTGGGTTAATAGACCAGTTATCATTACACATTGCAAAATCAGACTTTTTTTTTTTAACTGCATCTGTTGAAAAGACAGATGCTGCTTGATTTTAATGCTACCTGTACTGTAATTTAATGACTAAAATTTTGCTGTGTTTTGTGATTAATACATTTTGTGTCTGATGATAATAGCTTTAGTTGTGTGTTATGTGCTTAATGTAAAAAAATTACTTTATACTGCGACAGTTAAAGCTTTTGTAATGCACCCCATTTAATGTCACCATATTTTGACGGTCCCGCTTATACAACATCAAGCAGATTCAACTGTAATTTGTTGTTAACAATTGTGATTCAAATGTTGGTAGGATCACGCACAAGCTAATCATGAAAATGTTTGTCATGAAACTAAGATACTGTTATAAGTATTATTATTCACACATAAACAAAAAAATAAAATATCTATTATATGAAAATGTTAAGTGGAAATCCACACCAGTTTTTGCCACAACATAATGATCATCCAAATGATGTAAACATCAGTATGAAACAAGATAAAATCATAATAATTCATTAAGAAATATAGCACAGACTTCATGCATAAATTTCTTTTTTGCTGACTTGCAGGTCAGATAGACAAGGTTGATTTCTTGGATGAATCAGTTGAGAGGAGAGGCCAGCAACAGCAAGACAAAAAGAAACTGAAGTATGTGATCAGTGTAGTTTTATGTGGCTTACTAGACTTGTTTTAGACCAGTTATTGTTGGTTTATGACACCTGCAGGTTGTGTGCTGCACTTCTACATTTGTGTAAGATATTTTCAGTTGATGTAGACAAGTAATCTGTAGTGATATGTTTATAACTGAAGCAGGATAATCTGCTGACACCTCAGTGTACCGGGTTCACTCCATATTTCTTTAATATTAGTGCTATCTGCAGTGATAACTTAACAGTTCAATTATTCCTTTTTCTTTTATGTTGTTTTCAGAACAGGCAACAACTTTGCATCTCCCAGCAATCCTGTCATGGGAGAACAACTGTTATTTGATCATGGGAACTTGTTCAATTCTGATGTGGTTTTAAATGATTCCAGTAGTGATCTTATTCTTTGCAGAACATTATTTTTGCTCTTGACAGTAAATTAATAATTTTGTTTAGTTTTGTGAACATCACAGGTACATTTCAAAAGTGAAAAACAAAGTAGAGTTTGAAAAAAAAAATTTGTTTAAATACATTTCTTTCTAAAGTACTTCAGTTGTTATAGATCTTCTCTGAGAAAAAGCTATTTGTTTTCAAGATACATGCAAGTAACATTCATAATTCCTCATTTTTTAAATATGAACAGGTTCTCAGAAAAAGAATGAAGATGTGTGATGTATAATGCAGATCATGAGCTGCAGAAGTTTGAAAACCTCTGTGTTTTGGGACTGAGTTGCTTGTACTCTTGTGTGGTCTCATTTGGTATTGATATACATTTCAAGTGGACATTCTCTTTTGTGTGCTAAATTTATCACATACTTGAAGATTTTGGCTTTTATTTTATTTCTTAGTCCCAACAAAAAGCGAGAGTACAAGAACAAGAAATTTGGATTTGGAGGTCAAAAGAAAAGGTCCAAATACAACACAGAAGAGAGTTCTGCTGATATGAGCGGTTTTAATGCTCGAGTAGCACATGGAAGGATGGGAAAGAAGCATTTCAAGGTACTGTACTGATTAAACTATACATGTTGGTTGTGTGTTCAGAATCTGTAACTTTGGACATTTCAAGTTACTGTATGCATTAAACCATACATATTGATTCCTCATAAATTGGAGTATTTTTATTCAGCTTCAAGTGAAAGAGTTGAGATATAATTCTGTTTTCTTACTCCAGTATGGTAACTTTTAAATGTCCAGTTCACACATTTCAATGAACATTTCACTACCATGTTATTAACACACATTTCCTACATCTGCAACTTTGTCATTTCAGAAATCTCAAGGAAGTAGGCCTGGGAAAAGCAGAAGGAAAGTGCTTAAAAATAAAAACAGAAAATAAAATCGTTTTTGATTTAATTTGTTCTTGTTGCTATGTAAATGTTCATGCTGTTGGGAGCAGGCTGTGCTGTGATATGATTAGGGAGTGTTTTGTTGTCAAGAAAATGATGGTGCACTTAAACCAAAGCAGGTAACAAGAATTCTGGAAAATTAGAAGAAAACAATATGGCACATCAAAACAGAAAGATTTCTGCATGCAATGTATATGATATATTCATCTTACACTTTTTAATTATCTGTAGTTTGTGATTTGTATTCAGTAGTTTGTGACTCACATTCAGAAAATGCAGACATTTTTATTGTAGTACTTCTTAAATGAAGAGAGGATTTCCCATAAATATAATTTTATGGACACCTTGGTAAAGTTTGGGAAGCTTTGCTTAAGGCAAAAAGCAGTTTTAGTGAAAACTAAAACAGAAATGTTAGAATGCAGTGTGTTTACTTAGAACAGTTTTAGTCATGCTTACTTTAAACAAAAGTGACAAAATCTGTATTCATGTTTTATGTGTGAATTCAGGCAGCACTAGTAAGCTAACAGAACAAGTGCTTAACAGTAGACTACTATGGTTGGAGTCCCTGGGGCACTCAGGAGCTGCCAGGCAGACATCCACAAAGTATCAAGAACGCAAGTCCAGCTCTTTCTCCTCATCCAGCTGTGAAAAAAAAAACCACGTCAACTTCCAGCAAGACTATAACATAGTCTGGTGTAAAGGCCTGTTATTAAAAGTGTAGAATACGGGTTTACATGGGAAAATGTTTTCAACTCATCAAAAACAGGCTCACACAAACCCAGGTCTATAGTAGACTGCCAGGTGTACACTTGTAGGAGGACTGCTACAAAGTTCTGCTCTTAACTGCACCTTGTTTCTGATCTTTATAAGTGAAGTGGTCCCTGCATCCCTAACGTGTTGAATACCCACAATGCCATGCTTACAGATGATCTTGTCATATAGAAAAACCTGTATATGTTTGCTGAAAGACTTAATAGAGCCCTCCTCATCATATAAATCTATCTTAATTTTTGGAAGTTGACAATTATAAAGCAACAAACTGGCACATACCAAACTCTTGATCATCAGAAGAAAACCCATGACACCTGAGTGTGATGTTAGAAAGGTAAATTTTATAGTTTGTGATGGTTTATCAGAAAATGCATCCAAAAAGGCTTTATTCAAATAACTTGCAAGCGTACCCTGGGGAGCCAACAGAACAACACTCGGGCTGTACACAGGGAATGTCAGATTACAACCTCCTCCTGCAGGTCGTATCATCAAAGAGCACTGACACAAGAGTAAATAAAATCCAAAACTGGCCCCTTCACTTTTTTTTTTTGGTGAGGGAATGAGATCAATAACCCACAGGCACAAATGACATGAATGCAGACATAGAACCCCTAGATAATTAAAATAGAAATTTTGATCACTGAGGTCTAGATAGTTATGATCTTACCTAGGCAATGAAAAAATATTGTACAGGTAAAATGGGCACTGAATAGGCACTGATTAAAAGATCTTGATTTTGCTGATGACATAATTCTTATCAGTGATAATGTAAATTCAGTGCAAGAAAAAACGAGATACCCTGTCTTCACTGGCTAGCAAAATAGGACTTGAAATTAACAAGGAAAAAAGAAAAATAACGAAAGTTCCCATTAATCAGGAAGGAAAAATATGCATAGAAGGAACAGCTGTTGATGCACACCAATTTGCAAACCTCAGCAGCTACATAGACCAGGATGGTGAAACCAGAAAGGAAGTTAGAATTGCAAAATCATTTACCTTTAAGAATCTTGAAAGCATATGGCACTCAAAAGTTCTAAGCACAAAAACCAAACTAAGATTATTCAAGTGTAATATCCACCAGTATTAATAATGGAGATTGTAATGCAAATATTGGTACAGAAAGAGCAGAAGACAAAGGATATGTTTTGGGGAAATTTAGTATAAGACATAGAAATAAGGCAGGTGACAATCTAATGGCATTTTGCATGGAAAATGAGCTAATGATCACTAACACTTTTTAGACAACATCCAAGAAGACTTTACACATGGACATCACCTGATGGGAAAACCAAGAATCAAATAGATTACATTTTAGACCAAAGAAGGTGGAGATCAAGTATAATATCTGCAAAAACTTTACCAGGTGCCGATTTGTGGCTGTGGGTATGATCTCATTCCCTCACATGGACCATGAAGATAAAAAAAAAAAAAAAGATGGTATCAAGACCACTCCGCTGTGATCTTAAAAATAATGCCAAAATTAATACAGTAAAGAAGTGAAGAACCATTTCGAGATCCTGATGGCTGTACAGGAGATGACACCAGATGAATTGACTATACAGGCCAGAGATATCTTAATAACAACAGCTAAAGACTTGGTTCCAGTAAAAAAAAACATAAAAGAATGGATGGATTACAGCAGGCACACTAGAACAGCAGTTCTCAGACCCTTTTGCTGCATGGCCCACATTTAAAAGTCAAACATTTTTGCGGCCCACTAATAGAGTGCTTTATATTTGCGAGGTATAAATCTAATTTTATAAAGTATTATGTAATTTTTCTCCACATGTTTAACTGCATATTCATTGCGACACAGAAGTTCTTTTCATTTACCTTAAAGATGGCACTGTTTCCGGTTGGATAGCATGTGTATTTTAGCTGGAATTTGTGATAAACACACTCGAAGATCATCCTCCACGTTCATTCTTGAACGATATTTTGTTTTCATGGCAGTCAGTGCAGAAAATGAAACTTCACATAAATAAGTTGAAAAAGCTAGAAGAACTTTCATCGCCAGGGCTGACAAAAACATTCCAGCAAAACAGTGCACTAAAAGGAAGAGATATCCACAACAGGATCGTTAAATTTGATTTATAATGTGCGATCACTAGACAGTTCCACTAATTCTTCTTGTGCATGACCGGTTAATTCAGAGAATGTACACTGAAAAGAATTACGAATCCAGTCGTACACTTTAATGTCTTCGACCGTGAAGTATTTGTCAAAATATTCAGCAAGAGATATCAAATGCCCTTTTATTACACTAGTAATTTATTCTAGAATCTTGCCATTAACTTCATTGCTCTCTATAAATTCACAGAACAAGTGAAATGTCTTGTGATTTGTCCTGAGTCACATGTGCCAGTCTCTTAAAGGCTGCAACTTTGTCATATGTCTAGACTTATACTGGCATCTTTACCCTGCAGTGATATGTTCAAACTGTTCAAAAGGCTAAAAATGTCAACAAGGTATGCTGATATGACAACCTACCCACTATCAGCAATGCCAGGTCAAGATGGGTGCAATAGGAGATGCTTGTGTTCTGCATCTGACTGAATGCAAAGTTAATCAAATAGTCGACTGTTCACTGTTCTAGTTTTTATGAAGTTTACAATCTGAACACATTCTTCGAGTACATATCCCAGAGTTTCATTCAACTTCTTTGAAGCAAGTGCCTCACGATGGATCATGCAATGGGTGCCTACAATCTCGGGTGACACTTGCTTTTTGTGAGTTACAACACCACTGTTGCGGCCAGTCATTGTGGCAGCACCGTCAATGCAAACACTGATGGAATTCGTCTGCTGCCGTCCAAAAGTTGTGAAAAAATCATTTAAAACACGAAATATTTTATCAGCCATTGTTCTCGCTGGCAGTGACTTGCAAAAAAGAAATTCCTAAATTCCTCTTGCATACTATTTTGCCAATAAAAGCGAACATAAACAAGCAGGTGTGACTCATCGGTGATGTCACTTGACTCATTTAACTGAATAGCAAACTTAGTAGATTAAAAGAGTAAGCTGCGCCACACTGTCCTCAGACATTTCAGATATTCTTCTGCAGACAGTATCATTCGAGATAGGAATGTTTTTCAGTTTTGTAGCATATTCTGAGCTGAACAATACGTCAAAAGTCTCGACAGCGGCTGGCATGATAAGATCTCCGAATTGTGTGCAGTTTCTTTGATTTTGCGATTCTCTGGACAGTCATGTATGTTGCTTTAAGAGCTTTTTTGTTGAGAGTGGCTCTAGTTTTTAACACTGTCTTCTGTTTACTATATTCTTTGGATTTACATTCCAAAAATTCTTTGGTTTTATCTGTAGATCAGAATGTCTTGTAGTTAGATGACGACGCAGTTTTTCGACTTCATTGCCTCATTAGAGAGAATTTGCAAACAAATAACATGCTGTGGCATATTTTGGTCATTTGTTGATGGAATGAAACCATACTTAATATACTCCACATCATATTTTCGAGTATATTTAGTTTTCTTACAAGTATCAATGTTAAAGTCATCTCTTTTCTTCTTCTTCATTCACTTCTACCACCAAGATCGCCCTGTGATCCTACTAAATTTACTCCTGTGTTCCTTGATTGGTCCTGTGGTCCCCGAGAGGGCCACAAGAGATTCTCGAGAGGACCACATGAAATTCAGAGTATTGCGGGGCCTGGGTCTGTATTCTTAGTGGGTCGAAGAAGTGGGATTGCATGACACTGTGGTTTTCATTGCACCAGTTTAATCTAAAGTTGGACTTTCTCATTGGAAAACATCAACGTGTTTTGGATATCTATATATCCCTGCCTGATGAGAGGTGGTTGCCCATCTAGTCCAGAATTGGACTTTCTCACCGGAAAACCTCAGCATGATTAGGATATGCATATATCCCCGTTGGGCGAGAGGTAGTTGCCTATCTAGACTGGACTGGTCCAGTGTCTCTGACTTCAGCGTTTTGTGGTCGTGGCCGCTACCCTTCCTAGTTGTAACCAGGATGGAGCTTTTGTCCAGGAGGACGAATCCTCGCCATTAGTAGGTTTCACCCTGGGTTATGCCGGTTTAGGCTTATTATCCTCATATGGGCGCGTTTAGGACGTGTTCGACCTCTAGAGTGGAGGTACCATGACATGAGTAGTCATCAAGTTTCACCCCTGGGTTAAGCACATTTAGGCATATTTCACCAGAATGGGTGTATATTGGACATGGCCGACCTCTAGAGCAGAGGTGCCGTGGTATGAGTAGCTCTCATTGCAAGACTACAGGATGTACCGATTAATCTTAACTTTATCCTTTCCATCACCTTTTCACAGCAGTGCTGCTCGGTAACCCTAATCGCATTTTCTTCATTGGCCAGGAGGAGTTTCACCACATGTGTGGCAGATGAAGAATCTCACCAGCAGTGTCTTAGTTTACCCCTGGGTTAAGCCGGTTCAGGCAATCCACCCAGTATGAGTGCACATAGGATGTGGCCAACCTCCAGAGCAGAGATGCCATGATTTGATCAGTCTTGACCTTGAGACTACTGATTACTTCACTTAATCCTTTCCTTCATCTTTTCCATGGTGGCACCGCGTGGCAACCCCATTCGCACCTTTCTTCGCTGGCCGGGAGCAGCTCCACTCCACACACGGCAGCTGAAGAATCTCGCCAGCAGCGGGTTTTAAATCAGAGTTTTCCTTCTCTCATATGAGCTACTGAACAAGACTCTCATCTACCCGAAGCATCTGGTTTTCAGGCGCCAGATATTCGCCTTCACCACTTCTGTCAGTTTGAACAGTTCCACCACGAGAAGGCCAGGAGCTGGACTTGACTGTCAGAGGCTATTTGAGATGCACGCCTTGGAGACATTTAATTTGGAGTGGAGAGTGTATCCTCCACCCCACCTCCGGCTATAACAGTCCTTATACTGCCACTACTATCAATTTGTTTGCCTGAAGTTGAAGGCTTACATTTCACACATTGATCCATTTTAGCGCGTAAAGTTTTAAAGTTTAAACTTCTTCTTCCTCGTTTGCTTCTACCACCAAAACTGCACTGTGATCCTACTGAATTTACGCCTGTGGTCCTCGTTAGGTCCCGTGGTCTCCTGTGTGGTCCCCGAATAGACCACACGAGAGGACCACAAGGGGTTCAGAGTATCACAGGGCTTTAGCCTGTATTCTTGGTGGGTCTCAGAAGCGGGATTGCATGACACCATGGTTTTCATTGCACCAGTTTAGTCTAGGGTTGGAATTTCTCACCGGAAGATCTCGACGTGTTTAGGATATCAGTGCATCCCCGCTGGGTGAGAGGCGGTAGCCCACCCAGGCCAGAGTTGGACCTTCTCACCGGAAAACCTCAACGTGTTTTGAGATACCCGTGTATCACCGCCGGGTGAGAGGTGGTTGCCCATCCAGTCCAGAGTTGGAGTTTCTCACCGGAAAACTTCAGCGTGATTAGGATACGCAAACATCCCCGCCGAGTGAGAGGTGGTTGCCTATCTAGACTGCCCTGGTCCAGTGTCTCTGACTTCAGCATTTTGCGGTCGTGGCCGCTACCCTTCCTAGTTGTGACCAGGATGGAGCTTTTGTCCAGGATGAATCCTTGCCACTAGTGACTTCCACACCTGGGTTGAGCCGGTTTAGGCATATTATCCCAGTATGGGCGTGTTTGGGACGTGACCGACCTCTAGAGCAGAGGTACTGTGACATGCATAGCCTTCAAGATTCACCCCTGGTGTGAGCCGGTTTAGGCAAAATTCACCAGTATGGATGTATATCAGGTGTGACCGACCTCTAGAGCGGAGGTGCCGTGGTATGTATAGCTCTTGTGGCGATACTACTGGACATACCGATTAAACTTCACTTTATCCTTTCCACCACCTTTCCCATCGGCACCGCACAGCAACCTTTATTTCTTTTCCGCATTTCTTCCTTGACCGGGAGGAGCTTCACTCCACGCGCGGCATTTGAAGAGTCTCGCCAGCAGTGACTTAACCTCTGAGACAAGCCAGTTCATGCATTTCACCCGATATGACCACACTCAGGACGTGGCCGACCTCCAAATCAGAGGTGCCGTGATTTGACTGTTTGCTTCGCTTTATCCTTTCTACCACCTTTACTGCAGTGATGCTACGCAGCAACCTCATTTGCACCTTTCTTCATTGGCGGGGAGAAGCACCGCTCCACGCACGGCAACTGAAAAATATCGCCAACAGCGGCAGATGAGCTACCAAACATGCCACTCATCTACCCTAAGTATCTGGTTTTCAGGCACCAGATATTCACCCTCGCCCCTTCTCCTGTCAGTTTAAACAGTTCTGCCACGGGAAGGCCAGGAGCTGGACTTGACTGCCAGAGGCTGTTTGAGACGCATTTACAGTCCTTAGAACCAAAGTTTAAACAATAAAAAAAGGCTACCCGAAAAGTCTCCATAATCATTACATGGGTAACTGGAATCCGTTGATTAATCCAGTACGAATTACACACAGCACCAAGATTGAATACCGGCTCTCAAGCCAACAAAATATAATTTTTAAAAACACAATTGCTGAGAATTATATTTCAGTTCTGCTCTCTTGCAGAATCTACGCCAACTGTTCTCTTAAATTACACTGTAAAATTGCACATCTCAACAACACAGTGAGAAGAACACTGATGTTGCACTTGAAAAGCGATGTCATCTTTTTATGTACATTACTGTTTGATGCTGGAAGAAACGCTGTCTGGACCATCCTTTCTCCAATAACCGCACTGTGTACATGCTAATAAAGCTACCTACAATTCTGCAACTTGCATCAGTGCAGTCTGCCCCTATGCATTGCGTGAAAAATTCAGAATAATTTTTTATTCTATCTACTTTTTTCTCTTTTTTTTTCTTCGGCCTGTTGCGTTCCACTTGATAGCTTGTTTGGGGATTCTCAGATTGTTTCTTCTTATCACATGACCGACATATGTCCATCTTCTTTTTCTGATCACCCAAGAGACAGGTTGTTATATGTTCATCTGTCTTATCTCTGCGTTGATCATGAATTCATTCCATTTTATACTGAGTATATAAAATCCCTTCATGAGGTTGAAAAGTTTGCCAAAATCAGGAAAACTTGGTGAACTACTATGTGAGCCTGATGTGATGTTTAACAGCATGGGAAGATGTAAGATGTAATGAAAAGAGTCATCAGTATGATAGCTATAGATCTACGTAATTTTTAAAATAATTTTATTATGGTCCACTCAAAGGGAAAAAAAAGTGAATAATTCTTCCATAATTAGCCATTTCCCAATGGAAATTCAATGTTTTAATTTTGCAAATTGACAGCGCTAGCTTAGACCTGCTGTTGCCATCTCAGTACTCCATTCTATGATCTTGCACATATGTTAACGAATACTCATGAACTAAATCAGTAAAATCATTTTGTGGTTTTATAATATAATATTTTTGTAGTGTACTCCATAGAAAAACGGGAACTAATAATGATTGAGCTCACGGTTCCGTACAAAACAAGAATAGAGGAGCAACATCTATTCAAATGTGAGAAGTACAAAGACCTGGTCAAGCAACTGAGGCAGGGGGCAGGAGTTGGGGCAAAAGTGATAGCTGAAAAACTGGAAGTGAAAGGACTCGTAGCAACATCACCATACAACCTATGTAAGCAAATGGGCATAAAGGGAAGAGCAAGGGCATTGAAAAGCGTTTCAGAAACAGCAGAGAAGGCTTCATGCTGGCTGTGAAGTATGCAAAACAAGCATTGAGAACATAAATGTCATTTGCCACAACCAATATCAGTCCTCCGTAGCTAAATCGCTAAAGACGCATTTAAAAGTGTAGTGCCAACTCAATCCCGGGACAAAAAAAGCAACTTACAAGATCTCTGGGAGTCATGACCCTTAGGCGCTCACCCCTCCCCCCCCTCCCCTTAGAGTGTCAGGAATTTAATAGGGCCGAAACACTTGTCTAAGGGGGAGTACTTCCTCTGATGATCTGAAGGAGATGTGTTGTTCCACTCTCTACAGTAGAGAGTTTCTTGCATACTGTGAATTATAAAATAGGTATTCATTCATTCATTCATGTGCATGTCCCTTGCGGAACTTTGCCTCCCAAACAGCACTCCTCTAGGCCTCTCGGTTGTGAGCAAGATGGCCTGCTGCTGCTGCATCCATTTGCAGATCGTCAACGATGTCTTGCAGCCATCTTCGTTTTGGTCTTCCTCTTTTTCTTTTTCCCAATATGTATCCTTCCAATACGGTCTTCTCTAAATTATCATGACATTTAATGTGTCCAGAATATTTCAGTTTTCTCTTTAATCCTCTTTACTAGCCAGCCTTCTTCAATATTAAGCTCTTGTAGTATAGATATATTTGTTCTTTTTTGTGTCCACGATATTTGGAGAACTCTTCTGTAGCATTTACATTCAAAGGCATTTATGTGTTTCTCAGCTGTTTTGCTAATAATGGAGATACAATGAGGGAAATTAAAAGGAGGACATCTATCGCTCTTCAGAAAGTAAAACAAATAAAGAATCTGTGGAGAGGAGCAGACAGAACCACAAAAACAAGATTTTTAAGGGCATGCATCTTTCCCATCACAACATATGCCTGTGAGACCTGGTCACTTAGTTAGTAGTGATCCAAGATATTCAAAACTCTCCACTTCTTCCTCATTGATACATATTTCAGTTGCCTTGTTTGTTTTGTCAGTTGTCATCAATTTAGTTTTCTTTGCATTAAGATAGGTTCTGCTCTTCGCTGTTCTTACGGACTAACATAATTAGTTTTTCCATTCCTTTTTGTGTTGTGGACAGTACTGTGTCATCAGCATATCTAATCTCTGGTATTTCATAACCTCCAATTGTTATGGCATCGTAATATTCTTTGGCTACATCTTCTCTAACATTCCTCATTATATTTTCAGTATACAAGTTAAATAAGTGAGCACTTTATTGCTCAACATCCTTTCTGTTGTTCTTCTCCATGTCTCTTTTGGTCTACCCTTACTTCTGTTCCCCAGTGGAGTCCATCTTAGCACTATTTTTGGTAGAGAGTTGTCAGTCATTCGGAACACATGTCTCAACCATCGCCAGCATCTTTCCTCAATAATTGCTGTCACTGGTTTCATCTGCATTTCTGCAAACAAGATGTTATTTCTTATGGTGTTTGGCCAAAATATTTTTCTAATTCTTTGTAAACATTTAGTCTGGAAAGAATTCAACTTGTTTTCTATGATTTTGGTGATTTTCCAGCATTCACTTTCATAGAGTAGTACACTTAGAACATTACTCTTAAATATCCTGATTTTTTTATTCATGCTTAGTTTTTTTTATTTCCATATAGTCTGTAGCATACAAAGGCCTGATTTGCTCTAGTAAGTCTGCTGTTGATGTCCTCTGTGCTGTCTCCATTTTCTACTAATTTACTGCCAAGGTATTCAAATTCATTGACATCCTCCACTAACTTGCTATCTACTCTGAGTACATTTCTGCTGTTCACATTTTGCTTCATTAACTTTGTCTTTCCTACGTTGATCTTTAGTCCTATGTTGTTTGTATTCTGAGTTAGTTTGTTAATTTTATCTTGCATACATTTGAACATATGGAATTCAAAAGTTATAAGCATAAAGACCAAGTTAAGACTATTCAATTCAGATGTGATATCCACCCTCATTTATGCATGCGAAAGCTGGAAAACAACTAAAGAAATAGAAAAAAAATTAGACTATTTTGAAAACAAATGCCTAAGGAAAATACTCTGCATCAAGTGGAATGAATTCAAGAACAATGCAGAGATAAGACAGATGACTGAACAACAACCAGCCTCATGGGTGATCAGGAAAAGGAGATGGACATATGTTGGTCACTTGATGAGAAGAAATGATCAGAGAATCCCAAAACAAGCTATCAAGTGGAACACAACAGGCCGAAGAAAAAGAGGCAGACCGCGTGAAACTCTGAAGAGGACATTATTAAGAGAGGCCAAATTAACAGGCATAAAATCCTTTGATGAGGTTGAAAGACTTGCCGAAGACAGGAAAAATTGGCGAACTACTTTGCGAGCCCTATGTGATGTTTAACAGCACGGGAAGGATATAAGATAAGATAAGAAGATACCTTTGTGACTGCTTAATAGTAGACAAATGTCATCCGCAAAGACAAGGTCCTCCAGCACTGTGTCAAGGGTCCATTGTTATCCTCTGCATTTGATGTTGCCTCCTTCATTAACCAGTCTACTGCTAAGATAAATAATGTTGGTGATAGTACACATCCCTGCTTCACTCCTGTTTCTACCCTAAAATCACTTTGCACTGAAAATCCTTATATACGGCTTTGATTACATTCACTATCTTACGGGGGAGGCCATGCTATCTTAGGATTTTCCACAGTGCATCTCTGCTGACACTGTCAAAGGCTTTCTCAAATTCTATAAACATTGCATATGTTGTCCTATGCCTCTCATTTGCCTGTTCTAATATTTGTCTAAGTACAAATATGTGATCTATGCATGATCTTACTTTCCTAAATCCTGCCTGCTCTTTCTGAAGTTCCCCTCAAGTGCTGGTACAATTCTGTTGATGATTACTCTGTAAAATACTTTACTGGTGGGTGACAGTAGGGTAATGCCTCTCTAGTTCCTGCAATCTCTGAGGTCACCCTTCTTTGGTAATTTTACTATAAGTCCACTTTTCCACTCTTCTGGGGTTTTTTCTAAATCCCAAATTTGTTGTAGTATCCAGCAGAGTTGTTTTGGTGTTTCTGTTTCTTCTGCTTTCAACATCTCAGGAGTCTCTTCATCTTTACCTGATGCCCTGTCTAATTTTAGCTTCTTTATTGCCTCCTTCACTTCACTTATTGTTATAGGTCCTGTATTGATGTTTAGTTCCGTTTTTGCTTCAGGTATATCTATTGTTTGTGCTTCTTGTGTTCTGTTTAGTAGTGTGTTAAAGTGTTCCCTCCATCTTTCAATTTTTTTCTCTTTCTCCACTGACCAGTTGTCCCTTATGTGTCTTTATTGCACTCTCACATCTTGTGCTGAAGTTACCCATCATCTGGTTTGTGATTTTGTATATGGTTTTCATGTCATTTTTAAGACAGGATGCAAGAACAATAATAAAAAGTAGATCCTTTTCATTTGAATTAACTTCAGAGAGGATATCACCACTATAACACTTTGTGCTTTGTCATATTGAAGTGTGTTTCAGTCACTGATCAAAGTTCTCCATATTACTGCCTGACTCATCAAGTTTTGCAATGAACATGGGTTTTTTGGTGGAGTAATAACATCATTAAGAGCTTTATAAATATTTTTTGTAAGCTTCATATATAGCCCTATATTAATGTCAATAATTAATCTGCATTATCTATACCAGTGGGTGGAAGTTTCCTAAAGTCCAACTTCCTCTCAGTCAATAGTTTTTTAATCGCCCTGTATTGCTCTCACTATCACATTTATCCAGCTCTGCAAGTCCAATATTAGCACATATCATTTTATTATGTCTATTTATTATACAGGGAGGCAAGCACACATGCACGTGCACACATATATGTATATATGTATATGTATATATATATGTATATATATATATATCTCTCTCTGAACCTTAAGTGCCCAGGGCACATGGGGCTTCCGCAAGGGTTTTCCACAAATGCCTGTCCTTCGCCTTTTTTTTCTGCTCTTGCCCAGGTGAGCCTTCTATTGCTCAACATCCTTTCTGTTGTTCTTCTCCGTGTCTCTTTTGATCTACCCTTACTTCTGTTCCCCTGTGGTGTCCATTTTAGTGTTATTTTTGGTAGTGAGTTGTCAGTCATTCGGATCACATGTCCCAACCATCGCCAGCGTCTTTCCTCAATAATTGTTGTCAGTGGTTTCATCTGCATTTCTGCTAATAAGATGTTATTTCTTATGGTCATCATCATCATCATCAGGTGCCGTGCCGACTGGCGTTGGCTATTATGCTTCTCCAGAGTACCCGATCCTTCATGCAGGCCATCAGTTCAGTTGGTGATCTCCTCTCACACCATCCCATCAGACTGTCCAGTATCATTTCTCTTGGTCTTCCTCTTGATCTTCTTCCTTCTATTTTTCCTGTTGTTATAATATTTTCAATGCCCCCTCTTCTCATTGCATGTCATATGAAAGTACATTGTCTCTCTCTTATCTTTCTGACAAGGTTTTTTGTCTCTCCAGCTCTTCTCATACATTCTTCATTAGTTATTTTTGCTGTCCAGGGGATTCGCAACATTCTTCTAATAAACCACATTTCTGCCGCTTCCAATGATTTTTGTGCAGACTTGCCTATTGTCCATGATTCACTTCCATATAACAAGATAGATTCAATATAGCATTTTAGGACTCGTTTTCTAACATTCATTGATAACGATGTGTTAGCTAATATGTTTCTCATTCTCTGAAGTGCAGTCTTTGCTTGGCCTATTCTGTTCCTAATTTCTGTTTTGCATTTCCCATCTGAAGTTATTACTGCTCCAAGGTATTTGAATTTCTGCACCTGCTTTAGAATGGTTCCGTTTAATTGAATACTGCATGCTGGTGGATTCTGTTTCTTAGATATAACCATAGTCTCTGTCTTTTTGATGTTCAAAGTAAGGCCTTTCTGTTCACTTTCTTTGGCGACTTTATCCAAGAGATTTTACAGGTCTTGTTGGTTCTCCGCTATCAGTACTGTGTCGTCATCATACCGAAGGTTGTTAATATTGTACCTCCAATTTTTATGCCTGGTTCTGTGATGATTGTTCTTAGAATATTCTCGCTGTACAGAGAAAAAAGGTCTGGAGATAGTACACATCCTTGTCGCACCCCTTGTTTTATAGCTTGGTATTTTCCAATTCCATTTTCAACTCGAACTGCTGCTTCTTGCTGCCAGTATAGATGTTTTACAATCCTCAAGTCTTTGCCGTCTATACTGATGTCTTCAAGCATTTTAATAATTTCACTATGTTTCACCTTGTCAAATGCCTTGGTGTAATCAATGAAGCATAAGTAGAGATCTTTCTGTACTTCTAAAGCTCTTTCTGTTAGTGTTCATAAAGCATAAATGGCATTGTGTGTTCCCTTTCCTTCAACAAATCCAAACTGTTCATCTGTTATTTCCATTTTTATCTTTTTCCTTGTTCTTCTCATAATTATTCTCAGAAGTAGCTTCGTTATGTGACATGAGAGGCTGATAGTCCGGTGGTCGTCACATTCCTTTGCACCAGGTTTCTTTGGTAGTGCTATAAATGTGGATTTAATCAGGTCACTGGGAACATAACCACTGTTGTAAATATCATTCAGTAACTTGGTTATTATTTTTATTCCTGTCTCCTCTAGTGCCTCGATTTCTTCTATTGTTATATTATCAGGCCCAGTCGCTTTTCCTTTCTTCATGTGTTTGATAGCATCTATGATTTCATCTTCAAGTATTGGCGGTCCATCACAGTTTTCAGTATCTGGTGTTAATTCTGGTCTTTCTCCTCCATATAGCTCACCGATATACTCTGTCCACCTGTCCACAATGTCTTCTTTTCCCATTAACATTTTACCTTCTTTCGATTTCAGACATCCTGTGGTATATTTTGTTTTCCTGCCTGTGAGTTCATTAATTCGTTTATGCATGTTTTTGCGGCTTTATTATGAGTGTCCTCTATCTGTCTGCACTGTTCATTTAACCACACTTCTTTTGCTTCTCTGCATTTGCGTCTTATTTCTTTATTTATCTTGCTATATTTTTCCTGGTTGTTTTTACTCCTCCTCCTCTTGTCCATCAGTCCTAAGATGTCGTCTGTCATCCATTTATTTTTAGGGGGTTCTTTTTTCGGTGGTATTATCTCCTTAACAGTTTGGTGGATAGAATCTCTTAACATTTCCCATTGTTCATCTATACTATTTATCTTTGCTATTGCATTGTATCTATTTGTTATAATAACTTTGTATTGTTCTCGCAATTCTTGGTCATTTTTAAGAAGTTCTATATTCAGTTTGATGTTTCTCACTTTTCTGCCTGCTTTCTTTAGCTTTATTCTAACTTTTCCACAGAGTGGATCATGGTCACTATTGCAGTCAGCTCCTGGCATGGTTTTTGTTGTCAGTAATACATTGCGGAATCGTTTGTTGATTAATATGTAGTCTATCTTGTTAAATGTCTTTTTGTCTGGGCTGCACCACGTTGCCAGTCTTCGAGGATGTTGTTTAAACCAGGTGTTTCCTACAACCATGCTATGTATTCTTCCCCATTCAATTAATTTATAACCTCTGTCATTCCTCTCCCCCAGTCCATAGTCACCAACGATGTCCGAAGTTCTTCCTTTACCAACTTTGGCATTAAAATCTCCCATGACTATGGTAACTTCATGTGACTTTGTGTGTTTTAGTGCTGTCTCTATGTCATTATAAAATATCTGTATATCTTCCTCAGAACTTTCAGATGTTGGAGCATACACTTGTATAATATTTATGTTTATTGGTTGTCCTTTCAGTTGGGCTAGCAGGACTCTGTCCGAGATGTTCAAATATCCTACAATTGTCCTTGCCGTTTTTTCATCAAATATAATTCCTACTCCTCGTTCATGTTTCTCACTTCCTGAATATATTATTGTATATTTATCTGAGTTTATCTTTCCTGCACCTGTCCATCTAACTTCACTCATTCCTAATATGTTGATCTTCATCCTTTCCATTTCCATCTTTGCATTTTCTAATTTTCCAGCCTGGAATAAAGTTCTAACATTCCATGTTGCTATTTTGAACTTGTTAGTTTTGCCACCAGTAGCCTTACCTGTGGCTCGTGAGCTGCCCTACTGGACGAGGCTGTTCCAGAGGAACATCCGTTAACATCGTTCATGATAAATCTATGACTCTGAATAAGCATAATTGTTCTTGGGAGCTACAACAGTGGTTTCCCGTTGCCTTCTGTCGGTTTGTGTACGGACTCTCCGCTAGCCTTTGGACTCCCTGTCCTACACGCAAGCAGCGGGAGCGAGAGGTTTTAATGCGCCTCTGACCCGCTGGTATTCCCTTCACTGAGCACCTGAGGCACTTTATAGGAGTAGTAGAGCCACCTACTACCCCATCTCGCTCTCTGAGTCTACCGCCAGTTGGTCCGCGCCTGCTTATTTGGACAACTCCTTATTCACAGGGATCCTCCATATCTGGAGGACTTTCACCATCCACCACCTGTGACGCACTGGGTTGGGGATGGTCGCCCCAGCTTTTTCTTATGGTGTTTGGCCAAAATATTTTTCTAATTCTTCGTAAACATTTAGTCTGGAAAGAATTTAACTTGTTTTCTATGGTTTTGGTGATTTTCCAGCATTCACTTCCATAGAGTAGTACACTTAGAACATTACTCTTAAATATCCTGATTTTCATATTTATGCTTAGTTTTGTTGATTTCCATATAGTCTGCAGCATTGCAAAAGCCTGGTTTGCTCTAGTAAGTCTGCTGTTGATGTCCTCTGTGCTGTCTCCATTTTCTATTACTCTGCTGCCAAGGTATACAAATTCGTTGACCTCCTCCATTAACTTGTTATATACTCTGAGTACATTTCTGTTGTTCACATTTTGTTTCATTAACTTTGTCTTTCCTACGTTGATCTTTAGTCCTATGTTATTTGCATTCTGAGTTAGCTTGTTTATTTTCTCTTGCATGTCTTTGTGACTGCTTGATAATAGACAAATGTCGTCCGCAAAGTCAAGGTCCTCCAGCACTGTGTCAAGGGTCCATTGTAATCCTCTGCGTTTGTCTGATGTTGCCTCCTTCATTAACCAGTCTACTGCCAAGATAAATAATGTTGGTGATAGTACACATCCCTGTTTCACTCCTGTTTGTACCCTAAACCTGCTGGAGGTATGTTCTCCACAGATAACTTTGCACTGAAAACCCTCGTATAGGGCTTTGATTACATTAACTATTTTATGGGGGAGGCCATGCCATCTTAGGATTTTCCACAGTGCATCTCTGTTGACACTGTCAAAGGCTTTCTCAGAATCTATGAATAATGCATATGTTGTGCTATGCCACTCATTTGCCTGCTCTAATATTTGTACAAATATAAGTACAAATATGTGGTATATGCATGCTCTTCCTTTCCTAAATCCTGCCTGCTCTTTCTGAAGTTTTTCCTCAAGTGTTGGTACAATTCTATTGATGATTATTCTGCAAAATACTTTACTGGTGAGTGGCAGTAGGGTAATGCCTCTCCAGTTCCCGCAATCTCTGAGGTCACCCTTCTTTGGTAGTTTTACTATAAGTCCAGTTTTCCACTCCTCTGGGGCTTTTTCTAGATCCCAAATTTGTTGTAATATCCGGCAAAGTTGTTTTGGTGTTTCTGTTTCTTCTGCTTTCAACATCTCAGCAGTCACTTCATCTTCACCTGGTGCCCTGTCTGATTTTAGCTTCTTTATCGCCTCCTTTACTTCATTTATTGTTATTGGTCCTGCATTGATGTTTAGCTCCGTTTTTGCTTCAGGTATGTCTATTGTTTGTGCTGCTTGTGTTCTGTTTAGTAGGGTGTTAAAGTGTTCCCTCCATCTTTCAATTTTTTCTCTTTCTCCACTGACCAGTTGTCCATTTTGTGTTCTTACTGCACTTTCACATCTTGTGTTGAAGTTACCTGTCATCTGCTTTGTGATTTTATATATGGTTTTCATGTCATTTGTATATGCTGCTTTCTCTGCTGTTTCTGCTAAGTTATCATAATATTGACGTTTATCTTGACGGCATGATTCCTTCACTTCTTTGTCTTTTTGTGCATAATTACTTTAAACTCGTTCTTTAAGCCGTTGTGATTTGGTGTTCAGTAATTTTTTCTTGATTTCTTTTCTTTGCTCTATCTTTTCCCATGTGGTCTCGCTTATCCATTCCTCTTTTCTCCTTTTTCGATATCCCAGCACCTCTTTTGCTGTTTCCTGTAGTGTTTTATTGAACTCTAATATGGACATTTCTGCTTCGTCTTGTAGGACACTGAAGCGGTTCTTAAGTGCTATTGAGAATTCATTTCTTGTTTGCTGGTCTATCAGTTTTCTTGTATCAAAATGTATCTTTCTGTGTTCTCCGATTTTGGCTTTCCTTAATTTTAGTTTTATTTTTGCTAACAGAAGGTTGTGATCACTTCCTGCATCTGCTCCTTTCCTTGCTTGCACATCTTGTAGTGACCGTTTCCACTTGTTATTTATTAGTATGTGATCGATTTGGTTTTCTGTGGTTTTATCTGGTGACCTCCAAGTCACCTTATGAATGTTTTTGTGTTGGAAAATTGTCCCTCCAATGGTCATCATGTTTTCTTCACAGAAACTGCACAGTCTTTCTCCATTTTCATTTATTTCTCTGATTCCTTCTCTTCCCATGATTCTTCTTCTATCTTCATTTTCTTCACCTACTTTTGCATTGAAGTCACCCAAGATGAGTAGCATATCATGCTTGGGTATTGTTTCTGCTGTTGCTTGGAGGCTGTTGTAAAAATCTTCTTTTAATTCCTCTTCAGCTGCTTCTGTTGGTGCATAACAAACTATAATAGACAGCTTCGTGAATCTTGAGTTGAACCGTGCAGATAATAATCTCTCATTTATTGGGGTCCATTTCAGCAATGCTCTCGATGCTTCTTTTGTTATAATCAATGCTACTCCTCCTTCATGAAGATCTTCTTTACCTGACCATATTATTGTATCTTCTGTGTGCTGTGTTGTTAATTTCCTTCTGCCTTGTCCTGTCCATCGTGCTTCTTGTATTCCTAGTATGTCTAGTTTGTATCTGTGCATTTCCTTGATGGTTTGTGCTAGTTTTCCAGTCTGGTTTAGTGTTCTTACATTCCAGCTGCCTATTTGCATCTTGTGTTTAGGAAATATATATATATATATATATATATATATATATATATATTCTGTTTCTCTTTCTGTAGCAGTCTGATAGTTTTTTTACCAGATAGGGTTGCTGGCCCTATGCTGAACCCTCCTTAGTCGCCTTTTACGATCATGCATGGTAGGGTACAGTGGTCCTATTCTTTGCAGATCCCGGGTACCACACGGTATATATAATATATATATATATATTGAACCTTTAGTTGCCCAAGGCACATGGGGATTCCACAAGGATTTTCCATATACGCATGTTATTTGTCTTTTATATACCTATATAATGGTGGATGGAATGGGAGAGCAGCTGACAGATAATGTTGGTTATGGCCACCATTCTATGATGGTAGGCAGATGATCTCAATGTATGGACAATGGCTACGATCAATGACTAGTACAGTCACTGCCCGGAAGGAAAGCAATGGTAAACTATCTTCTGGAAATATACCAAGAAACCCAAACAGCAATCATGGAAAGTATTCATACCACTGCCAAAAAAGGGTAACCTGAAATTATGCACAAACTACAGAACTGTTGCCCTGATTAGTCATGCCAGTAAAATTCTGTTAAAAATCATAATGGGTAAACTTCGACAGAAAATAGAAGAAGTCAATATGGTCCAAGCTGGTTTCAGGCAAGGAAGAGGATCAAGAGATTATATATTCAATCTAAGATTAATAATAGAGAAATGCAGAGAGTTTAATGTGAGTCTATATTTATTTTTTATAGACTACTCAAAGGCATTTGATTGTGTACAATACCAGAAACTTTGGGAAATAATGGAAAAAATGGGATTTCCAACACATTTGACACAACTAACATCACTGCTGTATCTAGACCAACAAGCAGCAGTAAGAATAAATGGTGAAACAACAACTTGGTTTGACATAAAACAAGGGGTCCGTCAGGGGTGCATATTGTCACCCTACTTATTTAACTTGTATACTGAAAATATAATGAAGAATGTTAGAGAAGATGTAGACAAAGAATATTACGATGCCATAACAATTGGAGGTTATGAAATACCAGAGATTAGATATGCTGATGACACAGTATTATTGTCCACAACACAAAAAGGAATGGAAAAACTAATTATGTTAGTCCGTAAGAACAGCGAAGAGTAGAACCTCTATCTTAATGGAAAGAGAACTAAATTGATGACAACTGACAAAACAAACAAGGCAACTGAAATATGTATCAATGAGGAAGAAGTGGAGAGTTTTGAATCACTACTAAATAAGTGTCCAGGTCTCACAGGCATATGTTGTGATGGGAAAGATGCATGCCCTTAAAAATCTTGTTTTTGTGGTTCTGTCTGCTCCTCTCCACAGATTCTTTATTTGTTTTACTTTCTGAAGAGCGATAGATGTCCTCCTTTTAATTTCCCTCATTGTATCTCCATTATTAGCAAAACAGCTGAGAAACACATAAATGCCTTTGAATGTAAATGAAGAATTCTCCAAATATCGTGGACACAAAAAAGAACAAATATATCTATACTACAAGAGCTTAATATTGAAGAAGGCTGGCTAGTAAAGAGGATTAAAGAGAGAAAACTTAAATATTTTGGACACATTAAACGTCATGATAATTTAGAGAAGACCGTATTGGAAGGATACATAATGGGAAAAAGAAAAAGAGGAAGACCAAAACGAAGATGGCTGCAAGACATCGTTGACGATCTGCAAATGGATGCAGCAGCAGCAGGCCATCTTGCTCACAACCGAGAGGCCTACAGGAGTGCTGTTTGGGAGGCAAAGTTCCGCAAGGGACATGCAAATGAATGAATGAATGAATTTACGATATAGGGGATATAATCAAAGTTAAATTTGGTTGTTTGACGTAATGGATAACGCCCTTATAATATTCTCGTGGCATAGGTCAACGAGAGGTAAATTTTGACATGAGTGAAGGTCTGTTTTGACATGTCCAGTCCCCGAGAAATTGTACTGTAAACAGGGTTATTTAGTGCATGTTTTACAATTAGTTATAATACTAATAAAATGGGATTTTTTTTTTCAAAATTGGTCCAAGGTCGTAAACAGGAAATATTTCATGGAGTTTAGACTTTGGTAAACATAAGATTCTCGAACAGACAGGCAGAATGTAAGATTCATGCTTTTTGTCTTGCACGGGTAGAAAATAGCTATTTTATAATGATATAGAGACAGCCCTAAAACACACAAAGTCACATGAAGTTATTATAGTCATGGGAGATTATAATGCCAATGCTGGTAAAGGAAGAACTTCAGATATCGTTGGTGACTACGGACTGGGGGAGAGGAATGACAGAGGTAGTAAATTAATTGGATGGGGAAGAATACATAACATGGTTGTAGGAAACACCTGGTTTAAACAACATCCCCGAAGACTGGCAACATGGTGCAACCCAGACAAAAAGACAGACAGATTATAAATTAATCAACAAGCGATTCCGGAATGCATTACTGACAACAAAAAACAATCCCAGAAGCTGACTGCAATAGTGGTCATGACCCACTCTGTGGAAAAATTAGAATAAAGCTAAAGAAAGCATGCAGAAAAGTAAGAAACATCAAATTGAATACAGAACTCATTCAAAATCGCCAAGAACTGCGAGAACAATACAGAGTTATTATAGCAAATATATATAATGCAACAGCAAATAAAAAATAATATAGATGGACAATGGGTAATGTTAGGAGATTCTATCCACCAAACTGTTAAGGAGATAATACCACCGAAAAAAGAAGCCCCTAAAAATAAATGGATGATAGACGACATCTTAGGACTGATGGACAAGAAGAGGAAGAGTAAAAATAACCAAGAAAAATATAGCAAGATAAATAAAGAAATAAGATGCAAATGCAGAGAAGCAAAGGAAGTGTGGTTAAATGAACAGTACAGACAGATAGAGGACTCATAATAAAAACATGCATAAACGAATTAGTGAACTCACAGGCAGGAAAACAAAATATATCACAGGATGCCTGAAATCAAAAGAAGGTAAAATGTTAATGGAAAAAAAGATATTGTGGACAGGTGGACAGATTACATCGGTGAGCTATATAGAGGAGAAAGACCAGAATTAACACCGGATAATGAAAACTGTGATGGACCACCAATACTTGAAGATGAAATCATAGATGCCATCAAACATATGAAGAAAGGAAAAGTGACTGGGCCTGATAATATAACAATAGAAGAAATAGAAGCGCTAGAGGAGATAGGAATAAAAATTATAACCAAGTTACTGAATGACATTTACTACAGTGGTTATATGCCCAGTGACTTGCTTAAATCTACGTTTATAACACTACCAAAGAAACCTGGTGCAAAGAAATTTGGTAACCACCGAACTATCAGCCTCTTGTGTCACATAACGAAGCTACTTCTGAGAATCATTATGAGAAGAACAAGGAAAAAGATAAAAATGGAAATAGCAGATGAACAGTTTGGATTTGTTGAAGAAAAGGGAACACACAATGCCATTTATGCTTTACGAACACTAACAGAATGAGCTTTAGAACTACAGAAAAATTTCTACTTATGCTTCATTGATTTACACCAAGGCATTCGATAAGGTGAAACATAATGAAATTATTAAAATGCTTGAAGACATCAGTATGGACGGCAAAGACTGAGGATTGTAAAACATCTATACTGTCAGCAAGAAGCAGCAATTCGAGTTGAAAATGGAACTGGAAAATATTAACCTATAAAACAATGGGTGCGACAAGGATGTGTACTATCTCCAGAACGTTTTTCTCTGTACATCGAGAATATTCTAAGAACGATCTTCACAGAACCAGGCATAAAAATTGGAGGATACAATATTAACAACCTTCGGTATGCTGATGACACAGTACTGATAGCTGAGAACCAACAAGACCTGTAAAATCTCTTGGATAAAGTCGCCAAAGAAAGTGAACAGAAAGGCCTTACTTTGAACATAAAAAGACAGAGACTATGGTTATATCTAAGAAAAAGAATCCACCAGCATGCAGTATAAAATCAAACGGAACTATTCTAAAGAAAGTGCAGAAATTCAAATATCTTGGGGCAGTAATAACTTCAGGTGGGAAATGTAGATCAGTAATTAGGACTGCAAAGACTGCATTTCAGAGAATGAGAAACATATTATGCAACACATCCTTATCAATGAATGTTAGAAAACGAGTTCTAAAATGCTATATTGAACCTATCTTGTTATATGGAAGTGAATCATGGACAATAGGCAGGTGTGCGCAAAAATCATTGGAAGCAGCAGAAATGTGGTTTATTAGAAGAATGTTGCGGGGATTCCCTGGACAGCAAAAATAACTAATAAAGAATGTATGAGAAGAGCTGGAGAGACAAAAAATCTTGTCAAAAAGATAAGAGAGAGACAGTGTAGTTTCATAGGACATGCAATGAGAAGAGGGGGCATTGAAAATATTATAACAACAGATAGATGATAGATGTGAGAATAATTGATATTAGAATAGGAAAGTAAAGAATGTGATAGAAATGTGTTCACTGAACTGTGTAGTATTTAGAACAATATGAACGTGAGCTTAGTTTTTTTTTTTTTTTGCTTCTTTCAAGTAATGTTGATGTAACTTGAAGAATGTAAAAGTTGTTTCATTTTTCTTGAGAATAACGTAGGGCTTGAATAATCCGATACTTATGATGTAGTGTTTCATTGTGGATCCATTGAGAACTTTTCATAGAGCGTGTAAGTTAATGTAATTTTTTTTTCATGATGTAAGACTGTCATCTTATGTGAGAGCAAGTGTTACCCTCTTTCTTCCTTATATGGCGAAGTAGTTCTTGCCAAGGAGAGGAATGGATTGTTCAATTTTTATTTTCTACATCTTCAATGATCATCATCCATTTTCTTCATGATAAATATGTATTTGTTTGATCTCACTAAATTTGAGCGTCAGCTGTTCTCATACTGTTGTGATTGCCTGTTGTATTGTTCAATTAGTATTTTGTTAGATTGAACAAAATATAGCAGAAAGTACTAGTAATAACCATAAAGTAGATACTTGTATAACAGAACATATGCCGCATATATCAGTCTTCACTCTTCTCGTCCATAAAAAAAAACCAAGATATTTTACTATAGTGTTTAAATCTTTTAAGCATGAAGGAAACATTAAAAATTAAAATGAAAGTGTACTATGTGAAAATCTGCTTATTTCATACCAAAAGCACAAGTTTATGATACAAACTTTTCACTCATTCGACACACAAGAAGCTCATCTTGTAAGGCTTCCGGGAGTAGGATCTGCTAGGACAATCCCACATAAGTCTTCAACAATAGTTTGCCATCATGTGAGCATCCCATCTTCCTTGATATCTGACTTCCATTGTTGGAAGTCTAAATAAATGTCTTGGTGAAATCTTTCACCTTGCTCTCCGCTTAAGTCACCAAGGTTCTCTGGAAACCAATCTAAGTGACTGTGCAGATAACTGATTTTAACACTCATATTACAGCTAATCCTATAGAAATGAAAGAGCATATTATCTACTAATTGTGTGTAGTTCTCTGCCTTCTTGTTGCCAAGAAAGCTTTTCACAAGAACAAATGAAGACCAGGCATATGATTCGATTTCATTCATTGATGGTATGAAATGTGAGTCATTTATAAGTTGTTTGATCTGTAGACCATCGAAAATGCCTGCGTTCAGTTTTCCATGGTAAGTTCAGGTAACTTGTGCACCACGTATTCAACGCACGAACCGTCTTTATTCAGGAAAAATCTTTATAAATAGGAAACAACGAGACTTTCGTACGGTAAAGAAAGAGAAAACAGTTTTGTAGGATTAGACCTCGAAAAAATCGTAGACAAATCACTTTAATGAGACGTGAGAGAAAGAAAAATCACAAAAGAATTACCTGGGATTCTAACCCGGACTCCGGTAGGACGAGCAGCTGTCCAGCCACGAGAAAACAACATACTAACGAACTACGCTAACTCGCACCTAAAAAAAAGTGTTTGTAAGCACAGCCATTAGTAACTGCTCTTTATGGAAAGCTTTTACAAATTATTTCATCAGACTTATCTTTGTATGTAGCGGTGGCAGTATGATTCTATCTCGTGGTACGAAAGGTTCATTGGTTACATTTTGTTCTCCAACCACCATATATTCCTTCGGATACCAATCTTTTCTTGTCCAATGTTCATGTTTGGCCCTACTATCCCAAAGGCACAAAAAGCAAGGATACTTTGTGTAGCCACTGTGTTGACCAAGAAGAAAGTTAACACAAATCACCCATTGATTTTCTTGGTAATTTATCTTTTCCAAGACTAAAGAGATGGCCTTGTAGTGGTCATTACCAGGAATGACCGATTGGAATAAAACCTTATTTTTTGCCGTTATTTAAAAGAACATATTTCTAACTACGTTTTGATCTGTCCATGAAAAGACGCCACTCACGTGGGTTATATTGTGAAAGACTAATTTTCTTCACAAAGTTTCCAATGTCATTGCAGAATACTAAGTTGTTGCCTTCGGTAAAAGAATAGCAGCAAATCATTTTCTCTCCTTTGATCAACTGTAACTTTCGTTCCAGGCCAAAGTACATTCTTTCCTTTAGCCTGGAGGCATGCAGTTCAGAAGACTCCTTGAAAATATTTAAGTCCCTGATCAGATCACTCAATTCATTCTAATCAAAACAATCACTATATGTGAAGTTGTTTGGAATTCACTGTCACTGCCCCGCTTCCTTTACCTTATGCGATATCAGACATGCAATACTCATTCGTTGAGAGCTGTGGTAGTTAAAAGAAAAGTGGAATGGGTACAAGATCCGAGTGCGGAACAGGTCTCCTGGCTGAAGGTAGAGCAGGCTAGGACCACTTGTCACGATTATCTAAATGGCTATGATATTAACAATACAAAAATAACAGTCATCGAAGTGGTTTTTTCGGCTCCCTCCACACCAAGCTAGGATTATTCAATTCACCCTCATTTACGCATAGGGAAGCTAGAAACAACTAAAGAAATAGAAAAAAAAATTATACTCTGTTGGAAACAAATGCATAAGGAAAATATTCAGTATAAAGTAGAACGAATTCAAGAACAATGCAGAGATAGGGCAGTCTCATGGGTGGTGAGAAAAATGAGATGAACTTTTGTCGGTCACGTGATGAGAGGAAACAGAGAATCCCGAAAACAAGCTATCAAGTATAACACAACAGACCAAAGAAAAAGAGGTTGACTACGTGAAATTCTAAAATGGATATTGTTAAGAGAGGCCAGTTTAGTAGGCATAAAATCCCTTGATGAGGTTGAAAAGCTTGCCGAAAACATGAAAACTTGGTGAACTACCATGTGACATTTAACGGCACGGGAAGGATGTAAGATAAAAGACTGAAATTAAAAACTTCATTGTCTACAGCAGAATCACTAAAAGCAAAACACCAGCTCCCTGAAGAAAGAAAAACTTTTGTTTAAAAACTGCCGTATATCCCAACAAACTACATACTTCCCGGAATTAACACCAGACTCAACAATAAACAAATGAGCAAGTTATAATAAGACACAGAGATCTTCTGAAGTATAATTATTTATGGTATCATATATACTTGTACCACGTGAGCATCATCTTAAAGGTATATGCATTGGAGACCTTTTCTAAGGATTAGATCCAGACACATACTGGTGGGTCAGCTTCAGGGAAATACAATACAGGACATATAGCACTCATAATTTTTCCGTACAAGATAAGCCACATCTCAGTTTCGTGTTGATCTCACTGTTCCAATCGCTGACACAGGTAAGCAGGTAGCAAATCACTTTGCTCGCATGTCTGCACAAGACTGCAGCATTGATATTCATCCAGAGAGAGAGAGAGAGAGAGAGAGAGAGGGAGAGAGAGAGAGAGAGAGAGAGAGAGAGAGAGAGAGCGTACGGAAAGAAGAGGAACAAGGCAGAAAAGTGGAGGTTGTGGATGCACCAACCATACGCCGCGAGTTAGACCTAGCAGACAGAAAACTGAAACCAAGGAAATCACCAGGACCAGATGGAGTGTCCAATGAAATGATCAAGAACCTGGGAATGGCAGCAATGAGAAAGCTGTTGGATATTTTCAATATGTGCTGGAGCACAGTTAAGTTAACTCAAATCTGGAAGGAAGCAAGCATGGTACCACTGCTAAAGACAGGGAAAAACAGTGATACGGCCTCCAGCTACAGGCCAATCAGTCTCACTAGCTGCCTGTGCAAAACGACAACACAGAGAAATCAAGTACCACTCTATTTACTCTCTCATCTAAACAGAAAGCAGGTAAGATCTTTGTATTCTACCGCATTTAGAATATGGCTCAACAGCTCCGTGCACAGCATCAAACACTCCGCTGCATAATCTAGACAGGATACAAAATCAGTCATTACGGATTATCACAGGTGCCATGAGGTCCACACCTGTAGTAGAAATGCAGAAAATAGTTGATGGTCAAGAGCTAAAAGAACGTAGAGACACAAAGGTCATGATCTTGTGAAAGAAATTCCTCAGCTCTGTAAGCCATCCCCTGAAGGAGAGATTCAATAACTTGGCACTAAGACGGCTTAAAAGAAGTAGCTTCATTCATCGGGCCAAGCGTATGCGTAAGCTGATACCAGACCTTCCAACTGTAGTCGCTCCATTATCATCTGTACCACAGCATACACCATGGAAAGAAGCAGATTGTAAACAAATAACTATTCAAACTGAAGTGAAAATGTGCAGAATGGTGAGATGCAAAGCAGTTTTGTAAGATCAACAGCTACACTTAGTGTGCTAGATGACAAATATCCACGTGACACCTCGATATGTATATAGATGGATCTGCACACAATCCCATAAAGAATGGAGGACACATATTGAATATCCAAACAACACCACTGACAAGTTTTCCATACCCACTGGAAAATACTGCAACAACTATGATGCAGAAGTTAGGGCAATTATTGCTGAGGTTGAAATTAACTATCAGACTCCAGAATTGGTACATGTCCTGTAGTAATTCTCACAGGTGCAACATCAGTACTGGAGGCTCTTCAGTGCAACAAACTACCAGATTTTAAGGATGCCTTGTCAGAAATTGGCTTACAACACAGTCACCTTGCAATGGTTTCCCTCCCACCTGTGAGATACCAGGCAATGTGAAAGCCGACCGTCTGGCCAAAGGGGGCACTGAAAAGGAGCAACCAGACATACCAGTCATCTATAATCAGAAGAAAAACCATGATAAAAACCTACAGGAAGCCACAAACACCACCACATGATGACTATCACGTGCTAAATAAGTCACCATTTTCCGTCTCCAAATAGAATACAACCGACTCCGAAGTCACATTTATACAAAGTTTAAGGTTGGTACTACTACTCTTTGTCAGTGTGCCCAAAAATGTGGAATATATCCTCCAAAACTGCACTAACTACGAGACACTGAGAAGTAATTACTGGCCCAGTGAAACCACCAAAGAAGATACATACGGTTCCATACATGAATTACAAAAAACAGTGAAATTTATCCAAAAGACATAACTGCAGATATAGACAGACAATGCGTACGATGAAGTATATATATATATATACTTATATGTTGAATGGCTCATTTTATCATTGATTTTTGTCATTCATAAACAGAATATGTCAATAAATGAATGTTCTTTATGTATTAGAAAATGGATTTTGTGAACTGTATAAACTTTGAATATGGTTCTATCATTCAATGGGGGCACTGTATTATGTTAGCGCTGTTCACATTATCTTTGATTGATGAAACACCTGACGGTGAAGTGGTCAAAACCAGTTGTGGCCACCTTTCCTTCACCAGTTCCATTGGGTATCCATTTCTTTGGCTGGATGACTGGGTGTACCTTTGGTTTGACTTAAACCACCTACCTCTACACAAGAGATGAGGTCACTAACCACTTTACTGCTCAAGTGCCCTGGGGACTAAAGCTATTTCCCCAAATTTTGTGATACATACAGAGTTTGAGCAATTTTCTGAATAAATTCACATGTTTTCCAAGCTTGTTACCTACAAGTTGCACTATGCATTGTGTGAGTAACTGATTTTTCTTGTGGACAGCAATTAGGTATTGTAAAATATGTCTACTGCTGTAGCACTGTGCTCATTAACTTTGTGAGATTGCATCATCCTAACTATGTGGGCTGCAGAGCCCTTTATGAGAACTTATTTGCCATTGATCTGATAGTTTTCATCATTTTTGTTGACTTTCTCTCTTGCTGCAGTATTAACTTACTCTATTATGTTACACATTCATCCCGTGAGGAATCTTTATTAACAAAAATGAAAAAATGATCTTCCTTTTTGCACTGTTCCATAGAAGCTTGAAACCAGTCAGCCATTTGCATGTCCTTTGTGGAACTTTGCCTCCCTAACAGCTCTCCTGTAGGCCTCTCAGTTGTAAACAAGATGCCCTGCTGCTGATGCATCCAACTGCAGATTATCAACGATGTCTTGCAGCCATCTCTGCCTTGGTCTTCTCTTTCTTTTTCCCATTATGTACCTGTCCAAGACGGTCTTCACTAGATTATTGTGACGTTTAATGTGTCCAAAATATTTAAGTTTCTCTGTTTAATCTTCTTTACAAGCCAACTTTCTTCAATATTAAGTTCTTGTAGTATGGATATATTTATTCTTTTTTGTGTCCATGATGTTTGAAGAACTGTAGCATTTACATTCAAAGGCATTTATGTGTTTCTCAGCTGTTTTGTTAAGTGTCCAGGTCTCACAGGCATATGTTGAGATGGAAAAGATGAATGCCCTTAAAAATCTTATTTTTGTAGTTCTGTCTGTTCCTCTCCACAGCTTCTTTAGTTGTTTTACTTTCTGAAGAGTGATAGATGTCCTTTTAATTTCCCTCATTGTATCTCCATTATTAGTTAGTAATGATCCTAGCTTGAAACCAGTAAACAGAATTAGCAGATTACAGTTCACTTTGTCATATCCACTTCATTCAGAAGTAACACTGATCACTGTTGGATGTCCTTATAATCAATGACTGTAGAGCAGCATGACAATGCAATGATGATGTTTTCACTTGCTTTTCAATGTAAAGTGCTAATTCCTGGTGACTATGGACTGATATTACCTTTACACGCCACTTTGTATTTCTGTCTGTAAATGCCTAGTAGAGTAGCTGCAATATAAATGTCATAGCTCAAACCTTTGTGTGTCAGACATATACATTTTTCTTGTCTCTGTGTGTTTTTATTTATAAGATAGTGAAGAATCAACACAAAAATCTTCAGCTGAACTTTTAATTTCAAAACATAAAACAGTAGAAACAATAAAAACTGCCCAAATAATAAATAAAAGCAAAACAAAAGAGTATTTCTGAGCAGCACATGGCAGAAAGTCTACAATCTACCCATGATAATGGGCAGACAACAGTAGCATACAGAATATACCACAAATTTAAGAATACTGACAAAAACTGATGCACTGATGCAGTACAAACTTTCATGAAACATTTAGGGTAATAAAAGCTGGCAGAAATGCGTCAGATGGAATTATTAAGCATAATTTTATGAACTGCAGCTACATACAGATCACAGAAAACTTTTTTTTTCTTGCAATAAATGTTAACTTATGTAAATGTAGGACATAAGTCATACATTTACAGAAGTTAACATTTATTGGAAAAAAAAAAAAGTTGGAGCTTGCATTTATGAGCTTCAAACAATTATGATTTCACCTGATTGTTGCACTTTGCATGGTTTTATTCTTGATTTATGACTGTCTTTCAGCTCTGGGACATTTCCAGTGATTATTGGACAGGGCCTTACTCATTTCCATTTTAACACTCATTAGATTGAAGTAGTTTTATTATGTCTTTTTGGAACAGAAACAGAACCAGCTTTTTGATGTCTGCCAAAAGTGCTGATTATTAGTGATTTAAGCACAACAAAAATATCCACAACTATGCACTGGATCTCAGTGAAATCAATTACAGACCAGAAAGATTATATTAAAGAATAAATGAAAATAGTGAAAATCAGTAATAGGTTTTAGAGCTTGGTAAACAGTGATCATAATCTTATTGAGTACAGAGCAAAAACATGTGACTCATTAAGCACAATACAAATATGCTGGAAAGAAATTAGGATCAGAAAAGTGAACTACAGACAAGTTTAATTGCCTAAAATCTGCAACCATGTGAAGAAAATTCTGAGGACAAGTGGAGAAAAGTAAAATGAAAACAAGAGTTTCTCAGAGAGCTTGAAGGAGAAACAATGCAAAAAGAATTCAGCTCTGAAATCCATGAAAAAAAATGAAACCACTGAAACAGAAACTCCGAGCAAAACTTACAAGAAAAAAATATTAGGAAATACATAAAACAGCACAGCAGGCTTAGAAAGACATATTTAAAAATAGCATATCAGATGCATACAAGACTGCAAGAATTATAGAAAACATTGAAAATCATCAGACAGCTCAAAAAGAAACTAGACTTGTAAGATAAAACAGGAAGAAACATGAATTTAGACTAACATTTGATGATTTTCAAATTAACAGATGAGAGGAACATATAAATATAATATTCAGAAGACTGTTATCACTTACTCTACCTGTGAGTGTGATCAGTTACACCCCAGAGATGGGGATACACACATGAGCTGAATGAAGCTGAATATGAAAAATGATAAAATTACTGGAGAAGATGCTATCTTTGCAGAAATATTAATGGCAGATACAATTTGTTTACACCTTGGCAGAATGGCTGGATGCACGGCTGGGCTTAAGACCTGGAAAAATTGATTTAGCATTTTAAGTCTGAGAAAAGAGAAAACTGGACAGAGACACATTCTTATTCTCATCTTACATCCTTCCCGTGCCATTAAACATCACTTAGGGCTTACATAGTTGTTTGCCAAGATTTCCTGTTCTTGGTGAGTCTTTCAACTTCATCAAAGGATGTTATGCCCACTAAACTGGCTTCTCTTAACAATGTCCTCTTTAGAGTTTCACGTGGTCGATCTCTTTTTCTTCAGCCTGTTGTGCTTCACTTGATAGCTTGTTTTGGTATTCTCTGATTGTTTCTTCTCATCACATAGCCTACATGTGTCCATCTTCTTTTTCTGATCACCCATGAGACAGGGTGTTGTTTGCTCATCTGTCTTATCTCTGCGTTATTCTTGAATTCGTCCACTTTATATTATTTCTTTAGTTGATTTCCAGCTTTCGCATGCATAAATGAGGGTGGATATTACATTTGAATTGAATAATCTTAACTTGGTTTTTGTGCAACTCTTGAATTCCATATGTTCTCAAGATTTTTGAAGAACAATGCTGCTTTTGCAATTTGAATTCTAACTTTCTTCCTGGTGTCACCATCCTGGTCTATGTAGCTTCATCAACAACTGTTCCTTCTACGTATATTTTTCCTTCTTGATTAATGAAAAGTTTCATTATTTTTGTTTTGTCTTTGTTAATTTCAAGACCTATTTTGGTAGTCAAGGAAGACAGGGAATCTGTTTTTTCCTGCATCAATTTCACATTGTCACTGATAAGAGTTATGTCATCTGCAAAATCAAGATCTTCTATTTGGGTCCCATGTACCCAATCAATGCCGGTTTTACCTGTACAGCATCTTTTCATTATAAAGTCTATTGCAATTACAAAAGGCAATGGAGATAATATACATCCCTGGTTCATGCCTGTTTCAATCTGAAACCATTCGCTCATTCCTTCTTCTGTCTTGACTGCACAAACATATCCTTTGTAGAGATCTCTAATGATGCTGACAATTTTAAATGGTATTCTATATAGTCTTAAAATTCTCCACAATGAATCTCTGTGTATGCTATGAATTTTAAAGTCTATGAAGTTCAGGATTAATGGTTTCTGTTTTTTAATATGTTTTTCAAGTATTATTCTTAGAGTAGAGATCTGGTCGAGACAGTTTCTCCCTTTTCGAAATCCTGCCTGTTCTTCTCTCATTGCAGTATCCACTACATTCTTAATTCTATTCACAATCACTTTATAAAACACCTTTGACACAACTGGTAGTAAGGTTACACCCCTTCAGTTATTGCAGTCACTGAGGTTGCTTTTTTTTCGGTATTTTAACAATGATTCCCTTTTTACATTTAGAAGGGACTTTTTCTTCTTTCCAAATTTTATTAAACATTCTTTGTAGTTGGCTCATGTTGTCACTGTTAATAGCTTTTAATATTTCGACTGTTATGTCATTTTCACCTGCAGCTTTGTTAGTCACTGGATTCACTGCTGTTTCAATTTCATTCAGTGTAACTTCATCTAAGTTGACATTTAGTTTTGGGACTAGTAAATCAGTTTCAAGATTTATTAATTCATTTGGGTGTGGTCGATTAAGTATTTCTTGGAAGTGATTGGCCCATCTTTGCTTTTGGTCTTTACTTGATGTTAATAGGTTGCCTGATTTGCTAAAGACTGGTCTTTCTTTGGAGGCAAAGCACCTGTTAGCTTCTTCTGTATGTTATATACCTAATTTGGCTACTTTTCTTTCATGTATGTATTTCCATGTGTTACCTGATATCCATGATTTTCTACTTGTTGATTACAGTCCAGCACTTGCTTTTGCTGCTGTGATTATGGCTGTGCTGTATGAATTCCATAATTTATCTATATCTGTCTCGTCTACCTCGCTGAGTGCTGTGAAATGTTTGGTAAGTTCCAGATTGAAATCACTGTTGGTATTTTCTTCTTGTAGGCTATGACTGTTAATCTTTCTGATTATTGATTTCTTGTGTTGGCTTTTCAGTTTAAGTCTTATCCTCCTTATACACAGGTTGTGATCACTGTTGACATCTGCACATCTATATGCTCTTACATCTATCAGAGATGTTCTGAATTGTTTTCTAATACAAAAATGATCTATCTGGTTTCTGGTTCTATTATCTGAGATATCCATGTTGTTTTATGTATTTCTTTGTGTGGAAATATTGTTCTTCCAATGACCATGCCCTCTGTTAGACATCTCCATTCTGATTTATTGTATCAATCCCTTTCTTCCCCATTACTTTTTCGATGTCGGTGTTATCTTTTCCTACCTTGGTGTTGAAGTCTCCCATGACAATTAAGATGTCGTGTTTAGGTACTTTGTTGATAAGTTGTTGTAGTTGGTAATAGAAATTGTCTTTTATTTCATCATCTGTATCATTCGTGGGTGCATAGCATTGCATGATTGTCATTCTTCTGTGCCTTATTTTGTATTGTGCTCTTATCATACGACTGTTCATTGGTTCCCATTCTGTAAGGCTCTTTGCTGCTGCAGATGACATAATTATACCTACTCCTTCCTGGTATTTCCCATCGTCACTGCTGGAATATATTATTAACTTATGGTTTTCCGCCGTTCATTTCCCTGCTTCAGCCATTGCATTTCACTGATGCTCAACACATCTAGGTGATATCTATCCATTTCTTTTATTACCTAAGCAGTTTTTATTGTTGTGGTCATCGTTCTTACATTCCAAAATCCGATTTTTGTTATGCATTTGGGGCCGATGAATTTTCGATTGTTGTCAATGGCATGCAGAGTTGGTGACCTTGATGTTTGGTTACAACTGTTGCGAGATAGAGTCGCCTCTAGGTGGGTCTTAGAATGAGGTTGTTGACCTCACGCCCAACTCCCATTTTATGATGTATGGTGACGCTGAAAACTCATATGCAAGTATGCCGGCATGAGCATTAAAAAGCTTCCGCCATCTTGTACGTCAGCTATCAGCTAATTCACCTAACAATGAAACAAGGTCTAAGAGTGTAATGATGGTGGTGATATTTCATGAATCAATATTTTAATTATTTTTAGGCAAAATATGTTTTATAAATGCATGAACTAATGTGTTACATCTCAACAGAAATCACTGCATGTGTGCAAAATACTTGTTGAATCTCTCTCTCTCTCTGGACCTTAAGTGCCCAGGGCACATGGGGCTTCCGCAAGGGTTTTCCACAAATGCCTGTCTTTCGCCTTTTTTTCTGCTCTTGCCCAGGTGAGCCCTCTATTGCTCAACATCCTTTCTGTTGTTCTTCTCCACGTCTCTTTTGGTCTACCCTTACTTCTGCTCCCCTGTGGTGTCCATCTTAGTGCTATTTTTGGTAGTGAGTTGTCAGTCATTCGGAGCACATGTCCCAACCATCGCCAGCGTCTTTCCTCAATAATTGTTGTCAGTGGTTTCATCTGCATTTCTGTGGTACCCGGGATCTGCAAAGAATAGGACCACTGTACCCTACCATGCATGATCGTAAAAGGCGACTAAGGAGGGTTCAGCATAGGGCCAGCAACCCTATCTGGTAAAAAACAATCAGACTGCTACAGAAACAGAAGCAAGGGAAAACTTGTTGAATGCAGAAAGAGTATTCTGAATACAAAATGAAGATTCCTGAATTCTTAATTTTCCACACAGCAGGAAGTTGAAATTTATATGGACACTTAATATACGTATTTATATATAACATAAAAAGAGGTAAATGAGCTGTCCTTGTTTTCAAATCTTGTCGCTATGGGATTTTGTAAATGTACAGTCCAATGTGTTAAATTACTGCTTGACTGCTGGAAACATCACAGTCCATCTACATGCAAAATACTTAATGAATAAAAATCGGTCATCTCAAACACCCATTTCGTTCAGCTGTATTAAAAAAAAATTCAGCTCTCATTGAATGATAGGAAAATAACAATAAAATCAAACTGTTACAAATCCCCCAAACCCCCCCCCCCCCCCCCCAAAAAAAAAAAACCACCAGCTTTGAGAAAAAATTAAGTCATGGAGGTAACCTGGTTCATGAGCAGTTGACAGGTGAACTAGCACAGACTATCATATACCAACTTTATTATTTTTGCAATCCTTTCTCAATATGCCAAATTAGATTTAATTTTTAAAAAAGACATGAACAATAATGAATCATGCTGATGTGGATTGATATTACAAATATATTTAGATGCAAGATTTTTCAGAAAGAAATGCAGCTGAGAACTGGATAACAAATGAAGTCTAACACAGAGATATAAAAAAAAAAGGTAATTGAACTGAAAGTAGGATAAAGATTCAAAGGTTAAAAATTTAGACTCTGGTTTCACTGCATTTGGGACAACCCCATATATGCTCTGCTGCTTGCTGCAGCATCCATCCAAGAATATGTTTGATAATATTTCCTGTCAAATGTTGGTTGTTTACAATGTGTTTTCTGCCACACAGTTCGGATTTCCTGCCAGTACCTGTGCCCTAGCTCCAGCAATCTCTTCAGATCTACATTGTTCTTTCATTCCTGCTCTTAATTTTCCCCCAGCCTGTCCAATACAGCTTTAGCAATGTCCCCAGTGTCTATTGTCAGCCTGCCATTTATTTTATCCTGTCTAGCAAGTCTATCTGCCACTTCATTATGGAGTTCATGCACTGAGGTTGACACTGCAGCAGCATCTAAACAAGGAGTTAACTTGACTAGAGTGGAGGAGAAAAACGAGAGAATTAAGAGGAAAAGAAGAGCAGGGAAACGTAAGAATAGGACAAGGATGAAATATAACACAGGAGATATACAGATACTTCTCAGCTTACGATACTTTAACTTTAAGATGGTGCAAAACCAATACACATTCAGTAGAAAGTGTACTTCTAATTTTGAACTTTTTCTTGGCCAGCGATATGTGGTACAATATTCTTTCTTCTCAACTTTGATGTCATCTTGGCAAGCATCAATTTCAGTTTTACAAACAGTTTGTCTTATAACCATTGTTTCCTAAGCTATGATACTCAGTAGGTTAGGTGTATTAAATGCATTTCTGACTTAACGATGTTTTCAACTTATGATGGGTTCATTGGAACATAACCCTATTACAATAAAACAATAACAGGTAACTGTGAATAGAAAATTCACAACAGAAAACTTTTCAGAACGATTTCTGAAGAAATAAATAACTAAAATTGAACAAAGATGAGAATGCAAAAGTGACAAAGATGTTTATCTAATGAGAATGAATGCAACAATAACCTGAACAAAAAAACAGATGTTTCAAATACTGGTAACAGACAGAGACACAAATATGTGCAACAAGTATAACAATTAAAAAGCACAGAGCTTTTTTTTTTAACCAGAATTAGTGAAAAATTTTACAGAATAAGTATAAAATAATACTAGCTCTGGCAAGAAATGGACAGAAAATAGTTCTATAACTGACAAATCTGTTTAATCACAAATCTGTTCCTACTGTGATATTAAATTGTAACTGAAGACCATACTTTTTACTCTTACATTTTGCTGTTTACTGCTATCATGTTCGCTGATGAACAAATGATTTTTTAAAAATAACAATTGTGTCTTTAGAGTTGCAGCTACATGGAAGATCTTTGAGCAACTAACGAAACACAAACATATCAATCTAGTATTCTGAGCCACAAAAAAAGAATGGCCGTCATTTGAGCATTCATCATATTTAGTCTCATTTTTATATCTCAGGAATTCATGCACCACTTTCTAGTGGAATCCATATGACAGAGTTTAAAGCTACAACATACTATTTTATCAACACACTGTCCTAGAAAGATTTTATCCTTACAAGACATCTGTTCAGCTGTAGACTAGGAAATAATTAATCAAGAACAATTTTATTATATCCTGAATAAATGAACAAGTATGAACACATATTACTATAATTCACACATGCAGTCTGTGCAACAAATTTTGCAAGCAAAACTTGTGAAGACTGCCAACATCATATAAGACGAAGCCACTAATGAAATTTTTACATCAAATAACAGACAAGCAACAGCATTCAACAAATAAAAGAAAAACAATGTTTTTACAACTCTCCTTCTGTACAATCCATGTAATAGAAATAAAATAGAACATTTTACTCAGCATTACTTTTTTTTCCTCCATCATGGCTACGATGTGTGGAATAAGAAAATAAAAATAATAGTACTTCTCTTCTTTGTTCACTTCTACCACCAAGATCAGACCATGTGCTGCTGAAATTTACTGCTGTAATCCTTGAGATACAAGAGATTAGATATCTGATGACACAGTATTACTGTCCACAACATAAAAAGGAATGGAAAAACTAATTATGTCAGTCCGTAAGAACAGCGAAAACCAAAACCTCTATCTTAATGCGAAGAAAACTAAATTGATGACAACTGACAAAATAAATAAGGCAGCTGAAATATGTATCAATGAGGAAAAACTGGAAGAAGTGGAAAGTTTTGAATATCTTGGATCACTACTAACTAATAATGGAGATACAATGAGGGAAATTAAAAGGAGGACATTTATCACTCTTCAGAAAGTAAAACAACTAAAGAATCTGTGGAGAGGAGCAGACAGAACTACAAAAATAAGATTTTTAAGGGGATGCATCTTTCCCATCGCAACATATGCCTGTGAGACCTGGACACTTAACAAAATACCTGAGAAACACATGAATGCATTTGAATGTAAATGCTACAGAAGAGTTTTTCAAATATCTTGGACACAAAAAAAGAACAAATATATCCATACTACAAGAACTTAATATTGAAGAAGGCTGGCTAGTAAAGAGGATTAAAGAGAAAACTTAAATATTTTGGACACATTAAACATCATGATAATCTAGATAAGACTGTCTTGGAAGGGTACATAATGAGAAAAAGAAAGAGAGGAAGACCAAGGTGAAGATGGCTGCAAGACTTCACTGATAATCTTCAAATGGATGCAATAGCAGCAGGGCATCTTGCTTACAACTGAGAGGTCTAAAGGAGTGCTGTTAGGGAGGCAAAGTTCTGCAAGGACATGTAAATGAATGAATGAATCCTTGAGATAAATCTCATTTAAGATAGAGGCTCAGAGCATCAGGGTCTGTGGTGGGTAAAAAAGGCAGACAACTGTACTTATTTCTCTACCATGTTCTCCACATATATCCTCCTCCTGACCCACAATTCTCTTCTATAGAAAAAATATTCCCTTGGCTTAGTTGAGTTGGAGAATTCAGTTATTTAACCACTTATTTATGTATATTAACTCTTTTAAACTAATAATAATGCATGCATGTGATAAATGATGAAACTTAAACAATGTACTATAAGCATCATCATCATCATTAGGTGCTGTCTCCAACTGGCATTTGAAATCATAATTCTACACAGAACTTGATCCTTCCTACCATCACAAATTTCTATTAAGGCATCACATCTGAGTCAACGATCTTCTTTTCCAGTCTTTTTCTGCCTCTCTTCCAACTTATCCTTCCTGTTACTAAATCTTTCTGAGATCTCCACTTCTTATTACATGCCAAATGAAAGTTTATGTCTTTTTATTAATAGTTTAAATTAGTTTTCTTTCTTTTTTTTTTTCATTCATTTATGTTAAAGCATTCATCTTATAAGACACTCTATAACATCCTTATAGGAAACCACATCTCTGTTGCTTTTAGTAATCAATTCATGATTTGCTTTCACTCAGTAAGACAGGTTCAGCACAGCATTTTAATACTTGTGACATTCATCAAGCTTTATAGATGGATTACACAGAATCCTTTTCTTTTTTTTTCTCTTGAATTAAGTTTAACTTGACATAATCTATTCTGAAATCATAACTTCATTTCCCCAAGTAATGTTAGCATGACAATGTATAAGAATTATGTGCTGCACTTCTTTAACAAATATTCGTTTTTCACATCAGGTTGGTACTACCTTATTTTAGTGTGGTTTCACTTTATATCATGTAAGTACAAATTAAATATACTGTCTAAATGACAACCATTCCATATTATACGGGACAGTCCTGTATTTTAAGAATTTGTCTCTGAAATTGTCCTACTTCAGTCAGGAGGCCTAAATGACTCCTAGTTTAAAACATGTGTCTCATATTCCCATCTCTGATTGCTGCATAATAGCCATAATTGTTATCTTAGTCTTAGAGAAGTACAACAAGCAGGCCTTATTGGCATATTTGTAAGTAAAGTTCATAAACTTAGTTTACTGATTAGAATTTTGGATTAAAATTAAAATTAAAAAAACACACACATTCACAACCATCACCACCCCCCCCCCCCCACAACAATAACAAACAAACAAGCAAACACACAGTGTTTAGGGAGGGGCAGGGGTGGGGCACTAGAGAGACAACTTGACTGTTGACTGAATGTCCTGTATCTGAACTCAGAAAAGATGGTCAGGTCATAATAGCCCAAAAATTCTACTTCACTAAGTATTAATAAGCAATATAAAATTATTACTTTTAAATTTTCCATTCTTTTAATCTGCATCAGTACACTTTAAACTGTCTTTTTTTGTAGCCACATATCTGTCTTATTGCAGAAACCAGTAACAATATTTGTACAATAGTAATTTGAAGTTATAACATTACATTCAATATTATCCAAGCAAAATCCAGTTTTTCCAGTTCCAGCCTTTACATGGCAAGCTGTGGAGACTTTTCACAATTTCATACTAGTGACATAGTTCCTGGAGATATCAGTACATCAAAAACATGTACACTAAAACCTGCTTAGGAGGATAAAATTTAACTTTAACTAATGCATAAAAAATGTGAATTTATAACTTCAAGAGCTATTCTGTATTTCTTAATATTTTTTATTAAATTAATTTTCTTAACAAAAGGAAATGTTAATGAAAATGACATTGACACAAACAAAATAATGTAATCTCCAAATCTGTATACATGATCTGAAATTACATTTCAATTATAATTAGTAGCGCAATAAAATAATAACAATACGCAAGAGATTAAATGCAGTATTTTTAATATCAAAGATAAACCCCTGCCCACAAAATAAACATTTTTCTAACAATTATGATTCACAGTTTCAAGCACACATGTGGAGGAAAATAGCTTTTAAAACTGTAAACACTTTCAGTCCACCATGCTAGAGTACAGAAATGTCTGAGTATCTATTGAAGAGGTGCTTGGCCAGAAAATAATAAACAACAACAACATGCCAAGAACTGAATAAAAAATGTATGAAAAGACAGATTAAAAAAGATATGGTACAATCTTATGTGGCACCTTTTTACAATATTCATGCCAAAATGTTCCATACTTTTTGCCACATTTGTTATCATCTCGATAGCTGCGATGAATGAGTATTATGAGTAGTGATATCAGATATGAATATGGCATAAGGTTGTCAAAGAGAGCAGGGACAGACCAAAAGAATGCTAGCATAATCTCTGGGACATAATGAAAGTGTCGAGACAAACCCCACCAGCCAGAGGCCAGCAGAATGCTCTCTTTCACATCTCCATTTTCAAGCCAATATTTTGCACGAATGATGTCAGGCTTGCGTCCCCAAATTAAACAGTTGCCATCTGCATGACGAACTTCTTGTTTCTGGTTGTCAGCAGCAAAGTTGATGTAGATACTCAGTATTCCAAGACACAGAAACATTCCTGAGATGAATACACCCAGGTTGACTGGATGACTGACCAGGTAGAATGACACAGAAGCATACATACCTGGAATATAAACCAGACAGCCCCAACAAATATAGAAACCAGCACGGTCCAGGATAATATCAATGGTGCCCATGTATCCTGACTCCCACCAAAAAAATTTTGTGATGTACAATATTTGCAAGAAAGTTGATACAAACATTGAATCTACAAATCCATGCATTTCATAGCTTTTCACTGTGTACACACAGACAAGCAATGCCCAAACCATCATACCAAATCTACAGTTTGTGAAAACTTTAACATCAAAACCAAAAACTCTGGGATAGAGCTCCATACCCCAGTAATAATCAAAGATAATATTTCCAGATGATCCTGAGTCAGTGGAGGATGGGCAGAATTTTCCTTTCAGGTACAGAATAGCACAGAAAAGGAGGCTGAATGCATTAAGTGTAAAGAGGACTTCATCAAACCTATCATAAATAACAGATGGTGAGATTCCAAATGGATGCAGCAGAAAAGTAAGGATCCAGAACAATGTGATAGTGATCACAAAATAAATGAAACCATTGTCCTTGTAAACAGGAGTATTTCCTTTTGGTGTTATAGGACCATAGACTGTAGCTCCTGGGAGGATCTTCATCATTGAAAGAGAATAAATACAGTAAACAATGAAAGTGCACACAATTGGTATGGAAGGGTAACGTACAAGACCCCAAATATCTGTTAGTGCAGATATGACTGATCTGTTGGAGAAAACTGAAAGCATCTTCAAATAGCTTCCATTACAATGCACAACCGTAAACCAAATCATAATCATCAGATTTGGCGTTGCAGGTATAAGCAACATGGGGATTAAGGTTCTGTTCACAAATTTCTTCAGTTTCTGAGAAAAGATACTTTGTGTAATCTGTTCATAACTGTGGATACCATCAGACAGCATGCCTGAGTCATTGGTCATGGAGCTTCCACCACTGTGACTATCGCTTTTGATTGTGTGCCTTCGTAAACCCTGCCTGATGAGTTGTTCAGCTTCAGCAGTGTCAACCTGTTGAAAAAATACAGAAAAATAAGTGATGTTTTGCTGATCTGCTACTTCACTTGCTGCTTCACATATAGGCAGGGCTAACATCAACAGGGGTGCATATTGTCACCCTACTTATTTAACTTGTATACTGAAAATATAATGAGGAATGTTAGAGAAGATGTAGACAAAGAATATTACGATGCCATAACAGTTGGAGGTTATGAAATACCAGAGATTAGATATGCTGATGACACAGTATTGCTGTCCACAACACAAGAAGGAATGGAAAAACTAATTATGTCAGTCCGCAAGAACAGCGAAGAGCAGAACCTCTCTCTTAATGCAAAGAAAACTAAAGTGATGACAACTGACAAAACAAACAAGGCAACTGAAATATGTATCAATGAGGAAAAACTGGAAGAAGTGGAGAGTTTTGAATATCTTGGATCACTACTAACTAATAATGGAGATACAATGAGGGAAATTAAAAGGAGGACATCTATTGCTCTTCAGAAAGTAAAACAAATAAAGAATCTGTGGAGAGGAGCAGACAGAACCACAAAAATAAGATTTTTAAGGGCATGCATCTTTCCTATCGCAACATATGCCTGTGAGACCTGGACACTTAACAAAACAGCTGAGAAGCACATAAATGCCTTTGAATGTAAATGCTATAGAAGAGTTCTCCAAATATCGTGGACACAAAAAAGAACAAATATATCTATACTACAAGAGCTTAATATTGAAGAAGGCTGGTTAGTAAAGAGGATTAAAGAGAGAAAACTGAAATATTTTGGCCACATTAAACGTCATGATAATTTAGAGAAGACCGTATTGGAAGGATACATAATGGGAAAAAGAAAAAGAGGAAGACCGAAACGAAGATGGCTGCAAGACATCGTTGATGATCTGGAAATGGATGCAGCAGCAGCAGGCCATCTTGCTCACAACCGAGAGGCCTACAGGAGTGCTGTTTGGGAGGCAAAGTTCCGCAAGGGACATGCAAAGGAATGAATGAACATCAACATATTCTGAAGTGAAGAAATATTTCTGTCTCGAGCAGAAGTACTAATATGGGCATTGGAGAGCAGACAAAACAAGGCTCATGCTAACTAATACTTTCATAGGAATGAAATGACAAAAGTGAACTCTGGCAAGTTATTTAAGAAAAAAAAAGTGAAATAAGATAGCATAGCAATGAAAGAATGAGAAAGTGATGCAATAGCTGCAGCTAAATAGATAAAATATTTTTATAGTCACTGAGAAGTATGCAATAACTGCAACTAAATAACAGACAAAATATTGAACACTTTTATAAGTTGCTGGGGGTGGGGGGGGGAGTGGGGGGGGATGCAATAACTGCAAGATAGAGAAAGGTTTGCTATGTTATGAATTGGTTCAGCTCTTATGACAATCCAGTGTCACCAGGCTGACATGGATATACTGCCCAGGGCATGTTGGAGTGAGATGCAGTGAGGTAGCTGATCATGTTGCCTGTAATGCTATTGCAGCACACTTGATTACTACGGACAGGACAGATATAGTGAAGTCTGTGGCTAAGGACCTGGTGCAGAGGGAGGAAGGGGGATGTGCTGATAATAATCTACAGAGAATGAAAGAAATAAATGAAGCCATATCAAGGTCGGGATTGATGAATGTATTTCAATGTATTTGCTGATCATTTGTATCAGTGTGAGGAGATGAGAAGGAAGAGCCAGGTGGCTTGCTAGTAGAATGTGACGTTGCCAGAACCAAGAACTGACTGGCACAATTAGTGTTCATATTCTTCAGTGGTCAATGAAACAAAGAGCAGAACATTATCAGTGTGCCCTGAGCATGATGATGCTAATTCCTAGATTCAAGATTCAAATAATAAAATACTGAACACTTTTTTACAGTCACTGAGGAGGATTCAATAACTGCAGCTAAATATCTAACAAATACTGAACACTTTTTTACAGTCACTGAGGAGGATTCAATAACTGCAGCTAAATATCTAACAAATACTGAACATTTTTATAGTCACTGGAAAAAAAATCAATCACTGCTTATGCCGAAGTAGTAAAGGTAAAGGTAATCCTGTCATGCCTTAGAGGCACATAGGGATATGGTGTTAGTGCCCATATTTTCCTTGACCAGTCAGCACACTAGAGGGTGATATGGTCAGTATCATGCCTGGCTGCTTTTCCTTCCCCAACTCCAAAAGAAGTCGGGTACCCATTTCTACAGCTGGGTGACTGGGGTGCCTCTGGCCAGATTTGAACCCCCAAACTTCGGCAGGAGAAACCACACTAACCACTTCACCACTCAGATACCCTGAAGTAGTAAAGAAAAAGCTAAAACCAACACAGAAATCATCACATTACTGAAACCATGACAACTGCCATAAGGACCTCTAAAGAAATCAATAAGACAGAAGAGTCTTAATGGATACATAGGAGAAGCTTTGAGAAAGCATAATGGATGGAAACATAGAGGTGAACTGACTAGCCAAAGAATTCATAATATATACCAAGGACAAGTCAATGTATGAGGACACAAAACCAATAATTCTGAATAAATTCAAAGAAAATAAAAAAAAAAAGATTCACATGTTCTATTCCTTACAGAATGAACTACCAAGAACAGCACATGTGACAATATTCAAACTCTGAATCTACCACTGTACACTTAATACCATCTTTTCAACAATTTTATAATGAGGAAGATAGATATATGTTCATGTAATGAAGACAACCCTATATAAGAACATGTCAGTGTTGGTTCAAGAAGAGAATCAGATAAGCATTATCCACTCACAAAACCACTGAGGAAAAAACCTTGAGAAAATAAAGGTGTGAAGACAAGCTTTATGTGTGACAATTTTGTGACAGAACATACATAATTATGTAGTGTTACTGCCACCATAATGAAGATGAAAATCAGAAAAAAAACAGTGTTGTAAATTTATGTAACATGTAATAACAGGTAAATTTTACTCACTGTTGTTTTCACAAAAACTTAGCAACATGAATTCATGTATTAATTTTGTTTCCATGTTTATGATGGAGTATCAATGAAAAGTGCAATGATGGTCACACAACTAGGATCAAAGACTGTGTTGTTTTGTGTGTACCAAAAACAACAAATATGGCAGTATTCAGTATGTTGCAGACCAGCGTTTGCAATTCATCTTACCATTTCTTTTATCTTTCTCTCCAAGAAGACGTAAGAAAATTTGTAGAAACAAGTCAGGACTAAATGTCGTCAAGGTCTGCTGCAAGAAATATCGAAAAAAAAAAAAGACAATGAAATGAAATAACGCTACTCAGAAATGGTTGTGGCTATCCAATAGGAGGACTAACTTATAGAAAGTTGTTGGACAAAATAGCTGATACTGGAGTTAAAAATGGCAAAATAAACAGCCGTGGCTGTCATCACAACTACAGGAGAAAGGTTCTCAAAGTTGGGTGTTTGAATATTCTGGGGTATGTGTGTGAGAGAGAGAGAGGGGGGGGGGGTGTGGCAAAAGGCATGAGAACCAAGTCAGTGAAAGGTTTTGGGCTGGTAAGGAGGTTGCCTGTGAAGAAAATGGGCAACAGTCTGAAAAAGTTTGCTAACACAGGATAATCTTAATGTTATTATTATTTATAAGCAGTTTTAAACTTACATGCAAATTATGAAACAATTTTTAAAAAAAAAGATATTCTCCAAACAAAGAAACAAGACTTTTTCATTATAAGACATTTTTAATCTTACATTGTTATATACATATATGATACCATTCCCAACTACAGCCATAACAACCATTTCTTTATCATATCTTCGGGGTGTATGCATATGCATATTGTGTACACCCATTTATGTGTGTTGTGAGTGCTATACAAATTCACAGTTTATTCTAAAACAGATGAAATTCTGCCCTACAGTTTGTTGCTTTTTTCTACTCTAAACCACCATGAGAAAACTACCAACTTTACATTCAGTGTTCTGCATCATGCTTAAAATCATAAACTGCAAGGGATAGGTGTGGGCAAGTGTCAAGGTACCAATCCTCTACACGCTATATAAGGTAATCCTAACATAAACAGCCTCCACACCAATGTGTTTTGTTTTATGTTCAGTAATATGTGGTGTTCACTTCATATTCAGTAACATGTGGTGTTTATTTCACATTCAATAATATGTGGTGTTCGTTTCATGTTCATTAACATGAGAAATAATCAGTGTGGCACTCAATGTGTGGAGATGAGTGATAAAGAATTGGTGCGTATACTCAAAATGTACAATTAGAAAAAAATGTAGAAAGTCTGAATGTGATTTTAAGTAACATAAATATTGTATCCCAACTCTCATCATATTTGACAGACTTCAGGTACCTGCTGTAATATAATGACACAAACAGAATCATGAACATCAGTTAATGAACTGAAGCAATAGGAGAATAACTGATTCCAGATATTTTAAGAAATATGTTAACAAAAGCTGACTTACAAAGTGAGTATGAAATTTCTTTTGAGATCTGACAGAATTTTAAAAAAAAATCAGAATAAGCAAAATGAAAATAAAGTGCTGCAACTGCAATTTAATTAATAAACATTTACGAGAAAGTTTATTTCTATTGCCTTACCTGGTCCCTGAAATGGGATGAGCAAGTGTGAATGTAGTATAGACATAGTATAGACAAGAGTCCTTTGATCTCAAGTCTAACCTACATTATCTACCACAGAACGAGGCTTCTGGATAAAGTAATCATGCAATCCTAATGTAATCATGTAATACTAACATAAAAACCAAGTGACCTGGATTTAATTTGATTAAATTTAATCTAAGCTCCTGGTAGTTTGTGACAAATGGGAATGAAGAATCCAAGTGTTCTTTCACAATCTCTTATTTGGCTGCCCAATAGTGGACTGAACTTGAGTAAGAAGTATTTAGTTTAAAACCTCTCTCAATCAGTTGGCCAAGATCAATGTTATCACACAGAGTTTCCTGTTCATCTTGTAACTGTTTTGATATTGATTTGAAATCACCATTTGAAAGAAGCAAATAATTATACTACCTGTTTTGCTGAATGATTTAACTCAGGTGCCTGAGGGGTCAGGAGAAGAATAATAAATATAATGGTGATTTTATAACCTGTTCATGATGTCTTGCAAGTTTCTATGGAGACCCACCACTGTGTGAAAGTATGAGTGATGGATAATGTGTGCACATAACGACATCAGTGTTGAAGTGGTAGTGGATATACATCCTTATATAATATCAACAAAAGTAGACCAATGAACAATAAAAGGAAATTATATGCTCATATGCAAAATATAAGAACGCAGGACAGTAATCCACTATGTAAAGTGTTTACAAATAGACAATAATTCCACTTTGGAAATTATCAACTTGCAATAGACAAACTTTTACAAAACTCATTCATTCATTTGCCATTTTGGCTGTCACTTTCCAAATTATTTTTCTGTCTGTGTTCCGTCAGTCATTTGCATGTCTCTTGGGGAACTTTGTCTCCCCACAGCTCGTCCTGTGTTCTTTACTCTATAAACCTGCTTTCCTGACCCCTTATCTTGAACATGCATAGTACAAACCTATGCTTGGCATCCAAATGCCCTGTTAGGGTGGGTTAGTAGTTCCTAAGCCCGTTTTCCTTTGTGTGTCTTCATTTACTAACGCTGCCATGTCTAGATTTTCATATACATCAGTCTGTGTGGTGAAGTTATGTAATGGAAGGACAGGGGAGGGGGGGCAGGGCAGGGCGGGGCGGGGAGGGACGGCACCTTGGCATCTTTGTTTAAACGGAAGCCAGCAAGTTGATCTCTTGTGTGCTGCCTGAACACAAGAATGTCATCACCGAAGCAAAAACATGGGAGGTCTCTCCTCTACTTTCCAGCTGTTATCTGCTGTTTCTTTGTCTCTGTGGCGGGTGCAGTGTTTAGTCTGTTCGCTGTTTTCTGTGAACTGTTGCATGTTTGAAAGTACTGATAAAACTGAAATGTACACTCTTGTAATGAAGTGTCTGTGTACGACAGTCAACATATGTGATCTCTCACAACGCGCGAAATCTTCCCCTTCTCTCTGACACAGTGTAGGTATACAAGTATTTATGTTTTGGGGACTGGGAAGTTGTGAAAAACATCTATAATTCCTGCAGTTATTAATTTTAAAAAATAGCAGATAAGTTTAGCATCAAGCAAACAGGACTAGATATAAATATTTTAAGTTTCAAGCTTTCAGAAAAGAAATTCTTGTATTTATAAGCAGGCACGAGCAAGTGAACATAAATATATTTTAAATCCATACCTGCGCTGGCAGATGTGTTCACTACGAAAGTCAAATCTGTGTGGTCAATAGCTGAGAGAAATATAAACGAGCAAGCTACACTAACAGCTGCAGCGCGCAGAGTGCGTGCTCACGACGAGTGCCTAGAATCTCCCGGCAGCAGACAGAGCCCTGGCAGTTTACGTGCCACGGTACAGCTACGGGGCCTCAGACCAGGCGTACGGGCGCGTGTCGGGTATTACTCACTCTGTGACTGTGTTTGTGAGCTAATGTTAAACCCTGCCCGTGCCTGCTTTACATGCCCGTTCAATACCAGCAAGTGTACAGCCCGCAGTCTCAGGACTGTCCATGAATGCGCGCGCACACATATACATATTGCCCGCACATCGCTGTTTCATTTGCATATCACTGTTTTACATGCATACACTAATGACTCAGTTATGATGCGCCCAGTGTAAATGTATATGAAAACTTGTAGGCCCTAACAATACAAGAAATCTGAAAGCATAGTGATTAGAGATTAGACCCTGACAATACAAGACATCTGAGAGCATAGTGATTAGAGATTAGACCCTAACAATACAAGACACCTGAGAGCATAGTGATTAGAGATAATATGTGAACCAGATAAGAATATAAACAGCCATACTCTCCACCTTCTACAACTGTGTATTATTTAGTCGTGAACGCCACATGAGCTGTGTACAATATATTGTTCAGTTGTTAGCAATGATATAGCGACTTAAAGTAACATATCTCTCTCTCTCTCTCTCACTCACATACATAATATTTTACTATTTATTTTACTTTCGCCATACAAATTAATCACACATATTTCTTACAGTAGACTACCTGCATAATGCGGTCTTGCCTTCACCATTTAGCCTATGAAATTGATTACGTTACCTTCACACCTAGTGTTTATTTCATAAAGGATTATACCATTCATCGTGGTTTTTTTAACATATTTATTTCATAAGCGTATTCATGCATGTTTAATATGCCTGTTTAATATGCATACATCTTAAGAATAAACATTATTATAATAATCTGCACAGTGCGAACCTTGCAATCAACGTCTTTGAAACAGACTAACTTCTTACATGGCATTCGTTTTATGTTCAGTAACATGGATGCATCAGCAGCAGGCCATCTTGCTCACAACCGAGAGGCCTACAGGAGTGCTGTTTGGGAGGCAAAGTTCCGCAAGGGACATGCAAATGAACGAATGAATGAACATGTGTTCGTTTCATTAACATGTGGTGTTCGTTTCATGTTCATTAATATGTCATTTCTGACCCTGGAGAGGTATCATTTTGGGTTTAATTGCGTTTGATAACACATAATCTGAGTATAATCTTGCCAGCTCACTCTGTCCAATGCACAGCTGAACAGATTAGAGCGTGTACAGAACGAGTATTATATACTCATGAGAGCGGTCTTGGGTTGCAATAGGGTGGCCATGAGCTTTCTGCCTGATATGCTGTGTGTGAAGTCAAAACACAAGTATGCTCAGGTAGAGGCATACATCAGGGTTCCTGGCATGAAGGATCATCCTCTCCATAAGAAGTTGGGGTTGATAAAGGGAAGACGCATCAAACGAGGTAGATCCTGGACGAGTGAGTCGGAGGATACAATAAAGTCAATTTGGAATCTAGATGAGGTGCCTAAAGGTAATGACTGGTTACGGGTACAGGACCGACCTCAGCTAACAAAGGGTCGTGAATGCCGAGACTGGGCATTTTGGGTCCAAGATCTCATTCAGCATTACTGCGTGAGTCTTCCGACACGGTAATATATAGATGGCTCAGTGGCTCGGAACAGCAGAAGTGGTTGGGGTTTTGTGCCTACAGAAATAGAAGGGTAGTGGCATAGGGTTCGGGAGACTTTGAAGTCATCATTTCAAGCATACGAATGGAAACTGAGGTTGTGTCGGCGGCAATGGAATGGTTAGTTGCTCATGATGTGGCTAATGGTGTCACTGTGACGGATTCACGGAGTATGCTTCGTAAGACTGAGAAGAATTTGCTTCGAAAAGAATGAGTTCATCTGTTAAGCCAGTCAACTATGACAAGCCTAACGTGCCTTTACTGTCCAGGGCATGCAGGAGTGCATGGCAATGATGTGGCAGACAGACTTGCTGGACACGCTAAAATAAATGGCAGAATGACAATGGACAAGGGGGACATTGATAAGGCTGTACTGGACAGACTACAGGAAAATGAAGAGAGGGAAAGAAGAACAATGTAGCTCTGAAGAGACTGCTGGAGCTAGCACAAATTAAGGTGCTGGAAGAAAATCCTAACTGTGTGGCAGAAAACGCAACGTTAACAACCAAAATTTGACAGGAACTATCAGTAAACATACTCTTGGAGCAGTGAATCATATATGGGGTTGTCCCGATTGCAGTGAAGCCGGAGTCTGTATTTTGAACTTTGAACACATAATCTGAAGGTTCCCCTGGGAAGAACTGTGTTAAGAACACACTTATCTTAACATAGTCTTTGTGTGCTTAAAAACTATGATCTACTTCTGTAGCCCAGAAACCTGTAGCAATCAACACTAATTGTAATTGTTATTTTTGTAAAATGTAATATGAAGTTGGTGGATGGATCGCTGGCGGGGATGAGGAAAATGTGGTGTAAAACCAATGAATCCAGGACGTGACAATGGTCAATGGCTATTAGAATAATGTAAACAAAACAGAGCCAGCAGACTATAGGTGGTGGGGAATGGATATCGTCGAGACGCTCATCAGATTCCTCATCCCAAAGACGGAGTGTCTCGGTGGAACTGTCTCAAAGCCGTCTGGATCTGATGTAGAGAAGGGGCTTAATAACAGTCACCAGAGGCTGGTTTTGGCAAGGCCACTGTCTTCATGGCAGTCCGAGCAAGACCACAGTCTGGCCTAGCAAGGAAAGGTGCTGAAGTCGGAGGTACCCAGCACACTGCTGGTGAGATTCTTCGGATGCCGCGAGTGTGGTGAAACTCCTCCCGGCCAATGAAGAAAATGCGAAAATGCGTAAAGTGAAGTTTAATCGGTATGTCCAGTAGTCTCGCGGCGAGAGCTACTCATACTATGGCACCTCTGCTCTAGAGGGTGGCCACGTCCGGTATACACCCTTACTGGTGAAATATGCCTAAACCGGCTTAAACCAGGGGTGAAACTTGATGACTACTCATGTCACGGTACCTCCGCTCTAGAGGTCGGCCACATCCTAAACACGCCCATAGTGGGATAATACGCCTAAACCGGCTTAACCCAGGTATGAAACTTACTAGTGGCGAGGATTCGTCCTGCTGGACAAAAGCTCCGTCCTGGTCACAACTAGGAAGGGTAGTGGCCACGACCACAAAATGCTGAAGTCAGAGACACTGGACCAGTGCTGTCTAGATAGGCAATCACCTTTCATCCGACGGGGATATATGCATATCCTAATCACGCTGAGGTTTTCCGGTGAGAAAGTCCAACGCTGGAATAGATGGGCAACCACCTCTCACCCAGCGGGAATATACTGATATCCAAAACATGTCGAGGTTTTCCGGTGAGAAATTCCAACCAGATTAAACTGGTGCAACGAAAACCACGGTGTCACGCAATCCCGCTTCTGCGACCCACCGAGAATACAGGCCCAAGCCCCGCGATACTCTGAACCTCTTGTGGTCCTCTCGGGGGTCTCTTGCGATCCTCTCGGGGACCACAGGACCTATCAAGGAGCATAGGAGTAAATTTAGTAGGATCACGGGGCGATCTTGGTGGTAGAAGCGAACGAAGAAGAAGAAGATAATCTGGAGGTTCCTATTTAAACATAAAATATGACTGTCTTATCTTGTTCAAACAGAGAACTATTTATGCGTTACTGGAAATCGCAGTTTAACGAGTCATAATACAAAAATATATTATATTATATAGTATTATATTATATTATATTATATTATATTATATATGTACTAAAGAACCGTTTGCCTGAATACAAAATAAGATAAAAGCTGAAACAGCACAAGCACAATGTTGATGTGAAAATGCACAAGTAATGTAACGTTTATATTAAGAACTATAATTGAGCAATCTATAGAGGTTTAAAAAAGATATATAATTTAATAATTACAAGAAATCTTGTGACAGAGTTAGACATGAAGATAAGGATAGAAAAACTTATACAGATGGTAAATATATAAGAATCATAAAGAATAATTACTGGAATCAAAGAGTAGCAGTATGACTGAACAATGACGTAGATAGCATCATGATATTAAAACGGGGCGTAAGACAAGGGTGCTTGCTGTCACCAGATCTATTCTCATTAAACAGTGAAAGCATCATAAGAGGCAATAAAATTCGAAAGAAATTAAAATAAGAAGCCATATATAAATAATTTGAAATATGCAGATGATACCGTTCTAAAAGCAGAAGGTGAAAGCCATTTGTAGAAACCTGTGAGCACGACAATTAGCCTAGGGCTAAACAGAAACAATGGTACAATCGAAAAAGAATAAAAATACCAAAGTGCAGCACCCTTTCAAAAGGGAAGACACTGATATAAATAAATAAAGGGAAGACACTGATATAACTAAATAAAGGGAAAACACTGACATAAATTCATTTACTTTGGAACAACAATAACAGCTGATGGCAAGTGCACAGATGAAACAAAATCACGGACAAGCAAGGCACATGCAGCTTTTTAATGACACGAAGAAGATACTAACAAATAAGAAGATGTCATTAAAAGAAAAAAATAAGGAAGTAAGTATTACTATATACAGTAGATCCTATACTATATACTGTTGATATAAGGTTGTAAAAACTGGATGACTATCCAAGTTTTATCCAGTAGAAGATCAAGAAGATGACAAAGAACTTGGAAGCAACAGAAGTGTGGTTTTGGCGAAAGATGCAGCAAATACCCTGGACAAACAGAAAACAAACAAGAAATCATCAAAGACGTTTCAGAAGAACGAAAACTAGTTAAAATTATTAGAGAAATGATGAATGAGGTAAAACTGGTTCTAGTAATAAAGGTAGACACAGGTGTATTGTTCTGTTTTCCAAAAAAGACGGAAAACGTGAGGAAAGTGAGCAGGAATGACAGTGGCAGAAAATAAGACGAGTGCGTATAAACCAAGAATATAGAAAATTATAAGAAAAAGACAGTTAAAATTTCTTGGACATGTTATGCGTATGGGAAGACAGAAGTTTGAGAACTTGGAAATAACTTTTAAAAGTATAATAATAAAGCAAAACTGTTTGATGATATTATTTCATTGAGAACAGAGGTACTGTAAATAAATGGTATTTAACTTTATGTCACATTTTATCCTATGTTTTTTTCAGTATCGCTGTTTTTATGGACGTATCATGCTTGTATACAAGCCAGACTCGGCAACAATAATGTGGACGTATAGCAATGCATAGCAATCCACTTACATCTTTCGCGTTGTGTGTAATTTCTAACTCGACTTACTAACAAACTGGACTGAGGCAATTTCTCTAAAAACAAATAAAACTCCATGACGAACCAAAATAAAAGTACCACAAATCACTAAACAACTAAGTCGACCAGCAGTCAACAATCAGTTCAAAAATACAACGATCTAACTTATTAACGGCACAAGATGATGATGAAAATCCACGTGGATGAAATGTCATATCTCAAATAAATCTGAAAAACGAACGGGGGCTGATTCTGGGCGGCTGGAAGAAAACAATCTCAATTGCAGCTATGAAAATCTATCAATAAAACTAGCCCATCATTTCAGTCAACCCACTAACAAACTACCATCACTGAATAAGAAAAACCTAACACGTCTTAGTCAACCAAGACAAAAAGTCCACTCTTAGTGAAAATCGAACTTCATCTGAACTCACATCATCTCAGGCTAGATGGTTCACTCCAAAAAAAAAAAAAAAAATTCACATGCAAGGAGTCCCGCGGTCATGTGACAAAACTAGAATCTTTTAGAAGGCAAGGAAGATAAATGTGATATAAAGTCCGTTTGCGAAATTAAGCCAGACAATAATTGCCCTCAGAAATATCACTATTAACTTTTATACTGTTACATTTTGTTGCATGACTGTTTCATTTCTGCAGATCTTGACTAGGTCTTTTATCTAAAGCTTTCAGCCTGCGTCTCAAGGACAAGTTAAAGGGACGAGTATATGACAGCGTGTCAAGGAGAAAAATAACGGAATTTACAAGATGATATGAGGACCGACAGCACGCCATGATGTGGTGGTACTTCAACAGCTGAAAGAGAGGCAGAGTTAAACTAGCTTGGTAGCTTAGTTAAGACAGATTTTCCAGCTGGACTGACATATAATTAGTATCTGTTATAGAATAACATGGGTTGGGTCTGATGACGTTGATATTTTTGCATTATGCAGTAAGTTATCATTTCAGAATAAATCAAGGAAAGTGGAAATAAAGGGTGTAATCAGTTTCTTCAGTAGTTACACATCTTGGAGGTTTACAGAAGTTATTGTTTACCAGTTCTCACGAGGAAAGGAACTGGACACCCTACCTCATACAGTGATGGCCCAGCATAATGAGGCCTCTAGCGTTTCATCCCCTACGGCATTTGCTATGGGATCACCTTTAGTTCTCACTGGAGTTGAACACGTTCAGGTCTTAGTCTTGTTCCACTATATCAAAGTATGACCTTACACTCCTATGGCATGTTTTGGGTGGTTATGGCCGCTCTAACATGAAGGAACTAAAATATAATTCCAGTTTTCTGCTTTTCAGAATGAAATTTCACCAGCCCCCGATAACGACATCAACAATATCGGAATTTATTCACGATTAAAAACACACTACCAACGTGATTATTACTAACGACAATCCCGTGACGGGCTTCTGACCTCTGTTCATTGTAATTAACATCTCTAATATCTGAATTAGGCAACGAAGGAAACAATCAACATGCGCACATGTACATGCACACCAACCCCCTTTCATTTAATTTGAAGACCGGCAAATTTAGAAAATTATGGCGATATTGCGCACTTTTACACTGCAGTCTAGTGTTTTGTACATTGTTTAGGTCTGTGTTACACCACAGCCTTGTGTGTCGTACACTGTTTGTGACGCGAAAATCATGCGTATACTACGCAGTACTAAACACAGCAATATAGAGTGTTCTTTTTTTCGAACGAAAATAGATGGAGGTGTATGGTTCAGTTTTACAAAAAGATAGAAAGAGTGAGAAAAGTGGACAGAAACAAGAACAGCAGAAAGCAAGATGAGTACATATAAATGAAGAGCATACAACAATCTAATATTTTAGCATAAATCTTTATTCAAGGATTACATACACAAACAACACAACATATAAAAACATGAAAAACGGATGAAAAATAAAGATTTAGGCTTTTGGTCTCATCCTAGTAAGAAAGTCTAGCACAAAATGCACCAAGATGGACGAAGTAGAGCAAAATATAACAGCCGGTGATTGGCTGACAAATGTTGTAAAGTGGTGATTACAAAGGGTACCACATGATAAACAATATGGCGTTATGCCACAAATAGCCATGGCTTGCCACCATCAGATACCTATGGCCTAAACAAAGCCGCCAAGATGTCGCAGATAATAAAAGAGTGAGAAGACAATATGTTCTCCTGCTGAAAGATCTCAGAAGCTTCTTAGTTTCCAAACTGGCTGTCTGCACCCGGCTGGAATGAACAATAAATTCAGATTTCCTCAAAGTACTTTATATTTCCACCTAGTTGCTAATTCTTTCTATTTCTATTTTCATGCTCAACTTTCTTGTCTTAATCTCACTCACTTCATTGGATTTTCTCATTCTTGCCGGAGGCGATTTAAATTTTGTTTCAGCCCTTTCTATCCTTCTACTATAGCCCCTAGTAGCCTTTGTTAGCTCCCTTGTCTAGGCACGCTTAGCAAGCAGTCTTATCCTATCAGTGTTCTGAACCTTCCTCCAATCACTCCCAAATGTCTTCTCACTCTTTTATCATCCGCGCGGCTTTGTTTAGGCCATAGGTATCTGACGGTGGCAAGCTATGGCTATTTGTGGCATAACGCCATATTGTTTATCATATGGTACACTTTGTGATCATCCCTTTACAACATTTCTCAGCCGATTGCTGACTTTCATTTTGTGCTCCACTACGTCTATCTTGGAGCATTTTGTGCTCGACTTTCTTACTAGGAGGAGACCAAAAAGATATGGCAATATTTTTCAAATCCAATTTTCGTGTTTTTTTATCTGTTGTGCATGTGATCCTTTAAAAAAGACTTGCTGAAATACTGAATTGTTGTATGCTCTTCATTTGTATATACTCATATTGTTTTCCGCCGTTCTTGTTTCTGCCCAGTTTTCTCACTCTTTCTTATCTGTTTGTAAAACTGAACCATACACATCCATCTATTTTCACTACTGGAGTCAGTTTTACAGCAGTCGTCATTTTTTTTTTAATGACATCGTCGTCACGCATACCAGAACATAGTAAATCACGAACTACTACATTAAAAGTTTTTTAAAAAAATATGTGGATTAAGTTTACAATTACGAGTATAAATGAGTCTGGGTTTAGCGAGCAGGACAACTGAACTTATTGTATTCCTATAGCGATTTTGTTTTTCTTACTTCTTTAGTGAGAACCCTCATTTATTCTGTAGTTGTAGGTTTCTCATCATGCTCATTTTCTTTATTTATCTGCTTTTTTTCTCATTCAACAAAAAATATGTATTAACTTCTGAAATGAACATGGCAGAGCTTTACTTGTTATCCACAGACTTACAGTTACTCTCTCAACAAGAGCACGACTTTAATTTCCGGCATTGCTACTGAATAAAAATTCTGCGTAAAATTGGTCCAAAGCATGAAAAAAACTAATAACAGAACGTTCACAAGGATCATACTTTCAAGTATAAACGTTTACCATTGAAATAAATTAATCTGTTTTATACTTAATGCAAAAAGTTATTGCCAAAATAAAAATAAAAAAAGCTGATCAGCGACAACTTCACAATCCTTAGTACAGAATAGGCACGAGCAACCTGTTTTGTTTGACAGACCAAAAACGAGTTTTTATTAATGTTCATGAGGACCACACACTTTAAAAACTGTTAAATTTAAGAACCTCAGTCGCAAAATGCACATAATTAAATTAAATTATATATATATATATATTCAATTCAAGTGCCATGCAGCGTGGCATTATGATTTCTCTCCATAATTCCCTGTCTTTAGACTTGATTATGAAACCCTCAGGTGACTTTCTTCCTAGCCACACTGACAGTTCATCCAGTAACTTCTCTCTCAGTCTTCCTCTGTCTCTTTTTCCTTCAATTTTTTCCAGTTGCCACAGTGTGTTCCAATTTTCCTCTTCTCAGGAAATGTCCTATAAATCTCGCTTGTCTGCCTCTGATCTTTGCTATAATTTGCTTTTCAGCTCCAGCCTCTCTTAAGACTTTTTCATTGGTTTTCTTGGCTGTCCACGGTACCTTCAACATCCTTCTTATAAACCACATCTCCATGGCCTCCATTTCTCGCTGTACTCTCTTATTCATAGACCATGCTTCACACCCATAAAACAAAAGTGGCTCGATGTAACATTTAAGTACTCGGAATCATGTTTCCACTGATACTGATCTGTTGCACAAGATGTTTCTCATTGTCTGGAATGCTGACTTGGCCTGAGCACGTCTGCTTTTTATTTCGTTGTGACATTTCTCATCAGTTGTTATAATCGTTCCTAAGTACTTGGTTCTATCAATGTGTTTCAGATTTGTACCATCGATGGTAATGCTACATTTTGGTGGTATTCTTTTCTTTGAGATGACCATCACTCCAGTCTTCTTTTTGTTCAGGCTGAGACTTCTATTTTTACTTTCACGAAACCATGACGTCCAGAAGAGCCTGTAGCAATCCTTCACTTTTAGCAATCATGATTGTGTTGCCTGGTTAAGTTGTTAAAGTTGTACCCGCTAATCGATATTCCTGGTAAGCTCTCTATATTTCTCATTATGTTTTCGCTGTACAAGGATAAGGGGTCAGGAGATAAAAGACATCCGTGTCTTACCCCAATTGCATGTCTTGGAATGCTCCTATTTGGTTCTCATCTCTCATTGCTGCTGACTGCTGCCAATATGTTTTTGATAAGTTTCAGATTTTTCCCATCTATGTTGATGTCTTCCAGCATTCTTATAATTTCTGTGTGTCTCACTTTATCAAATGCTTTATAGTAGTCTATGAAGCATAAGTATAGGTCCATCTTTACTTCTTTTGATCTCTCCATCAATGTTCTTATTATATATATGGCGTTACTTGTACCTTTTCCTTCGATGAAGCCGCACTGTTCTTCAGCGATTTCTGGTTTTATTTTGCTCCTGACTCTTCTCATAACAATACAAAGTAGGATTTTGGTAACATGGCTCATAAGATTAATGGTTCGTCGGTCTTCGCATTCAACTGCACCTTGTTTCTTTTTTGCAAAAGGTCTGGTGGAGTATGCTCAAAGACTCTATTCAGCAAACATCTATCGAAATCCTACCTCCAAATAAAAGACATGCTAAACAGGGGTGGATTACAAGAAATTTTGCAACTAATGGATCGGAGAAGAAGTATTAAGGACAATAAACATGAATATGACAAAATAAATATAGAAATAAGACACAAATGCAATAAAGCTAAGGAGGAGTGGCTAAATAAGAAATGTAGCGAAATAGAAACACACCATCATGGAAACGCAAGAGATACGTACAAACAAATAAAGGAGTTAACAAACACAAGGACATACCACAAGACTGGTTGCGTGAAGTCAAAGGAGGGGCATACAATAATGGACAGAGATGAAATAATGGCAAGATGGAGCGAATACATTAGAGAACTCTATGAGGACAATAGAAGTGAAATTGATATATGAAATAATAATGAAGGGCCCCACATATTAAAAGCAGAAGTGGAAGAAGTCATCAAACACATGAAAAACAACAAAGCACCAGGACCAGATAAAATCACCAAGGAAGAGCTAGAAGCATTAGGAGAGCCTGGCATAGAAATAATAACCAGATTGTTGAATGATATCTATAACAGTAACTATATATATATATATATATATATATATATATATGGAGAGAGAGAGAGAGAGGCTGGGGGGGGGGGGGGGAGGAAAAAACAAGATATCAAGCCAGGCTACTGTATTTCTACAATGCAAAATCAATATTCTTCTTCTTCTTCTCCGAAGCTGTTTCTGAGCCATTAAGTCTCATTGCCACAGATAAAGTTCGCCTTCATTCCTCTCTATTCTTAATCTTCTCTTTCCAGTTGGTGACATCAATTTCTTTTATATCCTCTTCTATGTTGTCTTTCCATTTCTGTCTTGGTCTACTCCTTTGTCTTGTTTTCCTCATCTCTTGTGCATACATCATTTTCATTTGTCTGTTCTCTTCCATCCTCGTTATAGCCCAACCAGTGTAGTATGTTCAGTTTCAAGACATTTATAATTCTTTGTTTTTTTTTCCTAGCTCTCCATTCTCCACTACTGGTATCCTTCATGTGCCCAAAGATTCTTCTTTGGATCTTGTTCTCGAATATCTACAATTATTCATCTTTCTTTTTTGCACTCTACATTTCTGATCGATTCATGACGGCTGGTCTTATTATAGTTTTGTAGATTGTTATTTTGGGACAGGAATTTTAATTTTAAAAGGTGTTTAAAGGCATATATTTTACTCCCTATCTGTACTCTGCTTTTAATTTCCTCAGTTACTATGTTGCTTCTGTTGAATATTGTGCCTAGATAGTTGTATGTTTCTGGCTTTCCTAATGTGTATTTCTGCTTTCCTAATGATCATATCCTCAACATTTATATAATCTGGATCATTCTACCTCTGGTCTTTTGGTGTATTCATATAGTCTGTCTTATCTTGGTTAATGGTCAAGCCCACATTTAGTGTCACATCTCTCAGGTGTATGCAGGTATTGATGACTTCTTGCATAGTTTTCCCCCACTAGGTCAATGTCATCAGCATATCCTAGTATTTTAGCTTGTTCTTCTGTATTGCTTTTTTCTTTCACTTTTCTGATTACCTTTTTTAGTACTAGGTTGAACAGTAATAGAGATAACGTATCACCTTCTTTTAAGCCAGTTTTTATATAGAAGGGTTCCGACTGTATTCCTTTATATATTACTATATTTGTGCATCCTCCATTTATATTCTGGTCATATCGATTAATTTAGTAGGTATCTCAAATTCTTTCATAATTTTCCATAAGCTACTCCTATCTATGCTGTCATAGGTTTTCTTGAAGTCAATGAAGATATTATGTTCTTATTTTCCATATTCCCAGTACTTTTCTGCTTTTTGACAAAGATAAAATATTTGGTCTACAGTTGATCTATTTTTTTCTGAAACCTCTCAATATGTTCTCACTGTGTGGTTTTAATCTATTTAAAAGTATAACAGATAGTATTTTGTAGTTTGTTTTAGTAAGGATATTCCTCTGTAGTTCTCATACTTGTTCTTATCACCTTTTTTTGAATACTGGGATCAGTAATGATTCTTTCCATTTACTAGGGAGTTTTTCTTCTCTCCATATTTGTTGTATTAGTGCACATATCTGTTCATGTAAGTTTAGACTTCCTTCCTTAATCAGTTCTGCAGCAATTCCATCTGGACCAGTTGCTTTGTTGTTTTGTAGAAACATGATACTGTAGATGACTTCTTTTAAGTCTGGTTCCTCTATTTCAGGTTCACAAGTCTTTATTTCTTCGCATAGTAATGTCTTTATAGGTTCTTCACAGTTTAGTAGTTTTTCAAAATATTCTTTCCATCTGATACAGACTTCTTCTTCATTATTTATCATGATTCCATTACTATCCTTCAAGCTCTGCAGATGTTGTTTATACCCTTATACATTTTTTATATAATTCCCTGCTTTTCTTATTCAGATGGCATATCTGCACCCCGCTTACCATGTCTTTCATATATTGTTGTTTTTGTTGGCAAATAACTTTTTTCTTTTTTTTTTCTTTTTTTGGTGATTTTGTTTTGTTACTCATGTCATTCAACTATATCTGTCTCGCTGTTCTTTCTCTTCTCTGTAGACTTCATGGAATCAGTTCTTTTTTTAAATTTATAGTTTTGACTCCCAGGCATTCTTCTGCCGTGTTCTTTATATAATGGCTTCTATATCTTCCCATCCGTCATTAATGCTTTTCTTATGTTTATCTTATAGTTTAGCTCTTTTCTGAATTTTTTTTTAGTTCTCTTTACAAAGCATATCTATTTATTACTGAGCTTTTATTTAACTTACTATAAAAAATTTATTCAGTCTGAATTTTATTTTAGCTCCAACAAGATAGTGGTCGGTGCTACATTCAGCCCCTCTGTAACTTCTGATGTGAAGTATGTTTGTTGTGTGCTCGGTATTAATTAAAACATGGTCTACTAGTTGTATCGGGTGATTTTCATGTTTGTTTATGGATTTTCTTATTTTGAAAACGTGTGCTACCTATTCTCATTCCATAAGCTTCCACCATATTTATTAGTCTCCATTCATTATCATTAGATGTTTTATGCACTTTCTCTTTTCTTGTGATGTGTCTCTGTGATTCCTCCTTTCCTATTTTTGCACTGAAATCTCCTAGTATTGTCAGTATATCATGTTCTGGGTCTTCTCTATTATGTGGTGTAAAACTCTTCTTTGACTTCATCCTCCGTATCTTCTGTTGATACATGCACATTAATCATTGTTATATTTTTCTTTGTTCCCTTGATGCGGAGGCTGTTGATTTTGTTGGTGGCACTGAAGTCTATCACTAAGTCCCATACTTTTCTCTTGACAGCAAAACCTGGCCCAAGTTCATGTCTTCCTTTGGTAATTCCTCCGTATACTAGTACCATTTCTCCTATGGCTGTTATATCTTCTCCAACCCATCTGATTTCCTGTAATGCTGTAACATTCATGTCAAACCTATCTAATTCATCTGCTAATTCTTTAACTACCCCCTGTCTGTATCTCTCTCTCTCTCTGAACCTTAAGTGCCCAGGGCACATGGGGCTTCCGCAAGGGTTTTCCACAAATGCCTGTCTTTTGCCTTTTTTTCTGCTCTTGCCCAGGTGAGCCCTCTATTGCTCAACATCCTTTCTGTTGTTCTTCTCCATGTCTCTTTTGGTCTACCCTTACTTCTGCTCCCCTGTGGTGTCCATCTTAGTGCTATTTTTGGTAGTGAGTTGTCAGTCATTCGGAGCACATGTCCCAACCATCGCCAGCGTCTTTCCTCAATAATTGTTGTCAGTGGTTTCATCTGCATTTCTGCCAATAAGATGTTATTTCTTATGGTGTTTGGCCAAAATATTTTTTTAATTCTACGTAAACATTTAGTCTGGAAAGAATTCAACTTGTTTTCTATGGTTTTGGTGATTTTCCAGCATTCACTTCCATAGAGTAGTACACTTAGAACATTACTCTTAAATATCCTGATTTTCATATTTATGCTTAGTTTATTTGATTTCCATATATTCTGTAGCATTGCAAAAGCCTGGTTTGCTTTAGTAAGTCTGCTGTTGATGTCCTCTGTGCTGTCTCCATTTTCTACTACTCTGCTGCCAAGGTATACAAATTCGTTGACCTCCTCCACTAACTTGTTATCTACTCTGAGTACATTTCTGTTGTTCACATTTTGCTTCATTAACTTTGTCTTTCCTACGTTGATCTTTAGTCCTATGTTGTTTGCATTCTGGGTTAACTTGTTTATTTTATCTTGCATATCTTTGTGACTGCTTGATAATAGACAAATGTCGTCCGCAAAGTCAAGGTCCTCCAGCACTGTGTTAAGGGTCCATTGTAATCCTCTGCGTTTGTCTGATGTTGCCTCCTTCATTAACCAGTCTACTGCCAAGATAAATAATGTTGGTGATAGTACACATCCATGTTTCACTCCTGTTTGTACCCTAAAGCTGCTGGAGGTATGTTCTCCCCCTGTCTGTATAAGCTTCTTATATTATATGTTCCAAATCTCATAATATTTTTGACGTTCCAAGGTCGTAATCCATTTTATCTGTTCAATTTCGAGGCTTCTCTATCTATTCCGTAACACTAATCTTTATCAATATTGTTTCATGCAGACCTTCTTTTCTTGTGATGTGTCTGTGTGATTCTTCTTTTCCTATCTTTGTACTGAAATCTCCTAGTATTGTCAGTATATCTTGTTGGTAACGTAATGGTTTTAAAGAAATTATCTAGACTGGCTGCGAGCCACACATACACACACACAAAATGTTGCCGCGGGTCAAGGACATGCTAAATCTATTTGGCAAACTTACCGGCAATTACAAGAGAAAGATCGTTCAACAATGCAAGTAAAGGTTGTTCCGTAAGAAGACTAAACTTCCTTCTGATTAATTCATGGCCCTGAAGTGATACTTTCGGGTTTTATTCCCCTTAAAGAAAACAAGATTGCACACCCTTGTGTCTCAACTGCGTTTACTCTCTGAGTTATGAAAAGCAATCTTATTATTTTATTTTCAGAAACCTTGATGTAAATGTTCAGTTTTCAAATGTTTGAATCTGTGAGCTGCCATTGTACAATGAGTACTTTTCAAAATTACTATCTATGCTCAGGAAACGTATATGACAGCCTCAAGTTAGGCACAATATTTTCAGTGTCTAATTTCTGTCAATAATTTCATGGTACCATTCTTATACATATATATATATATATATATATATATATATATATATTAGTTCATAATGAATAGACTATTTGTATTATAGATGGTATAAAAGACATGAAAATTTTTAAGAATATGTACCAGGATCAAAGAGCAGCAATACGATCGAACAATAACATAGACGAGCATCAAAATTAAGAGAAGAAAAAAGAAGAGTAGGACAAAGTCACTTGATCTAGTCTTATTATACAGTGAAAACATCATGAGAAGTTTTTGAAAAAAATGAAATAAACATAAGAGGTAATAATATTAATAGCCTTCATGGATATAGCAGAAAGTGAAACCAGCTTGCAGAAACTTATGAACAATGTTATCAGAGAGAGTCATAAAATATTAGAACTAAACAGAAACAACACAATAACAGTGGCGATATTTAGAGTAAAAATAACAGTATGCGACATTCTTTCAAATGGATGACACTTCCAACAACAATAACAGACGATAGCAAGTGCAAAGCCGAAATCAAATCACAGATTTTGTATGACATGAAGAAGATGAAAATAAGAATAAAAGTGAGCAAAATATTATCACACTGCTAGACAGAACCAATATTGCTATATGGTTGTGAACCTTGGACACTGAAAAAAAAAAGATGACGAAGAAACTGAGAGCAAAAGATATGTGGTCTTGAAGAAAGATGTAACAAATACCCTGGATAGACAGAAAAGAAAAAACCAAACGAGCAGGTTCTCAAAGAAATTTCAGAACAACGGAAATTTATTTAAAATTATAAGAAAAAGAAAGTTAAAATTTCTTCATTGGAGTTGTCTATCTCTACACTACAACGAAGTACGATGATATTCCACTTTACAACAATGAATTACAGTGAGAAAGCGTGGTAAGTTAAAGTGTTATCTCATTTGTAATGTAATTTAATTGTTCTAAATCAACAAATAAGAGATTTCAATGGCACATCATGTGCCAAACATAAAACATATCATAGCTAAAATATTAAAATAATATTAATTATAAATTAATAATATATTATTATATTTAACAATAAAATTGACTATCAGTTGTGTCAAAAGTATTTTGCAAAGTTATCCTGAATAGAATTCAATATATAGTGGATGCTTCAATGAGAGAAGAACAGGCAGGATTTCTAAAAGGGAGAAGCTGTCTTGACCAGATCTTTACTCTAAGAATAATACTTGAAGAACATATTGAAAAACCGTTAATCTTGAGCTTCATAGACTTTAAAAAGGCATTTGACAGCATACACAGAGAATCATTATTTTAAGAATGTATGGAATACCATCTAAGATTGTCAACATCATTATGACCTCTACAATGGATATGTTTGTGCAGTCAATACAGACGAAGGAATTAGTGAATGGTTCCAGATTGAAACAGGCGTGAAACAAGGATGTATATTATCTCCCTTGCTTTTTGGAATTGCTATAATGAAAAAATGCTGCAAAGGTAAAAGGGGCATTGATTGGGTATGTGAGACCCAGTTGGAAGATCTTGATTTTGCAGATGACATAACTCTTATCAGTGACACTATGAAATTAATGCAAGTAAAAACAGATACCCTGTCTTCAGTGGTTAGTAAAATAGGACTTGAAATTAACAAGGATAAAACAAAAATAATGAAAGTTCTCATTAACGACGAAGGAAAAATAAACGTAGATGGAACAGCTATTGAAGAAGTAAACCATTTTGCACATCTCGGCAGCTATATGGACCACAATGGTGACACCAGAAAAGAAGTTAGAATTCGAACTGCCAAAGCAGCATTGACCCTCAAGAATCTTGAGAACATATAGCATATAAAAGTTATAAGCACAAAAACCAAGTTAAGATTACTCAATTCAAATGTAATATCCACCATCATTTATGCAAGTGAAAGCTGGAAAACAACTAAAGAAATAGACAAGAAATTATACTCTTTCGAAAACAAATGCCTCCGGAAAATACTCTGTATAAAGTGGAATGAACTCAAGAACAACGCAGAGATCAGACAGGTGAGCAAACAACCTGTCTCATGGTTGATCAGAAAAAGAAGATGGACATATGTTGGTCATGTGATGAGAAGAAACAATCAGAGAATCCCCAAACAAGCTATCAAATGGAACACAACAGGCTGAAGAAAAAGAGGTTGACTAAGTGAAACTCTAAAGAAGACATTGTTAAGAGAAGCCAATTCAGTGGGCATAACATCCCTTGATCAGATTGAAAAACATGCCGAAGACAGGACTACCATGTGGGCCCTATGTGATGTTTAACGGCACGGGAAGGATGTAAGATTAATTATAAATGACACAGATTTCGAACAATGAAGGGAACTGTAAGTTCACTTACAGTGGCTGGTGCATAACTGTCTCCATACACGAATCCAAGAGATCTAATACTGTCAGCTTGCCGTTCAAGCTAGGAGGGTCCATTCACAGCAGGAATATGGAACATTTGAAGATTACATACGAATTCCATGAAGGGAACTGTGAGTTCACTTACAGTGGCTGGTGCATAACTGTCTCCATACACGAATCCGAGAGGTCTAATACTGTCAGCTTGCTGTTCAAGCTAAGAGGGTCCATTCACAGCAGGAATATGGAACATTTGAAGATTACATATGAATTCCCACCTTATAATAGTTTATGTGAAGAATTCAGCACATCTAGTGTCTCCAGTCTCTGTTTATTTACATCAGGCAGGAACAACTGAATCACATGTCCAGTGCATCCAGTCAGTCTTTCTACAGCACGCAGCATCAAAGTGTGTGAGAATATACAGCCGTAACCGCCTTAACAACCCGCTGCATTTCCTTTATCCATTACAGAGTACAGTGATACACTGTATAACGAACTTTCTCATTTCTGTCATCGTTACTAACACAGCTCCCTTTCATTCACTCATTCATTTGCATATCCCTTGCAGAACTTTGCCTCCCAAACAACATTCCTGTAGGCCTTTCGGTTGTGAGCAAGATGGCCTGCCGCTGATGCATCCATTTGCAGATCCTCAATGATGTCTTGCAGCCATCTTCGCCTTAGTCTTCCTCTCTTTATTTTTCCTGTTATGCACTCTTCCAAGACGGTCTTATCTAGATTATCATGATGTTTAATGTGTTCAAAATATTTAAGTTTTCTCTCTTTAATCCTCTTTACTAGCCAGCCTTCTTCAATATTAAGCTTTTGTAGTATAAATATATTTGTTCTTTTTTGTGTCCATGATATTTGAAGAACTCTTCTGTAGCATTTACATTCAAAGGCATTTATGTGTTTCTCAGCAGTTTTGTTAAGTGTCCAGGTCTAACATGCATATGTTGCGATAGGAAAGATGTATGCCCTTAAAAATCTTATTTTTGTGGTTCTGTCTGCTCCTCTCCACAGACTCTTCAGTTGTTTTACTTTCTGAAGAGCGATAGATGTCATCCTTTTAATTTCCCTCATTGTATCTCCATTATTAGTTAGTAGTGATCCAAGATATTCAAAACTCTCTACTTCTTCCAGTTTTTCCTCATTGATACATATTTCAGCTGCTTTGTTTGTTTTGTCAGTTGTCATCAATTTAGTTTTCTTTGCATTAAGATAGAGGTTTTTGGTCTTCGTTGTTCTTATGGACTGACATAATTAGTTTTTCCATTCCTTTTTGTGTTGTGGACAGTAATACTGTGTCATCAGCATATCTAATCTCTGGTATTTCATAACCTCCAGTTGTTATAGCATCATAATATTCTTTGTCTACATCGTCTCTAACATTCCTCATTATATTTTCAGTATACAAGTTAAATAAGTAAGGTGACAATATGCACCCCTGACAGACCCCTTGTTTTATGTCAAACCAAGTTGTTGTTTCACCATTTATTCTTACTGCTGCTTGTTGGTCTAGATACAGCAGTGATGTTAATTGTATCAGATGTGTTGGAAATCCCATTTTTTCCATTATTTCCCAAAGTTTCTGGTGTTGTACACAATCAAATGCCTTTGAGTAGTCTATAAAAGATAAATATAGATTCACATTAAACTCTCTGCATTTCTCTATTATTAATCTTAGATTGAATATATAATCTCTTGATCCTCTTCCTTGCCTGAAACCAGCTTGGACCATACTGACTTCTTCTATTTTCTGTCGAAGTCTACCCATTATGATTTTTAACAGAATTTTACTGGCATGACTAATCAGGGCAACAGTTCTGTAGTTTGTGCATAATTTCTAGTTACCCTTTTTTGGCAGTGGTATGAATACAGTTCTTTTCCATTCTTTTGGCCAAATACCTGAATGCCATATCTTTTTACATAGTGCATGATAGATTGTTGCACATTCCTTTCTTCCTGCTTTAATAAATTCAGCTGTTATGTCATCACATCCTGGTGATTTACCATTTTTCAGATTATTTATTGCCCATAAGACTTCTTCTATTGTCGGTTTGGATTCTTTCTCCTCCAATAATAATTCACACTGTTGATTTCTGCTTCCACAGTCGGTTGTTTCATACATTCCTCTGTAATATTCCTTCCATCTTTCTAGAATTTCCTCTGTCTCTGTCAAGGTATTCCCCATCTTGTCACAAATTACACTTAGCTTAGGTGTGACATTTCTTGTCAATGTCTTCATTTCTTTAAACATTTCACTATCTCTTCCACACTTCTGATGTTCTTCTATTCTTTCACAACAATCTTGTATGTATTGTTTTTGTCTTTTCTTATGTTTCTTCATACTTCTTTTGTTAAAGTTTTATATTCCTCTTTGTTGTTGTTTGTCACTTTCCATTGCATCTTCATTTCTCTACATTGTTTTATCAGTTGTAGTGTACCTGCTGTAATCCATCAATTCTTTTGTGTTTTCTTTACTGGAACCATGTCTTTAGCTGTTGTTATTAAGATATCTTTGGCCTGCTAGCCAATTCATCTGGTGTCATCTCCTCTTGTACAGCCATCAGGATTTCGAAACGGTTCTTCACTTCTATACCGTATTGTTCTGATATTTTTGTAACATCAAAGCGGATACAGCTCCCTATATACTAGAATTTATCTATATTTCTACTGAAATATAAATAATCACGTGCTTTCTCTATTTTATTATACTCGATGCTTTTTGGTTGACTATTTCCAAACAAGCTATCAAATGAAGCACAACAGGTCGAAGAAAAAGAGGTCGACCACGTGAAGCTCTTAAAGAGGACATTGTTAAGAGAAGCCAACTCAGTGGGCATAACATCCCTTGATGAGATTGAAAAACTCGCCGAAGACAGGAAATCTTGGTGAACTACCACGCGGGTCCTATGTGACGCTTAATGGCACGGGAAGGATGTAAGATGTAAGATTAAAAGCTGCTTATGCCAAGAGATCAGATTTGAAACGGCTACATTTTGTAAGCAGGAAAAAAATAATACGGCAGTTAGTTGGCCTCTCTTGGTTTGAATCTGGCCGGAGATGTCCGAGTCACCCACCTTTAGGCACAGCCCCCCATAAAGTGAAGAGAGAAAGGTGGCGTGGTGTGGTGCTGAATAAGGCGTAAGCCGAAACATTAAAACCGTGTGCTGTGTTAATGAAGATAACTGTTCCTACCTTTTTTTCTTGGTTTAAAATCTAATTATTTGTTACCATAGATTTACTACAGTCTGTGTATATATTTTTATACTGAATTTTATATACTTTTACCCACAAACTTTGTTAGTAATGACGAAGGACCACCAGTATTGGAACTAAGTCGAAAATGTATTCAAACAAATGCAAGCAAGGAAGGCATCAGGGCCAGATAAACACCATGGAATTAGATGATATCAGCATAGAAAAAAAAGTAACTAGTCTCCTAAATAAAAACTATGACACTGGACATGTGCTATAAGATCAAATAAGCTTCATTAAATTTCCAAAGAAATCTGGAACAACATAATTTTATCAGCACTGTACAACCAGTTTAATGAGTCATATCACAAAAATATTCTTAAGGATTATCAACCTGAGGCCACGAAATAAGATAAAAATTACAAATGAATAACGTAGTTTTGTTGAATAACAACAACAACAAACAATGCAAAAAGGCAAATTTTCATAAGAAGAACAATAACAGAATGACGTCTGGAAGCAAACAAACATTCAAACTTCTACTTCATTTGTTACACTAAAACTTTTGACAGACTTCTGTCTGTTGAAGCAGAAGTTTGATTTTTTTTTTTTTTTGCTTCCAGAGGTCGTTCTGTTATTGTTCTTCTTATGAACATTAGCTTTTTTTCCATTGTTTTTTGTTGTTGTTGTTATTGTTCAACAAAACCACATTATTCATTTGTGATTTCTATTTGTCTTATTTCGTGGCCTCAGGTTGATAATCCTTAAGAATATTTTTGTGATATGACTTGCATGCTTGAAAATGATTTACATGCTTGAAAAACTTTAAATGATGGTATAGACATATAAATTAATAAAAATATATACTGGAATCTGAAATAAAAAAGCAGCAATAAGAGTGAACAATATAGGTGAATATCAAGAGATAAAACGAGAAGTGAGACAAGGATATGTCCTGTCGCCAGACCTGTTCTCATTTTACACTAAGAGCACAATGAGAGGCATTAAACATTTGAAAGCAATAAAATATAAGCGACCATGACATCACGGCCTGAGATATGCGGGTGCCACTGTTATAATTAATAGCAGAAAGTGAAAGCAATAAAATATAAGCGACCATGACATCACGGCCTGAGATATGCGAGTGCCACTGTTATAATTAATAGCAGAAAGTGAAAGCAATAAAATATAAGCGACCATGACATCACGGCCTGAGATATGCGGGTGCCACTGTTATAATTAATAGCAGAAAGTGAAAGCAATAAAATATAAGCGACCATGACATCACGGCCTGAGATATGCGGGTGCCACTGTTATAATTAATAGCAGAAAGTGAAAGCAATAAAATATAAGCGACCATGACATCACGGCCTGAGATATGCGGGTGCCACTGTTATAATTAATAGCAGAAAGTGAAAGCAATAAAATATAGGCCACCATGACATCACAGCCTGAGATATGCGAGTGCCACTGTTATAATTAATAGCAGAAAGTGAAAGCAATATGCAGAAACTTGTGATCAATGTTATCAAAGAAAGGAGAAAAAAGCCATCAGAAATAAGAAGTAACAGCACAATAACAATGGGTAATATCAGACATAGTAAATATATCAAAGTACAATATCCTTTGTGACGGAAAGACGCCGACACAAGTAAATACATTCAATTACCTTGCAACAAAAATAGCAAGTAATGCCAACTGCATGACTGAATACACAATAATCACGAACAGAAAAAGGCAAAATACAACCTTCTGTGACGATACTAACAAATATATGCCCCTAAATTGTGATTTTGAAGAAGAAGAAGAATGAATGAATGAATGAATAATCTTTATTTTTAAAGGGTAAAGAATTGGGCACGCAGGCCCGTCTTACATTTTGCCCTTCTAGAAGAAGAAGAAGAAGAGTATTATAGTGTTAAATATTGCTATTTTGGCTCTGCATGGACAATTAACAAATGAAACATGGACAATTAACAAACAGGTTAGAAGCAACAGAAATGTTGTTTGGAGAGAGATGCAAGGCTTACCTGGACAGCCAGAAACACACGAAGAGGTCCTGGGAGAAGTTTCAGAACAACGAAAACTATACTAGTTAAAATGATAATAAAAAGAGTTTAAAATGGACATATCTGGAGAAGGAGACCAGGAAAAAAATATCTCAGTGGCTTCACTTTGCAGCGTGGGGAAAAAAAAAAGAAAAGCACCTGACCTTATCAGAAACACCAAAGATCGCACAATGTGGAGAAGCATGATCATCAACGTCATCCGGTACAGCATGTAATAAATGAATCCCAAAATTTCGAACTTTTTTTTTAATACAGTAAAACTGGAAAGTCGGGTCTCACTTTTCTGCTGATCTCGACTTCCTTTGTACAAGGTCAAGGACAGTGAAGTGTTGCGGCAGCACTTAGTTTCATATAATAATTTATTACTATATCAAAGTATTCCAATATCAATAACTTCATTACAGTCATCAAATGCACGAAATATATTAAGGTCTTTTTTTTTCATTTCAACTACACACAAGAATAAGTTCTTGTTTTTCGCTATTATTTTATGCGATATCTTTAACTGACCGTACTTGTCTAAACTAGTTCAGATAACAAAGAACAAGAATTACAGATATCTTTAACTGACCGTACTTGTCTAAACTGGTTCAGATAACAAAGAACAAGAATTACAGATATCTTTAAATGACCATACTTGTCTAAACTAGTTCAGATAACAAAGAACAAGAATTACAGGTATCTTTAACTAACCGTACTTGTCTAAACTGGTTCAGATAACAAAGAACAAGAATAACAGATATCTTTAACTGACCGTACTTGTTTAAACTGGTTCAGATAAAAGATTCTAACAATCATAATTGACAGTACATACATGTACATGCAATGTATGTCTGGTAAGTAATGAGATTTATTTTATTCAGCCAATCAGCAGGGCCGGGGGAGGGGGGATTCTTCGGATCTGAAGGTTAGTAGGGGATGTTAGATAAAGGGTCGATACCTCATCATTTGGCTCAGCTTTTACAGAATGCGGATAGCTTGTGAAGTGGACAGCTGTTTAAGCGTCGCGTAACGGTCAAAATGCAGAAAAGTGTCGAGCAGCGATACGCGATAAAGTTTTGTGTTAAACTTGAAAAATCCGCGACCGAGACGCTTGCTATGATACAGAAAGCCTATGGGAAAGATGCTTTACCGAAAGTACAAGTGTTTCGGTGGCACAAGACGTTCAACGAAGGAAGAAAGAGCGTCGAGTGTAAACAACGCACAGGGCGCCCATTAAATGTGGTAATCGAAGATGAAATCATTGCTCATTGTCTTTTTTTACTCTAAAGGTGTTGTCCATAAGGAGTTCGTAGCATCCGGACAAACGGCAAACGCAGCATTTTATGTGGAAGTGCTTAAACGGTTGAAGAACAGAATCGCGCGCGTCCGCCCGGAGATCGCCAACACCTGGGTTATTCACCACGACAGTGCCCAGAACCATGCGTCCTTGCCAGTGAGAGAGTTTCTGGCGAAACAAACCGCAGAAACGCTGTGCCAACATCCCTACAGCCCGGACTTAGCCCAGGCTTTCTTTTAATTTCCCCAGCTCAATCAAGTTTGAAAGGTCACCATTTTGGGACTGTTAATGGCGTGCAAGCTGCCTGGACGAGTGTTTTTTGGAGGAGATCCCTGTTCAAGACTTCCAGGGGAGCTACGACGTGTGACAGAACCGCTGCCAACGGTGTTCTGATGTTGAAGGATATTATATCGAGGAATTTTAAGTACGAGTATATGTAAATATATGGTTCTAAAGACTATTATTGCCGAAGGTGGAGTGGGGGATACGCTCTCCACTCCAAATTAAATGTCTACAAGGAGTGCGTATCAAAAGCCTCTGACAGTCAAGTCCAGCTACTGGCCTTCTCGTGGCACAACTGTTCAAACTGACAGGAGAAGGGGTGAAGGCGATTATTTGGCGCCTGAAAACCAGACGCTTCGGGTAGATGACAGTCTTGTTTGGTAGCTCATCTTAGAGAAGTAAAACTCTTATTTAAAACCCGCTGTTGGCGAGATTCTTCAGCTGCCGTGCGTGGAGTGGGGCTCTTCCCGGCCAGTAAAAAAAGGTGCGAATGGGGTAGCCGCGCAGCGCCAAGGTGGAAAAGGTGAAGGAAAAGATTAAGTGAAGTAATCAGTAGTCTCGAGGTCAGGACTGCCCAAATTACGGCACCTCTGCTCTGGAGAACGGCCACGTCCTATGTGCACTCATATTGGGTGAATTGCCTGAACCAGCTTAACCCAGTGGTTAAGATACTGCTGGCGAGATTCTTAGGATGCCGCGCGTGGAGTGAAACTCCTCCCGGCCATTGAAGAAAATGCGGAAAAACAATTAGGCTTGCGGTGCGGCCCCGATATGAAAAGGTGATGGAAAGGATAAAGTGAAGCTTAATCGGTATGTCCAGTAGTCTCGCGGCGAGAGCTACTCATACCACGGCACCTCTGCTGTAGAGGCCGGCCAAATCCGATATACACTCATACTGGTGAAATATGCCTAAACCGGGTTAAACCAGGGGTGAAATTTGGTGGCTAATCATGTCACGGTACCTCCGCTCTAGAGGTTGGTCACGTCCTAAACACGTCCATACTGGGATAATACGCCTAAACCGGCTCAACCCAGGGTTGAAACTCACTAGTGACGAGGATTCGTCCTCCTGGACAAAAGGTCCGTCCTGATCACAACTAGGAAAGTTAGCGGCCACAGCCACAAAATGCTGAAGTCGGAGATACTGGAACAGTGCAGCCTAGATACCTGGTGGGGATACTCGAGTATCCCAAAAGACGTCGATGTTTTCCGATGAGAAAGTCCAGCTCTAGCTTGGATGGGCAACCACCTCTCACCCAGCGGAGATATAAAAAAAAAGTAAAGATAGTCCCATAGCAAATGCCGTAGGGGGTGAAGCGTTAGAGACCTCATTATGCTGGGTCATCAGTGTATGAGGTAGGGTGACCAGTTCCTTTCCTCGCTGCCTTTACTTCCCAGATTTTCTCTGGTACCCATTTTACGAGGCTGGGTCGACCTCGGGGCCGTATTGGTCGGAAAAAAAATCCCGCTCAGCTGGGGATTCGAACCCTCGACCATTTGGTTGCTAGACGAGTGCTCTAACCACTACGCTAGCCGGAGATATACTGATATCCAAAACATGCCGAGGTTTTCCGGTGAGAAAGTCCAACTCTAAATTAAACTGGTGCAACGAAAACCACGGTGTCACGCAGTCCTGCTTCTGAGACCCACCAAGAATACAGGCTCAAGCCCTGCGATACTCTGAACCTTTGGGACCACAGTGGGACCACGGGACCTATCAAGGACCACAGGAGCAAATTCAGTAGGATCACGTGGCGATCTTGGTGGTAGAAGCGAACGAAAAAGAAGAAGAAGATGTAAGTATATTTTGAACAAATCGAATTTCATGGAATCAGTCCCATTACTTACCGGGCACACATTGTATGATGACTGAACAGTATATTATATGAGAACCATGAAAAAATTTACTTTTATCCACCTCGAACCCATTTTAAAAAAAACTGAGAAATATCGATTGTTCCTGTTTTATCTACTTCATCAACGAAGTTTAATCGGTATGGCCAGTAGTCTCGTGGTAAGGGCTACTCATATCACAGTGAATCTGCTTTAGAGCTCGGTCACGTCCTATATACACCCATACTGGGATAATACGCCTAAACCGGTTAACCCAGGGTGAAACTTACTAATGGAGAGGATTCGTTCTCTTGGACAAAAGCTCCGTCCTGTTTACCACCAGAAATGGTAGCGGCCACGACCACAAAAAGCTGAAGTCGGAGACACTGGACCAATGCAGTCTAGATAGGCAACCATCTCTCACCCGACGGTGATGTATGCGTATCCTAATCACGCTGAGGTTTTCTTGTGAGAAAGTCCAACGCTGGACTGGACGGACAACCACCTATTATCCGGCAAGGATATATTCATATCCAAACCACGTAAATGTTTTCCGGTGGGAAAGTCCAACTGTAGATTAAACTTGTGCAACGAAAACCACGGTATCATGCAATCCCATTTCTGCGACCCACCAAGAATTCAGGCCCACGCCCTGCGATACTCAGAACCTCTTGTGATCCTCTCGGGGATCTCTTGTGGGCCTCTCAGGGACAACAGGGGGACCACGGGACACATCGAGGACCACAGGAGTAAATTCAGCAGGATCACGGGGCGATTTTGGTGGTAGAAGCAAACGAAGAAGAAAAAGAAGATACAGAAAAGAAAATCACCAATAAGTTATTTCGTACAGCTACAGACTATTTTATTATTTTACAGTTATTTTAAAATTTAAAGATACAATTAATTTACAAGAACTGAAAGGATCTGACACAGGTAGGACATTTCATTTAACAAAAACTTGCATAAATAATTACACAATGTATTCATTCTACGCACAACACTGAACTAGAAACTTGCGCTATATCCTGTTACGTTTCCTTGAAAGAACAGACGTTAAAAAAAAAAAAACCGTGAATCGTCTCACCTTGTACAGCGATTCTTAACCTGCAGTCCATGGACCCGCAAGGGTCCACGGAGGAATTTTTTGTTTATTTATTTTTTTGTTTTGAAAGAATGAGGGTGTGGGTACGAACTATCAAATGGACGGGTTCGATTTTGAAAAAATGTTTGCCATTATCTGGGTGTTTTGTTTTTTAGTTTTATTTCTAAAAAGGTTTTTTTTTTAGTTTTATTTCTAAAAAGGGGCCCACATATGTGTTCAGGTCTGAAAACACATCCATGAACCAACAAAGGTTAAAAAGCACTATTTTTTATGTCACATCTTGAAGCTCTAGGTTTGTTTATAAACGACTTTTATATACATCTGATGTCACATCTTGAACCTCTAGGTTTGTTTACAAATGACTTAACATACGTCTGATATCACATTCTGAACTGCTAGGCTTGTTTATACACGTCTGATGTCATATCTTGATTCGCTTGGCTTGATGTCATTTATCTGTGATGGAGACATGTAATGTTCGATTTCTGTCCCATTCATTCATTCATTCATTTGCATGCCCCTTGCAGAACTTTGCCTCCCTAACAGCACTCCTGTAAGCCTCTCGGTTGTGGGCAAGATGGCCTGCTGCTGATGCATCCAGTGACTTTCCATGTTCCTGATTGAGTTTCTTGGTATATTTTCAGAAGATAGTTTACCATTGCTTTCCTTCCGTGCAGTGACTGTACTTAGTCAGTGATTTCTATCCCAGGGTTTAAAAAATTCAAAAACAGGTTTTTGAAATAATTTTCCGTGCGTTAAAGTATTAATTCTTCTACAATATCTATATCGTTTGCATATCCTAATATTCTCGTTCTGTCATTAATGATTTCTTCTTTATTTACTGTTTTTATATATTTTTTTCCCTGACCAAGCTGGACAGCACCAGGGTCACAACCACCTTGCTTCAGAACTGTTTTTATTTGAAATGGTTCTGATTTTCTTCCTTTAGATAGCACCATGTTTTCTGTTTCTTCTATGCTTTCAAGAGACCACAGAAATCTTCAAACAATTGAAAGAACAAGCAGAAAAAGATAAATTATAAGAAAACTAATTGCAGGAGAATACCAAGACCAAAAAATGACAAACAAGAAAATCAGATCCAAACAGAGGGTATGGGGATTAAAACAACTGATTAATAAAAATACCCCGAGGCATTATTCAGTAGCTTTAACATTGTAGGAGATGAAACTAGAGATAGGGTTCAAGCAGTAGGGAACAATTATTTCGCGCTTAGACACCCGTTGCAATAAAAAATCCAGTCCCACAATACCAAACTAAATATATACAAGAGACATATTAGACCAGTTGTCTTATTTGGCTCAGAAACACAGCGCCACAAAATAAGATGAATCATCATCATCAGGAGCCGTGCCGACTGGCGTTGGCTATTATGCTTCTCCAGAGTACACGATCCTTCATACAGGCCATCAGTTCAGTTGGTGATCTCTTCTCACACCATCCCGTCAGACTGTCCAGTATCATTTCTCTTGGTCTTCCTCTTGATCTTCTTCCTTCTATTTTTCCTGTTGTTATAATATTTTCAATGCCCCCTCTTCTCATTGTATGTCCTATGAAAGTACATTGTCTCTCTTATCTTTTTGACAAGATTTTTTGTCTCTCCAGCTCTTCTCATACATTCTTCATTAGCTATTTTTGCTATCCAGGGGATTCGCAACATTCTTCTAATAAACTACATTTCTGCTGCTTCCAATGATTTTTGTGCAGACTTGCCTATTGTTCATGATTCACTTCCATATAACAAGATAGGTTCAATATAGCATTTTAGGACTCGTTTTCTAACATTCATTGATAAGGATGTGTTGGTTAATATGTTTCTCATTCTCTGAAATGCAGTCTTTGCTTGGCCTATTCTGTTCCTAATTTCTATTCTGCATTTCCCATCTGAAGTTATTACTGCTCAAAGGTATTTGAATTTCTGCACCTGCTTTAGAATAGTTCCATTTAATTTTATACTGCATGCTGGTGGATTCTGTATCTTAGATATAACCATGGTCTCTGTCTTTTTTATGTTCAAAGTAAGGTCTTTCTGTTCACTTTCTTTAGCGACTTTATCCAAGAGATTTTGCAGGTCTTGTTGGTTCTCAGCTACCAGTACTGTGTCGTCAGCATACCGAAGGTTGCTAATATTGTATCCTCCAATTTTTATGCCTGGTTCTGTGATGATCGATCTTAGAATATTCTCGCTGTACAGAGAAAAAAGGTCTGGAGATAGTACACATCCTTGTCGCACCCCTTGTTTTATCGGTTGATATTTTCCAGTTCTAAGATGAATCACAACTACACATCTTTGACAAAAGAACATTGAGAAGACGTTTTGAACCTGTTAGAGATCCTATTGCACAAGAATGGAAAACTAGAAATAACAAGGAAATCCGTATGCCATTCCAGTCTCCAGTTATAAGTACTAGTATTTTTAAAAAAAACAACATACTGAGATGACTCGGACACTTGGAGAGGATGGACGAGAACAGACAGACAAAAAAGCCTATTCAGAAGTGATAAACGACGACAGACCAAAACAACGACAGCCTAGAAGAAGATCTAGAAGCCCTCGTTGTGCAACTACCAAGAGAAGACTAAGAACAGGGAGGAATGGAGACAAGTCTTGTCTGTAGTATTGAGCCGTAATGGCCCGGCAAGCTGAATGAATGATTGAAATGAATGAATAAAACTTCTTAGGGGTTTTCTTATATACTGTAACCCACATAATTTTCATACTAGCGTTCATAAAACTGGAGTTATTTCCTCATGAATGGTACATGTTGTACAAAGATAAGACAGGCGCAGAAACTGACCATACTGAAAGGCTTCTCCGGCATGAATAATAACGTAAACATGGGACAACAAATAAAAAATATCCTCATTACACAAGTGGACAGAAATGATCAATGTCACGAAGGATTTCGTCACATTATTTATACAGCTGCCATGTCAAAAGATGACTCTTCATACAGCTGTGATGTTCAACTGTAACTCTTCCTATAGCTGTGACGTCAAACGATAACTTTCCATACAGCTGTGATGCCAAATGATAACTCTTCATATAGCTGTGATGTCAAACTATAACGCTTCATACTGCTGTCTTCTTCTTCCTCGTTCGTTTCTACCACCAAGACCGCCTGCGATCCTACTGAACTTACTCCTGTGGTCCTGGATAGGTTCCGTGGTCCTCCTGTTGCCTCCAAGAGGACCACATGAGATCCCCGAGAGGACCACAAGAAGTTCAGAGTATCGCGGGGCTTGAGCCTGTATTCTCGGTAGGTTATAAAAGCGGGATTGCGTGACACTGTGGTTTTCGTTGCACCAGTTTAATCTAGAGTTGAAGTTTCTCACCGGAAAACCTCAACGTATTTTTTGTATCAGTATATCCCCGCTGGGTGAGAGGTGGTTGCCCATCCAAGCTACAGTTGGACATTCTCACCGGAAAACCTCGACGTTTATTGGGATACCTGTGTATTCCCACCGGGTGAGAGGTGGTTGCCCATCCAGTCCAGCGTTTGATTTTCTCACTGGAAAACCTCAGCGTGATTAGGATACGCATACATCCCCGCCGGGTGAGAGATAGTCTAGACTGCACTGGTTCAGTGTCTCCGACTTCAGCATTTTGTGGTTGCGGCCATTCCCTTTCCTAGTTGTGATCAGGACGGACCTTTTGTCCAGGAGGACGTATCCTCGCCACTAGTGAGTTTCACCCCTGGGTTGAGCCGGTTTAGGCGTATTATCCCTGTATGGGCGTGTTTAGGACGTGACCGACCTCTAGAGCGGAGGTACCGTGACATGAGTATCCACCAAGTTTCATCCCTGGTTTAACCCGATTTAGGCATATTTCACCAGTATGGGTGTATATCGGACTTGGCCGGCCTCTATAGCACAGATGCCGTGGTATGAGTAGCTCTCGCCGCGAGAATATTGGACATACCGATTAATCTTCACTATATCCTCTCCATCACTTTTTCACAGCGGCGCCGCCCGGTAACCTTAATCGCATTTTCTTCAAAGGCCGGGATGAGTTTCACTCCACGCGCGGCAGCCGAAGAATCTCGCCAGCAGTGTCTTCCTCCTGGGTTAAGCCGATTTAGGCAATCTGCCCCAGTATGGGTAGGACTTGGCCGGCCTCTAGAGCAGAGGTGCCATGATTTGAGTAGTCCTGACCTCGATACTACTGATTACTTCACTTAATCCTTTACTTCACCTTTTCCACCACGGCGTTGCGCGGCAACCCTAATCGCATTTTTCTTCACTGGCCGAGAGAAGTCCCACTCCACGCAAGGCAGCTGAAGAATCTCGCCAACAGCGGGTTTTAAACCAGAGTTTTCCTTCTCCTAGATGAGCTACCAAACAAGACTGTCATCTACCCGAAACGTCTGGCTTTCAGGCGCCAGATATTCGCCTTCGCCCTTTCTCCTGTCAGTTTGAACAGCTGTGAAACGAGAAGGCCAGGAGCTGGACTTGACTGTCAGAGGCTATTTGATACGCACTTCTTGTAGACATTTAGTTGGAGTGGAGAACGTATCCCCACCCCACCTCCGGCTATAACAGTCCTTAGAACCTTCATACATCTGTGATGTCAAACTATATCTCTTCATACAGCTGTGATAACTATAGCTTTTCATACAGCTGTGATGTTAAATGATAACTCTTCATATAGCTGTAATGTCAAACGATAACTCTTTATACAGCTGTGATGTCAAGCAATGACTCTTACTTCTCGTGACTGAGATGGTGTCCTCCTGCTGCTGATCACTTGCTGACTATCTTCCTATTGATATTGTAATGAATTCTATGTGACCATTTGCACTTGCTCATTTAACTACGAGACGTGGACATCTCCGAAAGCTAAATAAAATCAACCGACCACAGCGACATCACTGTCTTGGATGTGCTTTTCTCTAACTTTACATAACAATATAAAGTTAAACATACGATCTGTTACAATAGTTTCCTGCTTGAAAGAAGCATTAGCCTTTTCTCTTTCTAAGTGTACTGAGTAGAATTATGAGCTAATATATTTTATAAACGTTTCATAATTATAAAAAAACAAAATTTCTACGAAAACCACACCCATGTTATAGTAGTTCTACATTGACTGGTTCGTTTCATTCCTAGTAATGAGGTCAATCTGTTACAAACTACTCTTCCTTTGTTTTATGACAATCTTTCGGACACAAGCTGAAATAATCTGTGCAAGGTGCTAAGGAAGAAGTTTCTGCCATAAGTAGATTGAAAGTTTCTCAGATAAGTTGTATGGTGTTTACCACTCATCCTAACAAAAAGAAAAAAAATGCCAGGCAGCTGCAGTTGCACCATGCTATGTTGGAGACCCAGATTTATAACACTGGAAGATGGGTTGTATTTAGCGACAGAATTGTTTTGACTGTCTGACTAGACTTTGAAGTCTTCATTTTCAAGAAAAGCAAGGACAGAAAAAAAAAGGAAAGAGACCACTGACAATACATACATCAGCTATGAAATATCACCATCATCGTCGTCTTCATCATCATCATCATCATCATCATCATCATCATCATCATCATCATCATCATCAGTCCCTTTAGGACTCAGCATAAGAATCTTAATAGTTTTTTTTAATGCTGTTAGCTAGGAACAGAACGGCTAAAAGAAAATTAGTCTCAACAACAAGGTTAAAAATATATTCAGACATCGAGTTCCACACTCCATCATTCAGAGCTCCATACACTATCGTTCAGAGTTCCAAAATCCATCGTTCAGAATTCCATACTCCATCAATCGAGTTCATTACCTTCCAGACTCATTCCTTCCCCGGTATAGATATATCCGGTTAAGAACTGTATAAAAGGGGATTTTGTCAAATGAACCAGACTGTAGGTCTAGAAAGATAGTCGTTATTGCTTAGAAGTTTATAACATGTAAAATTTACTGAACATTTATCAATACATTTTGATCTGACAAAGTCAAATGATCGCTTCAAGGTCATCATTCAGCAACAGAAACCAAGAACAAGACCGGAGAAAAAAGAACTTGGAGACATGTCCATGCATTGAAATTATTGTAACGTTAGGGTAATTCGAGAAAGATGGAAGGAATATTGCAGAAGAACGTATGAAACAACTGACTGTGAAAGCAGAAATCAATAGTGTTAATTATTATTGGAGAAGAAAGAACCCGAACCGAGAATAGAAGAAGTTTTATGGGCAATAAAGAATCCGAAAAATGGTAGACCTCCAGGATGATATGAGATAACAGCTGAACTTATTAAAAGAGGAAGAAATGAATGTGCAACAATCTATCATGCACTATGAAAAAGACTGGCATTCAGATATTTGGCCAAAAGAATGGAAAAGAACTGTATTCATACCACTGCCATTCTGCTGTCGAGATTCTTCGGTTGCCGCTCGTTGGGTAAAATTCCTCCCGGCTAATGAAGAAACTGCTATTAGGGTTGCCGCCTTGCGCCGCTGTGAAAAAGGTGATGGAAAGGATAAAGTGAAGTTAATCGGTATGGCCAGTAGACTCGCGGTAAGGACTACTCATACCACGGCACCTTTGCTCTAGAGGCCGGTCACGCCCGATATACACCCATACTGGGGCAATATGCCTAAACCGGCTTAACCGAGGGGTGAAACTTGATGGCTACTTATGTCACGGTACCTCCGCTCTAGAGGCCGGTCACGTCCTATATACACCCATACTGAGATAATACGCCTATATCGGCTTAACCCAAGGGTGAAACTCACTAGTGACGAGGATTCTACCTCCTGGACAAAAGCTCTGTCCTGGTCACCACCAGGAAGGATAGCGGCCATGACCACAAAATGCTGATATCAGAGACACTGGAACAGTGCAGTCTAGATAGGCAACCATCTCTCACCCGACGGGGATATATTCATATCAAATCACGTTGAGGTTTTCCAGTGAGAAAGTTCAACTCTGGACTGGATGGGCAACCACCTCTCACTCACAGGGGATATCTCTCTCTCTCTCTCTGAACCTTAAGTGCCCAGGGCACACGGGGCTTCTGCAATGGTTTTCCACAAATGCCTGTCCTTCGCCTTTTTTTCTGCTCTCGCTCTGGTGAGCCCTCTATTGCTCAACATCCTTTATGTTGTTCTTCTCCATGTCTCTTTTGGTCTACCCTTACTTCTGTTCCCCTGTGGTGTCCATCTTAGTGCTATTTTTGGTAGTGAGTTGTCAGTCATTCGGAGCACATGTCCCAACCATCGCCAGCGTCTTTCCTCAATAATTGTTGTCAGTGGTTTCATCTGCATTTCTGCTAATAAGATGTTATTTCTTATGGTGTTTGGCCAAAATATTTTTCTAATTCTTCGTAAACATTTAGTCTGGAAAGAATTCAACTTGTTTTCTATGGTTTTGGTGATTTTCCAGCATTCACTTCCATAGAGTAGTACACTTAGAACATTACTCTTAAATATCCTGATTTTCATATTTATGCTTAGTTTTTTTTATTTCCATATAGTCTGCAGCATTGCAAAAGCTTGGTTTGCTCTAGTAAGTCTGCTGTTGATGTCCTCTGTGCTGTCTCCATTTTCTACTACTCTGCTTCCAAGGTATACAAATTCGTTGGCCTCCTCCACTAACTTGTTATCTACTCTGAGTACATTTCTGTTGTTCACATTTCGTTTCATTAACTTTGTCTTTCCTACGTTGATCTTTAGTCCTATGTTGTTTGCATTCTGAGTTAGCTTGTTTATTTTATCTTGCATATCTTTGTGACTGCTTGATAATAGACAAATGTCGTCCGCAAAGTCAAGGTCCTCCAGCACTGTGTCAAGGGTCCATTGTAATCCTCTGCGTTTGTCTGATGTTGCCTCCTTCATTAACCAGTCTACTGCCAAGATAAATAATATTGGTGATAGTACACATCCCTGTTTCACTCCTGCTTGTACCCTAAAGCAGCTGGAGGTATGTTCTCTACAGATAACTTTGCACTGAAAACCCTCGTATAGGGCTTTTATTACATTAACTATTTTATGGGGGAGGCCATGCCATCAGGGGATATGCTGATATCCAAAACACGTCGAGGTTTTCCGGTGAGAAAGTTCAACTAGATTAAACTGGTGCAACGAAAACTACGGTGTCACGCAATCCCGCTTCTGTGACCCACCGATAATATAGCCCCAGGCCCCACGATGCTCTGAGCCTCCATTCTAAATGAAACTATGGCGAGAACCGCAGAAGTAAATTCAGTAGAATCATGGTGCGATCTTGATAGTAGAAGCGAAAGAAGAAGAAAAAGAAAATACCACTGCCAAAAAAGGGTAACTTGAAATTATGCACAAACTATAGAACGGTTGCTCTGATTAGTCATGCCAGTAAAATTCTATTAAAAGTCATAAAGGGTAGACTTTGTAAGAAAATAGAAGAAGTCAATATGGACCATACTGGTTTTAGACAAAGAAGAGGATCAAGAGATATATTCAATATAATATTAATAATAGAGATGCAGAGATTTTAATGTGAATCTATATTTATCTTTTATAGACTATTCAAAGGCATTTGATTGTTTACAACACCAGAAACGTTGGGAAATAATTGAAAAAATGCGATTTCCTGCACAGCTGATACAATTAACATCACTGCTGTATCTAGGCCAACATGTAGCAGTAAGAATAAATGGTGAAACAACAACTTGGTTTGACATCTTTTTCTTCTTCTTCTTCGTTCGCTTCTACCACCAAAATCGCCCCATGATCCTACTGAATTTACTCCTGTGGTCCTCGATAGGTCCCGTGGTCCCCGGAAGGATCACGTGAGATCCCCGAGAGGACCACAGGAGGTTCAGAATATCGCAGGGCTTGAGCCTGAATTCTCGGTGGATCTCAGAAGCAGGATTGCGTGACACCGTGGTTTTCGTTGCACCAGTTTAATCTAGAGTTGGACTTTCTCATCAGAAAACCTCGATGTATTTTGTATATCAGTACATCCCCGCCGTTTGAGAGGTGGTTGCCCATCCAGTCCACCGTTGGACTTCTCACAGGAATAATTCAGCGTGATTAGGATACGCATACATCCCCGCCGGGTAAGAGGTGGTTGCCTATCTAGATTGCACTGTTCCAGTGTCTCCGACTTCAGCATTTTGTGGTCATGGCCGCTACCTTTCCTAGTTGTGATCAGGACGGACCTTTTGTCCAGGAGGCCGAATCCTCGTCACTAGTGAGTTTCAACCCTGGTTTGAGCCGGTTTAGGCGTATTATCCCTGTATGGACGTTTTTAGGACGTGAGCAACCTCTAGAGCGGAGGTACCGTGACATGAGTAGCCACCAAATTTCACCCCTGGTTTAACCCGGTTTAGGCATATTTCACCAGTATGGGTGTATATCGGATTTGGCCGAACTCTATGGCAGAGGTATCATGGTATGAATAGCTCTCGCCATGAGAATACTGGACATACCGATTAATCTTCATTATATCCTTTCCATCACTTTTTCACATCAGCGCCGCACGGCAACCCTAATTGCTTTTTCGCATTTTCTTCATTGACCGGGAGGAGTTTCACTCCTCGCGCGCCATCCTAAGAATCTCGCCAGCAGTGTCTTAACCGCTGGGTTAAGCTGTTTCAGGCGATTCGCCCAGTATGAGTACACATAAGACGCGGCCGACTGTCAGAGCAGAGGTGCCATGATTTGAGCAGTCCTGACCTCGAGACTACTGATTACTTAACTTAATCCTTTCCTTCGCCTTTTCTACAGTGGCGCCGCGCAGATACCCCATTCGCACCTTTCTTCACTGGCCGGGAGGAGCCCCACTCCAAGTATAGGAGATGAAGAACCTTGCCAGCAGCGGTAGATGAGCTAACAAACATGACTCTCATCTACCCGAAGCGTCTGGTTTACAGGCGTCAGATATTCGCCTTCGCCCCTTCTCCTATCAGTTTGAACAGTTCTGCCACGAGAAGGGCAAGAGCTGGACTCGACTGTCAGTGGCTAATTGAGACGCATGCCTTGTAGACATTTTATTGGAATGAAGAGCGTATCCCCCACCCCGCCTTCGGGTATAACTGTCCTTAGAACCTTGGTTTGACATAAAATAAAGGGTCCGTCAGGGGTGCATACTGTCGCCTTATTTATTTAACTTGCATACTGAAAATATAATGAGGAATGTTAGAGACGATGTAGACAAAGAATATTACGATGCCATAACAATTGGAGGTTATGAAATAGCAGAGATTAGATATGCTAATGTCACAGTATTACTGTCAACAACACAAAAAGGAATGGCAAAGACTAATTATGCCCGTCCGTAAGAACAGTGAAGAGTAAAACTTATATCTTAATGCAAAGAAAACTAAATTGATGACAATTGACAAAACAAATAAGGCAGCTGAAATATGTATCAACGAAGAAACATTGGAAAAGATGGAGAGTTTTTAATATCTTGGATCATTACTAACTAATAATGGAGATACAATGAGGGAAATTAAAAGGAGGGCATCTATCGCTCTTCAAAAGTAAAACAGCTGCAGAAGCTGTGGAGAGGAACAGACATAATTACAAAAATAAGATTTTTAAGGGCACGCATCTTTCCCACCGCAACATATGCCTGTGAGACCTGGGCACTTAACAAACAGCTGAGAAACACATAAATGCCTTTGAATGTGAATGTTACAGAAGAGTTCTTCAAATATCAAGGACACAGAAAAGAACAAATATATCCATACTACAATAACTTAATATTGAAGAAGGCTGGCTAGTAAAGAGGATTAAAGAAAGAAAACTTAAATATTTTGGACACATTAAACGTCATGATAATCTAGAGAAGACCGTCTTTGTAGGGTACATAATGGAAAAAAGAAAGAGAGGAAGACCAAGGCAAAGATGGCTGCAAGACATTGTTGATAATCTGCAAATGAATGCATCAGCAGCTGGGCATCTTGCTCACAACCGAGAAACCTACAGGAGAGCTGTTAGGGAGGCAAATTTCCGCAAGGCACATGCAAATGACTGACTGACTGGAGTAATTCAACACTGCGGTAAAATGTGTATCTGTCTATAGATATACACTACAGAGCAGACAAGACTGATCAAATGTGCAGACGGTAAACCACAGCAAAGTGTACTGTGTTCAGTAGTTTTGTTTCCCTGATTTGGTGACTTCAGTTAACAGGCCGTGTTGCGTTGTGTTTATAGACACACACAGACACACAACACACACACGCAAACACGCGCGCGCGCACACACACACAGAGTATGCTAGGTCAGACATACAAAAAAATGGCCTTGATTGCAAAATTAATATCTGTTTCTGGAACTTACCGTTTAGGTTACCTCCCTTCGCTTGATTAGGAAACACAAAAGACACAACAGCAACAACCGTTAAATATGCACTGTCCCGGTAGGGGAGGAGCAGGCCGTTTCATCCCCTGTCGTCTGCTCCGTTCCCGTCTGCCTTATCTAGCCACGTGGTTTACGGTGACCCAGTACACGGACGTGACACGGATCTCGGCAGTTAAATAGTGGCTGACTGCAGGATTGCTAGAGGTCTTCTCTTGTAAGCCTACAGCCAACACACTGTTATGGAAGTTTCTTGCTGTGCTGCTCTGTTGCATTGCTCTCTAAGTCGCACATCATCTCCCGACAGCTGTATCCCTTTTTATCTCCTAGAAGTGCAGGGAGGATACACGAAGTGTTCTGATACGTGTCTGCCGGTAGTGTTCCTGTTATCTTATTGCAAACAGAACATAGCAGAGGACTATCTGAAACACGACCACGGGCTGTGTACGTCTCACACGTTTTAGAAATGTGGCCTGCGAGTCTTTAAATGTGTGTGTGTGTGTTGTTTTTTTTACATTAATCGACAAGTAAGGTTGCAGAAAAAAAAATCAGCATTGTTTAATGATCTCTGGCGTACTAAGTATCTGTAGGTGTAATAATTATCAGAAAATACGAGAAAATATCAAAGTGCAAAGTGAGTACACTTCATCTTTTTTGTTGTAACCCATTAAAATGGCAGACTTATGCTTTCTATGTATAGGGAAAGCAGAACTGAGCGAGCATAACAGAGTTTGAAAGAGAGAATTAAAGAAAAAAAACAACTCACATCAGACTGGACAAAAACTACAGAGAGAACGATATAAATGTTCGACGACGTTTCCTTAACATTCACGTCAAAACAGTCCCTAGTGCACCGACACCAATAGTTTTATAACGCTCAAAGCACTAGTGTTATGTAGTCATACAATTAGTTTTGAAGCCTGTAAATTTGTCACAAAGTCTGGTAAACTTACACAACGAGTACAAGATATGTCGTTTCAGAATAAACTGATGGCCAACATTAATACCAACAACATTCATATTTCGTGGTGTGAAGCTGAGAATTTATATCGAGGTAATTTTATAAACTGCAAAGAAGTAATAATATTCATTTTAACTCATTCTTCTAATTTCGACAAAACCAGAAATATCAACTATTATTAGCACATCTAACCATTAATTAGAAATATATCTCCAAGTAAGAGAAAGGTAAAATTCCAGTTTCCATGCCATTAAGACAGACAGAACCACAAAAATAAGATTTTTAAGGGCATGCATCTTTCCCATCGCAACATATGCCTGTGAGACCTGGACACTTAACAAAACAGCTGAGAAACACATGCATGCTTTTGAATGTAAATGCTACAGAAGAGTTCTTCAAATACCATGAACACAAAAAAGAACAAATATATACATACTACAAGAACTTGATACTGAAGAAGTCTGGCTAGTAAAGAGGACTAAAGAAAGAAAACTTAAATATTTTGAACACATTAAACGTCATGATAATCTAGAGAAAACTGTCTTGGAAGGGTACATAAAGGGAAAAAGAAAGAGAGGAAGACCAGGGTGAAGATGGCTGTAAGACATCGTTGATGATCTGCAAATGGATGCATCAGCGGTAGGCCATCTTGCTCACAACCGAGAGGCCTACTGGGGAACTGTTAGGGAGGCAAAGTTCCGCAAAGGACATGCAAATGAATGAATGAATGCCATTAAGGCATATTGGGGAATACTGTGTTAGGTCCGTATTTTCCAAGACCTTCGGCACATGAAAGTCTGGTGTGGTCAGTATCACGCCTGGCCGCTTTACCATCCCAGATTTCTCTGGTACCCATTTATTTTGTCCTTTGGAAACTGGTTGAACCCTTGGACAGCACAAATGACTAATGAGGAATGTTTGAGAAGAGCTGGAGAGACAAAAAATTTTGTAAAAACAAATAAGAGAGAGACAATGTACTTTCATAGGACATGCGGTTGTAACAGAATGTTATTCCGTTTCAGATGTTGTGGTGAGAAAACCTGTTGTTGTGATCAAACAGTAATAGACCACAACTCACCTGTTTATGCTAGCACGGAGAAAGTATATCTGTGTTTCGACTAAGAATTCAGTCACGTGGATCTGATGGGCAGAATGTATGAATGGGTTAGTTGTTGGTCTGAATGTTGTAGAGACAGGTCGTGTTTGAGTTTTATTTTCTAGTAAGGGATGTTAGGAATTCTCTGGTTCATTATGTAAATTTGGTGTTGTCCTCTTTTAGGACATACGTGTTGTTCTAGTATGTAGTATTTGTGTTTATTTGTCGTTTTTAGGGCAACATTTGTCGTAGTTGTGTTAGATGGACTATCCTTTTTAGGACAATGTTGTAGTTAGATGGATTGTCCTTTGTAGGACAATGTTGTAGTTAGACGGACTGTCATTTTCAGGACAATTGTTGTAGTTAGATGCATTGTCCCTTTCAGGACAGATGTGGTTGTCATGTAGAGTGTGTGTTTGATTTGTCCCCGTTTTGGACAAGGTTGTAATCTCAGGTTGAAAGGCATGTTGTAGTTTTGAAGTTGGCATGTTTTGTCAATGTTGTATGCCCGAGTTAGTCCCATGGCGATGTTAGTCGCCCGGACATTTTTTTACGATCATGCTCATCAGTTGACACTCCACATCTATGCAACACACATCGAACAAATGGGATTCATCATTAAACATTTGCTGATTGTTTGGTGACTGCTGAATCCTGTGATTATTGGATTCTTGTTAGGTGTCAGCTGTGGTGGTGAGTGTCGATTACATGTAACTGGTCATGTCGTGTATTGATGTGTAGTTCTATGTTATTGTTATCTGGGCTGTCTTGTTACACGGCGTATACGAATGTCTGTTGTGTCACTGGGCCCAATGCTCATGTTAACATGTAATAGGCACAATTCAGAACAGTGTGTGAGCAGAACACGTGTTAGTGTTCAGTAATACAAATACGAAATCTGTTTCACAATGAGACTAGGGGGCATTGAAAATATTATAACAACAGGAAAAATAGAGGGAAGAATATCAAGAGGAAGACCAAGAGAAATGATACTGAACAGTCTGACGGGATGGTGTGAGAGGAGATCACCAACTGAACTGATGGCCTGCATGAAGGATCGTGTAATCTGGAGAAGCATAATAGCCAATGCCAGTCGGCACGGCAGCTAATGATAATGATGATGATGATGTGAACATCGGGGCCTTTTTCAGTGTGTAATAGAAACAAAAATCCCTCTGCTTGGACTGAACCCAGTACCGCTTAGCTAAGCAGGCCGCCATTATCTCTAAGTACTATAGCCTCCAGTTACTAGAATCTTATATAGTTCCCAATTACTAGATTCTTATATAGATCCCAGTTACTAGAGTCGATGTTTCCAGCTTGAAGCTTTCTTGTCTCTTGTAAGATAACTGACATTAGCTCATTCCACTCTATAGTCTGTCATGGCTACATGGTTATATGGTCTGTACCTAAAATGAATGATAAGTAATTTTATATTCTGCGTTCAGTGTGTGTCAAACTTTGTCACAGTTAGCATCATTTTCATAGAGTGGTCTCTCTTGTATTAAATAAGCTGCTGATTGATGTGGTTTTTGGCTAGTAACTGATAAAATAAATTTTATAAAAACCGCACAGTCAACAAGATATCGTCCACTTTAGTTATGCACAGGAATACACGTGGCTCGAGAATCTTGCGTGCATTTCTTTCTTTCTCTCTTTCTTTATGCATTTGCATAAAATTAACAATAATGATTACAATGATGGTAATGATTACATTGATGATGATGAATCTCCGTTCTCGTTAAAGACTGGACTAAACAACATGGTTCTCTTTCACCAGAAAGTTTGTAAACATAATCAAAATGCAGATTCCTGTCATAACCACAACATCATCTGTGTAAGTCAGTGGCGCCACAGAATGTGTCTTTTTCACTGACTGTCAGGCATTTTATTGAAATTAGAACACAGGCCTATAATCTGGCTAGCCGGTCACCAGGTCACGTAAAGTAAAAGGCAGGTAAAGTGTACATTACAGTACCTGCGGCTACCACTGTTAGCTGATTGCAGGGCAGAGGGCCAATAGCGGACATTCGTTCAAGATATGAAAGCACGTTATGATTCTCATATCATCATCATGATGTTTCTTCTTGTCGAAGGTTTGGCTTCATTACATTAATCTCTCGACTGAACACAATTCTTCTTCTTCTTCTGTAAATCTTGTGTTTAGAATTTTTTTTCTACTTTTGTAACTATCACTCTTTCGTGTGAAAAATGTTTCCGTAGTCTTTATCTCTCCAGTACATCATCATCATCATCGAAATTCTAGAGTAGTTAGGGTAGAACTCGTAGTGAAGAAACATATTTTGGTTTTCGACATGTGAGCATAGTCGGGCAGAAGTACAATCTGACAGCCTTGGAGCCTGTTTACACACACACAGACACACACACAGAGTGACTGAGATTGAGAAGTCAATACCACTGGGAGGGCTATTAACTCCAGAACGTTGGGAATTTCTTCCTTTATTGAAACACGCAACTTCATGACATTCTTTACTAAAAATTTGACTGAGAATTTCATGTGTGCCATGTGGAAAATGTAAATAAATTAGAATATCTAGATTCGATCATCACCACTAATGGTTATTGCATAGCGGAATTTAAAAGGAGACTAGCATTGCAGGACTAGCGCAAATGAAGAATACGTGACAAGGTACCAACAAGAAAACAAAGCTATGATACCAAGAGCTTGCATATTTCCTGTGGCAAGGTACGGGTGCGAAACGTGAACACTTAACAAATCACTAGAAAAGAGAATAACAGCATTTGAAATGAAATGTTATAGAAGGGGACTTAGAATATCATAGAAAAAAATCAGAGAAAGAGATATTGACAAGATTTGGTGTCGTAGAAAACTGGCTTGTAAACACCATCAAAGTTAGCAAGATGAGATACTTCGACCACATCAAGAAACACAAAGGTCTGGAGTGGTTGATAGCAGAAGGCACAGTGCCCGGAAAAAAAAGAGAAAAGGGACGACCTGACCGCAGGTGGATCCAGGACATCACGGAAAGTCTAAAAATGCCAGTGCGAGATGTTGGACAACTTGCTTAAGACTAGATCCATTCAAGGAGGCAGAGAGAGGGACAACGTTCTGGAAAAGACACGTCACATGACAGAAATATGTTAAAATGAAGGCCAGGAAATACAGGGTGTTCAGAAAGTGATGCAACCCTATAGGGGCAACGCGTGTAATTTTTTGTATGTTTGTTTGTCCAGGTGGTGAAGAACACTGAGTAGCTATGAGGTACACGCTGCAGCATTGGGTATTCATTGTCAGGCAGTATATCCACTGCGGCAGTTATAATAGGACGCAGGAGGCCTGCTCAGTAAAATACTGAAAAGTTGTTCCAAACAAACCGTCCAACTTGCAACACTAATGCAAGCAAACATTCATATTTGTGTGGATGCAGTCCCACGATACACGTTGCAAAGGGTATTCAAGAACATGACTAACCATGTTCATTTGTGTGAAATACAGAATGGCAGTCACTTCCTGCATGTACTGAGAAATAAGCAGTTACCTATAGGGTTACGACGCTTTTGAACACCCATGTATCTGGGAAGAGAGTTTCGACGCCTTTCAGCTGTTAAGCTTGTTTGTAATGGCTGACTGGATCCCACATAGTGTAACAGAGGATACTGTAACGGTATCGGCGATAAAACAGTAAACGTATCTACTCATAATGTGGGGATCCTTTGCCTACAATTTACCCCCATCATCCTTGTGAAGACCTGTATACGCGGGGATGCTTTTCACTTCATTATTGTAGCCTTTGTTAACATAGCTACTGTATTTGTTAACATAGCTACCGTATTTGTTAACATACCTACTTTATTTGTTAATATAGCTACTGTATTTGTTAACATAGCTACTGTATTTGTTAACATACCTACTTTATTTGTTAACATAGCTACTGTATTTGTTAACATAGCTATTGTATTGTGTGTACACTGATGTTCCCAGTCTTGCTGAAAATTGTTAAAGTTTGTTTAAAAGCAGTGATTTCGGCTAAGATTGAAATAAACTGCTGTGCCAGTCTATCCTTATCATTTCTCTCGCTCTTTTTTCTCAGTCACTGTGTGTGTGTGTGTGAGAGAGAGAGAGAGAGAGAGAAGGGTGAAAGGGCTGGTGGGGAATTCACTGAAGATATAAGGGAAAAAATTTTAAGCGAAGAAGCAGGGAAAACACAAAAAACAATATTTCGACCACAAGCATCTTCAGGGACAGCAGAAAAGATGAAATAAGTACTAAAAAAGGGACCTGTTGAATTTACGCATTCATTTGTTACATATCATTAACAATGGGGGCTTTTAATGCAAAGATTGATACAGAAAGAGCAGAAAACGAAGGATATGTTTTGGGGACATTTAACATAGGACACAAAAATGAGGCAGGTGACAATCTAATAGCGTTTTGCATGGCAAATGAGCTAATGATCGCTAACACAGTTTTTAAACAACATCCAAGAAAACTTTACACATGGACATCACCTGATGGGAAAACCAAGAATCAAATAGATTACATTTTAGTGCAAAGAAGGTGGAGATCAAGTATAACGTCAGCAAAAACTTTACCAGGTGCTGATTGTGACACGGACCATGAGTTATTAATAGCAGACATGAAGATAAAGATAAAAAAGACAGGTCAGGTAAGGTATCAAGACCACTTTGCTTTGATCTTACAAAATTACCAGAACAATACGGTATAGAAGTGAAGAACAGTTTCGAAATCATGATGCCTGTACATAAAGAGATGACACCAGATGAATTCGCTACTCAGACCATAGATATCTTAATAACAACAGATAAAGACATGGTTCCAGTAAAGAAAAGACAAAAGAGTGGATGGATTACAGAAGGCACATTAGAGCTGATAAAGAACGTAGAGAAATAAAGACGAAATGGAAAGTAGCAAATAAAAACAAAGAGGAATATAATTTTTAACAACAAGAAAGTACGAAAAAAACATAAGAAATTAAGAAAAAAAACAATACATACAAGATTGTTGTGAAAGAATAGAAGGACATCAAAAGTGTGGAAGAGACAGTGAAATGTTTAAAGAAATGAAGACATTGACAAGAAATGTCACACCTAATCTAAATGTAATTTGTGACAAGATGGGGAAGACCTTGACAGAGACAGAGGAAATTCTAGAACGATGGAAGGAATATTGCAGAGGAATGTATGAAACAACTGACCGTGAAAGCAGTAATCAATAGTGTGAATTATTATTGGAGGAGAAAGAACCCGAATCGACAATAGAAGAAGTTTTATGGGCAATAAAGAATCTGAAAAATGGTAGATCACCAGGATGAGATGAGATAACAGCTGAACTTATTAAAGCAGGAGTAAAGGAATGTGCAACAATCTATTATGCACTATGTAAAAATATATGGCATTGAAGTATTTGGCCAAAAGAATGGAAAAGAACTGTATTCATACCACTGCCAAAAAAGGGTAACCTGAAATTATGCACAAACTACAGAACTGTTGGCCTGATTATTCATGCCAGTAAAATTCTATTAAAAATCATAATTGGTAGACTTCAAAAGAAAATAGAAGAAGTCAGTATGGTCCAAGCTAGTCTTTAGCAAGAAAGAGGATCAAGAGATCATATATTCAATAAAAGATTAAAAACAGTGAAACGCAGAGAATTTAATGTGAATCTATATTTATCTTTTATCAAAGGCATTTGATTGTGTACAACACCAGAAACTGTGTGAAATAATGGGAAAAATGGAATTTCCTAAACATTTGATACAATTAATATCACTACTTTATCTAGACCAACAGGCAATAGTAAGGATAAATGGTGAAACAACAACTTGGTTTGACATAAAACAAGGGGTCTGTCAGGGGTGCATACTGTCGCCTTATTTATTTAACTTGTATACTGAAAATATAATGAGGAATGTTAGAGAAGATGTAAACAAAGAATATTACGATGCCATAACAATCCCAAAACAAGCTATCAAGTGGAACACAACAGGCCAAAGAAAAAGAGGCAGCCCGCGTGAAACTCTGAAGAGGACATTGTTAAGAGAGGCCAAATTAACAGGCATAAAATCCTTTGATGAGGTTGAAAGACTCGCCGAAGACAGGAAAAATTGGCGAACTACTTTGCGAGCCCTATGTGACGTTTAACGGCACGGGAAGGATATAAGATAAGATAACAGTTGGAGGTTATGAAATACCAGAGATTAGACATGTTGATGACACAGTATTACTGTCCAAAACACAAAAAGGATGGAAAAACTAATTATGTCAGTCTATAAGAATAGTGAAGAGCGAAACCTCTATCTTAATGCGAAGAAAACTAAATTGATGACAACTGACAAAACAAATAAGGCAGCTGAAATATATATCGATGAGGAAAAATTGGAAGAAGTGGAGAGTTTTGAATATCTTGGATCATTACTAACTAATAATGGAGATACAATGAAGGAAATTAAAAGGATAACATCTATCGCTCTTCAGAAAGAGCTGTGGAGAGGAACAGATAGAAGTACACAAATAAGATTGTTAAGGACATTTATCTTTCCTATCATAACATATGCCTATGAGGTCTGGACACTTAACAAAACAGCTGAGAAACACATAAGTGCCTTTGAATGTAAATGCTACAGAAGAGTTGTTTAAATACCATGAACACACACACAAAAAAGAACAAATATATCCATATTACAAGAACTTATTATTGAAGAAGATTGGCTAGTAAAGAGGATTAAATAAAGAAAACTTAAATATTTTGGACACATTAAACGTCATGATAATCTAGATAAGACCGTCTTGGAAGGGTACATAATGGGAAAAAGAAAGAGAGGAAGACCAAGGCGAAGATGGCTGCAACACATCGTTGATAATCTGCAAATGGATGCATCAGCAGCAGGCCATCTTGCTCCCAACCGAGAGGCCTACATGAGAGCTGTTGGGAGGCAAAGTTCCGCAAGGGATATGCAAAATGACCGAGTGACTGATCTGTTACATACTTCAACTTAGCTTCAGCACAAGATGGACAATCACGTGGATTATACCAATCATTTCAAACGATCACAATAACATCCAATAATACATTAAATGTTACTTTGTGTACAGGAGAGCTCCACTCAAACGGCAGATTAGATATAACTACAAAATATGTAGTGACTCACAGTGTTGGATTAACCAGATCCCCATGTTAACACCCCTCCCACACACACACACACATACACATATATACAGGTACACACACTTACAGACATATACTGTCTATCACCTGATATATTGCTTGGTTCCCCTCCAGTTGTGATCTCTTTTGTTACTATATGACTTCGTATTGCTCAAATCAAATCAACTTATACTTTACTGTTAGTCTTCTTCTTCATCTTCTTCTTCTGCTTCCTCTACCTTTTCCGTGGAACTGCGAGCCGATGTTCTTTGCAGCCGATGCTGTTAAGATGTTGAGACACAGCATAGTATCGGACTGAGAATGGCTAGCAAGTCAGATTGGGTCGCTGATTGCCAGATCGGAAATTGGTCTTGTACTCTCCAGCACGCGTATTATTGTAAATAAATTTGATGTGAAATTTACCAAGTTATTTATTTTCATATAAACACCAGCACATCATATAAACAGGTGCCCCCCCCCCCGGGGGGGACACTAAATAGCTCTAGTGGTTTTTTTTTTAAAATTCAGTTTACATAGATCTTTGTCCATTTCATTTGAATTACTTTCCAAATTTCTAGTAATGTTGTCGGTGCAATTAAAGAGGCAATAGTGCAACTGCATGTATGTAACATAATGTTAACATTAATGCGTAAAGTGTAATCGCACGCTTTATATATTTCTAATAACTATCTGCCCTTTCAAAAACTTGTCGTAGTTATATTAACACAGCTGTCAATAATGGTATGTGTGTCAACTGAACGCAGTACATCTGATTCAAAATGCCTAAGGGAAAGATGACTCACTTTCCGATCACTCATTGAAGAAGGTAGATGTTTTAATCATTCTCAGTACTGAAAACGATCGCTCCTCCCCAGCAGTTAATAATCATGAATAAATTAGCAAGCGGATTATTAGGAAAACTTGGCAGTTTATCTCTTTCAGGGTATGGTAGAGAGCGTGAAAGCTCTTCTGCATAAGAGTGATCAAAGTCCTTATGACAAACTTTTACCAGAGTATATACTACCAACGCGGTTCACTTCATGCTTTCAGCCAGTTTGTACGTCTGCGATGCCATCAGTATCTGATAACAGGAGCGAATCATTTTTTACACACGTAAATCTTCCAAGTTTATTATGTTTTGTCCAGTTTATACAAAGTATCAGTAATGTTTTTGTGTGTGTGTGAGAGAGAGAGAGAGAAAGGGAGAGAGAGAGAGAGAGAGAGAGAGAAACATACAAAATAAATTAAATATTTGAAAGCCATTTTACAAAAAATTCGTTGCGCTTCCTCTTTGTCCACAAAGTCTCCGATGTTTGATTCTATACAACACAAACAACAGAAATAAATCCAAACTCGATATCTTCAGCAGTGTTATATGCAAATGACAGACTATCGATAATAAATTTAGAATTCACTGTTCTTGAATGTATACAGTATTTGGGTCAACTCAATCATAATTCACCGAATCCTTTTGCAATCAAGATCGGGTAAAGTCTATAACCTCACATGTAATCGTAACAATGACCATCCACTGTTTTCTCTTAGCTTTCGCTCCATCTGTAATTAAACTCTTAAGGTCCTCTCTGACACTGCTTCGCTACTGAATTGTGAGCCGTCTCTCTGATTTATAACCCCACGTATAAATTATTCATACTAAAATCTAACTCCCCCAAGTGTCTGATTCCTATGTTTTCTCATGAACAGTTGCAAGATGTCTTGTCAGATCTAAACTGAAACTCCTGAATATGTGAAGACTGCACATCACTTATAGCTACACTACTACTGGAATTATTGAACCAAATTGTCATGTCTGATATTTCTGGGCATGTATCTACTAGATTTATTTCCACATTTACCTTTGCTGAAATACAATTTTTGGAGAAAGTTAGCCTGTGTGATCATGTCTGTTCACAGCCTGGACAATCACCCAGACTTCAGCTTACTTAGCCTAATGGATAATCACTACCTAACTAATCAGATATGAAGAGACAGAAAACTGGACAATCTTGTAATTTCAGATAACTTCAGAAACGTGAACACACGTCTTCCGTGAACTTGACGCATGAACTGTCGGTCTCAGCACAGCTGTGACTTTGACACAGGACTGTCGATCTCAACACATTTCGGGGAGGGGGGGGTGAAGGAAGTGTTTAGTTAGTGGCTGCTAGCAAGTCTAATATACTATCACATAAATATAAAATCCCTGAATTGCCGGATAAGAAATGATATTTCTGAGAAATTCTACAAAGTAAAATAGCACACTAAACTACAACAAGAAACTGACTTGACAAATATAAGAAACTAATGTTCGACAAATATAAGAAACTAACTTTTGATAAATACTGTATAAGAAACTGACTTCTGACAAATATAAGAAACTAAACGAAACAAAACAGCAGAAAAGCTGAATATTAGCTGTGTCTGCAACGAAAAAGGGGGGGGGGAGGGGGGCGGGGAGGGGGAGAAACAAAGTCTGATCGTTAGTGCCAGCTCCATTAGATCGTCACCAAATTCCAATCACGAGCCCATGGTTCAATCAGAAGACTTGTACTGGATATGTGCCCTGGAGGCGCGATCCTGTAATCACTTTTGTATTCTGACTGTGTCTTGGAATTTCTAGTGCCGACATTTTCCTTCCTATCTGGCCTCCAAAGAAGTTGTTATCTCCAAGCAAAAACGACATTCTCAAAAGTGGAAGCAATTTGTAGTCAGTCATAACATGAACCAAAACCAGGACGTGAATAACAAAACCAACAAAACTAACAAATGTGTGAAACGTAGCGCGGTTTTCAGTCTTTAGTAACCTCCCATCTATACTCCTCACACTGTTATAATGGGGAAGGTACCGATACCATAGCACAATATTTGGTTGTTTTTATTATATTTAACGCGGTCAAGTTTACAGTTGTAGGAGCTAGAATTCCTTATTAATAGTATCATCTCACAGATCTGCATATCCGCGAGTGACCATTCTCCGCTAACACTTGACAAAGTCGCGGTCTGCTCATTTCAGATAGTGACCGAAGACATGAAATTTCAGACCAAGAACGACACATCTGAATGCTTTAACGGAATAAGTTTGCAGCAGTGACTGTAGGCATGAACTCCAGGACAAGAATGGCACTTGAATCTTTTACATGTAGAAAGTTGCTGCCATGGCTGAAAGTAAAGTTTCAGACTGATGAGATAACGTAAAAGATATATAATATTTATGCCACATGGACAGTTTCAATGACTAAAACTTGTTATACTAGGCCAAGGCTGTTTGATCACGTTTCAATGACTAACGCGCCTTGTCGAAGAATGGAAAATTCTTAGTGTGCATGAAATAACAGGTTTAGTTTCGTTGTAGGAAAGGAAAATTCCGGGGCTGGGGAGGGGGGATAGTATATAAGGCTTAAAAGACCAAGATTCTCCTGTCATGGGTCGGATGCTGAACTGAAGGGGACTGCTCGGCGTAATGAGGAGCTCTTGGGTGAAAGAATGTTGTTGTTCATGGACAGGTTTTAGCTTGTGCAGAAGAGAAACACATAAGTAAGAAAACTTTGAGCAAGATGATGCATGAAAAGAGCTACGATCTCACTGACCCACTGACTCACGTGAGTAGATGTTGTAGTGTTTGTATGTGTTGCAGTTTATGATTGTTACTGCGGAATTATTGAATGTCTTATCTTTTGTTGTACATGTAATATGCAGCCCAGTGAGGCGTAATTACAGGGAACTGAAGAAGACGTAGTCGAGAGAAATGAGTAAATTTAGTACAAAAAAATAAACAGAAGAAGGCATACAGTCGAGGAAATAGTTACGCAAGTACAAAACAGATAAGTGTACAAATAAAGAGACGTGTGTGCTTATGTGTATGTGATATGTGTGCCATTAATGTGAACCTAGTACGTTTAGTACAGACCTCGTACTATGAGAGATGAATATATATATATATATATGGGTGTCTGAGTGGCGAAGTGGTTAGTGCACTGGTCTCTCATGTTTAAGGTCGGGGGTTCGAATCCGGCCGGGGGCACCCCAGTCACCCAGCTGTAGAAATGGGTACTCGACTTCTTCTGGAGTTGGGGAAGGAAAGGCGGTCAGGCGTGATACTGACCATATCACCCTCTAGTGTGCTGACAGGTCAAGGAAATATGGGCACTAACACCATGTGCCTCTAAGGCTTGACAGGGTTACCTTTACTTTTTTACTTATATATTTCCTGGACGTGACCGAAGTTCCGAAGGCGGAACCGAATATGATAAAAAGAATAGGCAAAAGAGAGTGTGTAAATTGATGACTGGCCAACTTGAAACACAACATTTACCCTACTACACGTACATTTAAGTATTCGTCGTTTATTGAAACACGTGTCCTTGCTGGAGATGGAGTGGATAAACAGACATACAAAAATAAGTGTACCAGAGTGGGTGACGATCTGTTAAACAAAAAACGCTCCCACGTTTTATATATATATATATATATATCCTTGTATATTGGATTCTTTATTACATTTATATATATATATATATATATATATATATATATATATATTGTTGATATGATGCACTTTTAAACATGTTCTTTGCACGCTTATAATAATGTTACTTCTGGAATCATTTGATCTCGTTTCATTCTGCTAAAGATTCATCACTTATTAAAATATGATTTGATTTATGTGTAAGTTGCCTAGAGGAATTGCTTGTTTACTAACGAAAGAATGAGAGTGGTTAAAAGGTTAAGGACACACTGAAAACCAGGGTTGACTGGAAATATGGGATGAGGATATGGAGTAAGAGAGGAGAAGTATTAATTATGGGTGGCATCTAAGAAAGAGAGCCTCAGAAGAATAAGTATTAATTATATAGGTTTTATCGTACTACAGTACACGAAGATAAAGCTAACAGAATAAAAGAATAAAGAATGGGTGTATCGTGTTTCAGTGCAATAGGATAACTCAGAAGCCCTTACTGGGCGGAATAATCAGAGAGAGAGTGAGAGAGAGAGAGAGAGAGAGAGCAAGCGAGAGAGAGAGAGAGAGAGAGAGCGAGCGAGAGAGAGAGAGAGAGAGAGGGGAGAGAGAGAAATTAAGGCAACAGGATAATAAATAACTTCAGACCCTACTACATCCAGTTCAACGGTGAACCACTAAATCTAACTACGGAGCACAGGGTGAGAAAATATTTCGAAGCATGATTATATAATAACCATAAACCACTCTCCCTATTTAAGAAACATCCTTAATCTATTAAATATGAAATACAAATAAATGTAACATAAATGTAAACTTATATGTTTATACAATGTTCGAAATAGAAATATTCCTTTAAATAGTTTACATTTATTTGATGATAGAAGTCATACCAAGACATCATTTGCTCAACACTTCGAGGTTTCACGGACTAAATGCAGATTTCTTTGCCTTCAGTCAGTAAGGCGGTTCACCATTGCTGTACTGGGATCATCCGTTCAAGGAGGATACCCTATGAACTTGCCGGAGTGCAATGATTATGATCATGTTGATTCCAGTATCTTAGTGTTGTGAATCAGATGTTCTTTTAATATTAAAGCACTAAAAACTGTAAGCGAATGAAAAGACCGAAGCACTGATTCAGCGCACATGTCATGAGAAAATTACCCACAAAAGACAGAAGTATTTGCTAGCAGATTATAAGATTATAAAATTCTTTCAAGTTGGCAAAGTCTAGAAGAAGAGTAAATGAGCATTCAGGGTATAGTTCAACTGCATTTAAGTGCTTCTTTATTATTGTGGCTTGGATATAGTGTCTTTGCTTTTCATTTGTTTGCTTAGTCCGGCGCATCAGATGTGAAAATTGGTTCACTGGTTTTGATTTTTTTTCATTTTTAAATGTTATTTTGTTACTTATTATTGTTAAAGGATTGTTGATTTCTGTATAGTTAGTATGGCCAGTCAGTACTGCCAACTGAATGTGAAAATTGGTTCACGGATTTTTAATGGTGAGCATTTATTCACTAAAATATTTCTTTCTAACACTGTGATGTAGGTCACGCCTCTCGTCCCTTGATATCTTCCATAAGCTGGGTTGGTGACTTTCTGTTGTGCTGACCATCCTTGTTTTGCTGGCCATGATTGTTTTTCTTGGTCGTCACCTGCATCTCTTCTCATTTATCTTCCCTGTTGTTGTGCAGTTTTCAAGCACTCCTCTTCTCATTGTAATTTTTTTTTATTCTTCTGATACACACCAAAAATGCCCCGGGGTTCACCAAGCCTCTAAAAATGGTATCTGAGAAATCTTGGACATCAAATGCGGCCATGCGTGATAATGACATCACATTTTCATGTACCGAATGTCGTGAAAATACACTATCCACAATATGTCGTGATGGCACGGAAACGGGAATGTTACCCTTTTTTTACAGTTACCTCTTCTCATTATATGTCCAGTGAATGACTGTCGTTTTCTAATGGACTTAATTAGGTTTCTGTCTACATTTGCTTTAGTTAAACACTCCCTGTTTGTTATCTTGGTATACTTAACGTTCTTCTAATGAAGCACATCTCTTTTGTGATCTTTCTTTCGATCTGTTGATTATCCATGACTTTCATATACAGAGTCATCATCATCTCGTGCCATCTCCCCACGGAAGGTTGTCTGCAATGTATCTCCACTCTGTTCTGTTTCGTGTCCTTGTAAAACACTTGGCCAAGCTTGTCGCTGTCCATCTTCTTGATGTTGTCCACCTGTCTATATCTCTGTCGTCCTTTTGTTCTTTTCCTTTCGATCTTGCCCTCAAAAAGGGTCTTCAATATAGTATTGTGCCTGTTGGCATGCCCAAAGTATCTTAGCTGTCTTATTTTTATGATTTTTCAATATTTCTCTTTTCACTTCTAGTTGGTTTAGCACTTCGTTGTTTGTTTTGTTTTCTGTCCACGAAATATTCTTCTGTATATCCACATTTCAAGAGCCTTGATTTTCTTTCCTGTTGTCTTACTCAAGGTCCTGGCTTCTACACCTTACAAGAATATTGAATATATGTAGCATTATACGGTACGCAATCTCAGTTGCTGTGATATTTGTTTTGATGTAAATATCTTCCTCATTCTGGTGAAAGTGTTTTTTGCCAAACCTATTCTTTTGTTAATTTCCATTTCACATTTTTCATCATCTGTTATCATGCGCCCTAAATACCTGAAGATTTTCACCTGTTTCAGTAATTCTCCATTTATTTTTATAATTACAGCTGGCTTTCTTTCTTTTCTACTGAATTCAAGAACAGCGCAGAGATAAGACAGATGAGCAAACAACAACCTGTCTCATGGGTGGTCAGAAGAAAAAAAAGATGGACATATCGGTCATGTGATGAAAAGAAACAATCAGTGAATCCACCAAAACAAGCTATCGAGTGGAACACAACAGGCCGAAGAAATAGATTTCGAGCACGTGAAACTCTAAAGAGAACAGTGTTAAGAGAGGCCAGTTCAGTGGGCATAACATCCCTTGGTGAGATTGAAAAACTCGCCGAAGACAGGAAATCTTGGCGAACTAACATGTGGGCTCTATGTGACGTTTAGCGGCATGGGAAGGATGTAATATATATATATAGTGTGTGTGTGCGCGTGCGTGCGCGCGTGTGTAAAACTTTCGCTTTCACGCCATGAAGACGTACTGGGGATACATGTGTCAGGTGTGAACGAGGTCGTGAGTTTGACTGTCAGAAAAGAGGCCGTTTTCGGATGTCAGATTCGGAAGTTCCCGTGTCACTTGTTTTGGGGAGTTAAGAGTCACGTGAGGGGAGGTAGCTAGTAAGAGATAGTGTGTGGAGAGCCAGTTCTCGTTTGTCTGAGCTTGGGGTCGGCAGCACGTGTCTCTGAGGGGGCCGTTGTTTGTGGCGTTGATGTCTAGAACCTATTGTATGGCAAGTACTTCAAGTTAAAGGTGATGTTTTTTGTGTATGTGATGTATGCTATGATCCAAGGTGCTGTTCGAGCCAAGCATGTATGTTGGACAAAACGTCGTGTATGTGATTTTGTTACTTTTCATGTGTAGCAACGTAGACTCATGAGCACGTGAAATGTGATGTGCTGATGTTAAGTGTACTTTGTGAGTGTTGAGAAATTTCAGTTGGCGATGCTTATCATTTTCATCATATTTTATACTTCTTCATTACTATGCATCAAACGCATTATCATGATTTGAGCTGTTAGCATGACTTTGACAATGAGTTTCATAGTGTTATTAAGATGTGAGCATAGTTTAGTGTTAACGCCAATGATTGTTAACCTTTTCTTTGATTGAGTTCATTTTGTGAGTCAAAGTCATACATTTGAGTTTTTAATTGCATCTCAAATGTTATATGTCACAGACACAGTCCTTGACCCTGAGTGTTTCCATGTGTTGCTTGTGAGGCGGGAAATTGCCACGGGTTATGTTGTTAACTGAGGACTAAAAAGGAGAGCTAAGAATGCTGTCCCTGAGTAGGCTGGATAAGAAGAAGAAGAGTTGAAGAGGAGTAAACAGCAAGAAGAGGAGCTGAAGAGGCGTAAACAGTAAGAAGAAGAAGAGTTGAAGAGGAGTAAAAAGTAAGAAGAAGAAGAAGAATAGCTGAAGAGGAGTAAACAGGAAGAAGAAGAAGAAGAAGACCTGAAGAGGAGTAAACAGTAAGAAGAAGAAGAGCTGAAGAGGAGTAAACAGGAAGAAGAAGAAGAAGAACTGAAGAGGCGTAAACAGTAAGAAGAAGAAGAAGAGCTGAAGAGGAGTAAACAGTAAGAAGAAGAAGAGCTGAAGAGGAGTAAACAGTAAGAAGAAGAAGAGTTGAAGAGGAGTAAACAGTAAGAAGAAGAAGAGCTGAAGAGGAGTAAACAGTAAGAAGAAGAAGAAGAAGAGCTGAAGAGGAGTAAACAGTAAGAAGAAGAAGAGCTGAAAAGGAGTACAGTAAGAAGAAGAAGAAGAAGAGCTGAAGAGGAGTAAGCAGTAAGAAGAAGAAGAGCTGAAGAGGAGTAAACAGTAAGAAGAAGAAGAAGAAGAGCTGAAAAGGAGTACAGTAAGAAGAAGAAGAAGAAGAGCTGAAAAGGAGTACAGTAAGAAGAAGAAGAAGAAGAGCTGAAGAGGAGTAAACAGTAAGAAGAAGAAGAGCTGAAGAGGAGTAAACAGTAAGAAGAAGAAGAAGAAGAGCTGAAGAGGAGTAAACAGTAAGAAGAAGAAGAGCTGAAAAGGAGTACAGTAAGAAGAAGAAGAGCTGTAGAGGAGTAAGCAGTAAGAAGAAGAAGAGCTGAAGAGGCGTAAACAGTACGAAGAAGAAGAGCTGAAGAGGCGTAAACAGTAAGAAAAAGAAGAGCTGAAGAGGCGTAAACAGTAAGAATAAGAAGAGCTGAAGAGGCGTAAACAGTAGAAAGAAGAGCCGAAGAGGCGTAAACAGAAAGAAGAAGAAGAGCTGATGAGACGTAAACAGTAAGAAGAAGAAGAGCCGAAAAGGCATACAAAATAAGATGAGTAAGGGTCGTGATGGCCACATGAAGTGGAAGGAGTAGGAGGAATTCTCATGCTTATTTGTGTAATTGGTTTGTGAAACCTTGGTTTTCTATGATTGCCTAAAAGTCGCGTGTCTTGATTTCTGTTGGATGGCGTTTGAGACTGAATGTGACATGTTTCGGTTGATTAGTAGTAGGATTAAGCAGAGGGACAGCAGATTTTGCCACGGCAGCTGAAGAGGAAAAATGAACCTGGGTGGAAAACGTCGGGAGAGGTATGGTGTGAAGATAGGTAATCTTAGGACCTATTGACACACATAAAGGCCACAACCTAGGCTAAATGCACCATGATATAAGGGAGTCTCCTAGAGGACGCGAGAGAAGAAAATAAGTTACTTTAAATACCTATATATGTTTACCTATATCTTTATAGGTAACGAAAATACCAAAGACAAACACGAAGTGCACAGGTAATTTAATATTACACAGGCCCAAGACCATCGGCGCATGAAAGTTTGATGATGTTGTCAGTATCACGCCTGGGAATCGCCTTCTCGGAATTTTCTGGTACCCATCTTTAGAGGATGGGTGGAGATATATATATATATATATATATATATATATATTCAAATACATAATACATATATATCTTTGTGAACGAAGAAAACGAGAAAATTGTTTCCAGTTTTGATAACAGGACTATTATCATCATCATTATCAGGTGCCGTGTCGGTAAGCATTGGCAGCCATGTTTCTCCATAGATCTTAGTCCTTGATATTTTTAATCAGCTCAGTTGCTGCCATTGGATTAGACTGTCTAAGATTTTCTTTTTTAAATATTGGTCCTCATCTGACTCTTTTCTCATTTATCTTTCCTGTTGTTATGATGTTTTAAAGCCTTCCCCTGCACTTTATATGTCAAATGAATGATGACTGTCGTTTTATTATGGATTTTATTAGATAACATATAAGATAAGATTACGTATATAGGATTGGTAACATGCATAATCTTATATATATATATATACTTGCTCTTCATGCATATATGTTTGCATTAATATTGATTATATTAATTTATGTCATGGACAGCTATGACTGCGTAGATTAAAGTGCTAGTGCACAAATATATTCGTGTGGAGGTGACATGTTAGGGCCTAAAGAGTTCCAGGACATTAGGTCCATAAAGTTCATAATATTAATAGTGCAGTCCTGTGAAAATTCATTATCATATGTTATTATGCTTGAATTATTTTGCGTTTTCTTTGATTTGTTTATCCATTGCTCTTCCATTACTGATTAATAGTGTCTTGATGTCTTGTTGATTGTCAGTGCCAGTTCGTATGCTGTTACTGTGGTTAATTGTGAGATTAAATTTGGAGATTTCACAATTTGTGAATTGTACTGTATGCCATGTGTATTTGTTGTATTGAATGTCAGATGGTTGATCTGAATTATTCACAAACGGCATACAATAGATCAAGGAAGAGGGGGAACCTGGGTTGGTGGTGTAATAAGGGGGATATAATCTGTCCTATAGTGCTGTATACTCCTAAACTACGAGATTATTGGTCAGTGAACCATTTTCATAAAATATCTCTCCAAATATTGATAACATGTAAATTTGCAGTAATAAGTTTTACACATTCCCTGTTTGTAATCTTAGGTGCCCATAGTACTCAAGCAGTATCGATCTGTTCATTGTCTATGACTCATTTTCATAGAGTAGGGTAGACTCAGTGTAACATTTTAAAACTCTGTCTGATGCTCACTGACGGAGATGGATTGCACAAGATGTTTCTCATTTTTTTGGAAAGCTTTTATTTTTTATTTCAGAATTTATTTCCCATCTGATATTCATCGCGTACCCACACATTTAAACGTACTCATGTGTCTTCAAGGTTGTTCCTTGTACAATGCATTTAGGTGGGTTCTTCTTTCGTGATAACCAAACAGGTTTAATCTGTTCTACGTGGCCTAAATGGCAGATACACTATTTCACTCTTCATTACAATTTTTAAAAATTAAGTTTTTTAAAAAAATCCTGATATGTATGTTACATTTATTTCATCTTGTTATCAGCTCGGTCTCTCGTGAACATTCAAACTGCAGCAGTATTAAATTGAAATATCCGTAACACTGTACAGTCCCCTTAGATGCATAACGGTGCACGGAAAATCTACACAGATCTGCGTACACAACATCTTGAGCAAGACTATCGCAAGCAAATTATTTTATAAAAGCAAAAGTAATTGTGAAGTCAGTATTTCTTGTGCTCCTCTACCCCTCTCTGACTTTTAACAATCTCTCTCTCTCTCTCTCTCTCTCCCCCCCCCCCCCTCCCCAAAACAAGAGGTCTGAATCCATTTTCATTCCTTCGGAGCTATAGCTTCACGCATGCGCGTATAATACTGCGCACCCGGGCACTGTCCAGTCGTAGTCCAGGCATATATACTTGCTATAAATGAGGTCAGATGGGCTCGCGCCTGTCAGGTTTACATCTCAGCCAGCTCAGTAACAACAAAGTCGAGTGTGTAGACTGATTATTTTATTTTAACAAGCAGAAATGTATGCAAAAACAGCCGAAGAAACATTGCACACCTAAAACTGTGCAAGAGAAGGTCTGTATTCCAATTAAGAAAGCTAAATTAGCAGACAAGACAGAAGTTGAATATGGTAAACTGTTGCAACAATTATAACCAAATGTTACCATTGTAAACCTGAATCTCACACATATACAGATTATTAAAATAAATTCTAGTTACAATCAGTTAACAGATTTCCAGTTATTGAAGTCAAGCTGATATGTCCCTGTAGTAACCATGCTAAAATGGACTAACAAAAGCGTACCCTAAGTACTCGTTAAGATTTCTGTGGGTCCGAACTTGTGCACGGTGATGGACAGCTGGGGCAATGAGTTTTGCCAGGAAATGTCAATGTTCACATGTAAACAAGAAGGCAAGATCATGTGACTTCTAGCCAATATATTCCAGCAAATGAATACGACAAACAGGCATCCGTTTACACAAAACAAAATTATATTTAAAACATTTTAAAAGAACATTTAAGTTTTTGAGTGTGTATACATCATCTATGTACTCCTATAATTTTCATTTCTATCCATGAAAAGGTTCAGAATACCAAACCGATGAAAGTAAATGTGGAAAAGGTAGTGGTTGTGACGTAATGGGTTAAGATGAATGACAAGACAAAGTGTTGGACGTTTTAATCAAGGGGTTAGAGACATGTTTTCAAGATGAAAAAGAAAACTAGCATAAAGAAGGATTAAAACCCGTGAAACAAGCCCGCCTTAAACCACCCCTCCCCCTCCAAAAAAAAAAGATTAACGAGAAACAAACCCTGTAACACTCTGGAGTACACACAGAGATCAAGCACAATATTTAAACGTCAGACACAAACTGTACTATTCCAGTGATTTTAATGTAAGTTCTGAACTATTTAGTTTTGCGCCATCTACATATCCAAGACACAATCTTCACGGGAGGGACACAGACACAACCATGCAATTTATTTCTTCTTATTAAAGAAAGAGGAAACCGTTGTTCGCATCAGAGCCGGTAGCCACACATTGGATTCGTCTCTGTAGTTATTGAACGCCTGGTAAAATTTGCCAAATTTCCATCTAATGAATGTGTTCTCATGGCCTACGGCTGTAGCTGGGGTCTTGTTTTCGATCCCAAGTCGTGTTTGGCCTGTGTTTTCACACCAGTAAAACGAGTTATCCATCCACCCTTGGCCTGCTTGAAATATTGCGGCAAAAACTGAGAAACTGAAGAGGCGGGAGATATAGTGAGGAAATTTAATCAGGAAAGAAGTGGAGGAAAACGATTCTGTGTGGAAGGAATGGATATTGATTTTAGAATCTGTGTGCAGAAAGACGACCAGTAAAAATTTCACTTGAAATGGCGCAGTAGTTGCCTGTCTACCACTCAATAAACGTAGAAGCTTTGGTTTGTGTCCAAGCAAAAATTTAAAGTTGAAAATATTTTTCGCCTCAGTTTAAGTAATATTTACATTTGTGAAACATTTGTTTTATATCTGATTTACGTTGAGACAGGTCTCATCACTGCTAGCCAACCAATTCTCGAGGCTAAATAAAATAAAATATAATTCCAGGAAAGAAAAAACTTACTATGGAATTTCACCAATATTGCCTATTCACTTCTCTGTCATGTGTTGCTGACATTGTGATCTACCTAGTCTCACTAATACATGTTTACCATTGCTGATATTTTCCTCTAAAGTTATAAAAAAACTGACTTTATGCAAAAGTCATTCTTTAACAGAAGATCAAGATGGAAATCTGGTCTTTGTGCGGTATCATGTGTAGCGGGATGTCTTCCTAGCTCTCACAGCACCAGCTTGTCGGTATGGCTGCCATCTGTTAGAGGTGTAAACACCGATGAGCAGTAATAACTTCACAAACAAAAAGTCATGGAGAGAGAGACGGGGATTCGAGATAATGCCGGTCTCCCTTGACTCTCTAGGAACTTGCTCCCTTGACTCTCTAGGAACTTGCTCCCTTGACTCTCTAGGAACTTGCTCCCTTGACTCTCTAGGAACTTGCTCCCTTGACGCTCTAGGAACTTGCTCCCTTGACTCTCTAGGAACTTGCTCCCTTGACTCTTTAGGAGTTTGTCATATAGCGAGATTATTGACGAAGATAATAAAACCACATTCATGATGAACGGTACAACTCACTGTGCAATAATACGTGAAAGGACCCAGACTGGACTACACAGTAGACTACACATAGCTGGACAAATGCTGCTTGTCAATGCCAAACAAAATGCCAGTCTAATCATGAAAACTATTATAAACTTTGAACTGGTAGGACAGGAGTTTTCTCGAAGTGTTTTTGTATCACAAACCACGAATAGACCGGTTATTATTGGTAGAGACTTTTTAGGAGCATGCATCAATAAACTTTGATTCAAATAACTTAACAGTGAACGGAATTCCAGTGAAAATGAGAGACGAGCAGGAGATAATCAAAATAGTGTGCCTATTATTTTAGACATGGACATTTTTTTTTTGTGCATTTGATCACAGCCAGACTTGTAACCTTGTTTTTGCTCATAGTAAAAAGTTTATAGTGCAGTATTAAGTCTTGTTATTGTTAGCAACCCAAGGTAGACTACACATAGCTGGACAAATGCTGCTTGTCAAAGTCAAACAAAATGCCAGTCTAACAAAACAGGATGACAATGAAGTTCCATGATAATAGAAGAAGCATTGATTCATAGATCTCAAACAGCTGGCGGTGGACATACAGAACACACACATAGCACTCGCAATAGTAACACTAGTCAGCGAGTTCCACCATACCATAGCAAAAACATTGGAGACATGTTGGTCTTCTATTTGTCCATTCACTCCATGACTTGACAAAGACAGAGCTTCTCACATACGACATTCAGAAAACACTGTGTTCTCTCTCAAACCACAAAATCACCCTCAAGTTTTTCTAACAATTCTCGTGCCGTGACAAACGCTCACAATACGTGGTCTTGTAAGTTAAGGCTCTGCTTAACCAAAATTGTCCCAAAATTTAAGTTAAAAAAAAACAATCAAGGGGGTTAACTCTAACTCATAATGCAGGGAAACAAACTCTTCGAATCCTAATCTGTTTCAAGATGGTTACACTTATCATCTTGTCATTTCACTGCAGGTGGGAGCAATTCTTTCCAGAACAGCAAGGAATTTTGTCACTATGAAATACAAGGTAATCATAAAGTCCTTTCCGTTTCAGAAAAATCACACCTTAAAAATGATATTAGGTAGGTTCTAGGTAGAATGCCACAGCCTACAAGAAGAAAATACTAACATTAATTTCAATCAGGAACTTGCCAATCATTCCAAAACACCCAGTGAAGTTGAGGAGATAGGTATAGATGAATTATGGAATTCCTACAGCACAGCCATAATCACACCAGCAAAAGCAAGCGCTGGACTGAAAAAAAAACCAAATAGAAAAGCCTGGATATCAGATAAAACATGAAAGTATATACATGAAAGACGAGCAGTCAAATTAAACATGTTGAATGCAAAAACAGATCTTGGAAAAGATCTGGCGAAAGCAACATACAAAGAAATAGACAAGAAAGTAAAAAGTTCAGCTAGAAGGGATAAAAGAGAATACATAGACAATATGGCGAAAGAGGCAGAAAAAGCAGCAAAAACAGGAGACAGCTAAACTTTATATAACATACAAAAGAGGCTAACAAGTACTATTACATCTAAAGAAAGACCAGTCCTTAGCAAAACTGGAACCCTATTAAAATCAAGTAAAGACCAAAAACAAAGATGGGCTGAACACTTCCAAGAAATACTTAATGGACCACACCCAAAAGAATTGTTAAACTTTGAAACTGACTTACAAGCCCCACAACTAAATGTCAACCTAGATGAAATTAAATTGCATGAAATTGAAACAGCAGTGAATTTAATGGCTAACAATAAAGCTGCAGGTGAAGATGAAATAACAGCTGAAATGTTAAAAGCTATCAATACTGACATGAGACAACTACAGATAATGTTTAACAAGATTTGGAAAGAAGAGAAGGTCCCTTCTAATTGGAAAAAAGGAATTATTGTTAAAATACCAAAAAAAAGGCAACCTTAGTGACTGTAACAACTGGAGAGGAGTAACCTTAATATCAGTTGTGTCAAAAGTATTTTTCAAGGTCATTTTGAATAGACTTAAAGATATAGTGGATACTGCAATGAGAGAAGAACAAGCAGGATTTTGAAAAGGGAGAAGCTGTCTCAACCAGATCTTTACTCTAAGAATAATACTTGAAGAACATATTGAAAAGCAGAAACCATTAATACTGAACTTCATAGATTTTAAAAAGGCATTTGATAGCATACACAGAGATTCATTATGGAGAATTTTAAGTCTGTATGGAATACCATCTAAAATTGTCAACATAATTAAGGACTTATACAATGGATATGTTTGTGCAGTCAACACAGAAGAAGGGATGAGTGAATGGTTCCAGACTGAAACAGGTGTGAAACAAGGATATATACTGTCTCCTTTACTTTTTGGGATTACAATAGACTTCATAATGAAAAAATGCTGCACAGGTAACACAGGTATTGACTGGGTACATGGGACCCAACTAGAAGATCTTGATTTTGCTGATGACATAACTCTTATCAGTAATAATGTGAATTCCATGCAAGAAAAAACAGATAGCCTGTCTTCAATGGCTAGCAAAATATGACTTGAAATTAACAAGGACAAAACAAAAATAATGAAAATTCCTATTAATCAAAATGGAAAAATACACATAGAAGGGACAGATATTGAAGAAGTCAATCAATTTGCATACCTTGGCAGCTACATAGACCAGGATGGTGACACTAGAAAGGAAGTTAGGATCTGAATTGCAAAGGCAGCATCAATCTTCAAGAATCTTGAGAACATATGGAATTCAAAAGTTATAAGCAAAAAAACCAAGTTGAGACTATTCAATTCAAATGTAATATCCGCCCTCATTTATGCATGTGAAAGCTGGAAAACAACTAAAGAAATAGAAAAGAAATTGGACTCTTTTGAAAACAAATGCATAAGGAAAATACTAGGCATCAAGTGGAATGAATTCAAGAACAATGCAGAGATAAGACAGATGACTGAACAACAACCAGTCTCATGGGTGATCAGGAAAAGGAGATGGACATATGTTGGTCACTTGATGAGAAGAAATGATCAGAGAATCCCAAAACAAGCTATCAAGTGGAACACAACAGGCCAAAGAAAAAGAGGCAGACTGCATGAAACTCTGAAGAGGACATTGTTAAGAGAGGCCAAATTAACAGGCATAAAATCCCTTGATGAGGTTGAAAGACTTGCCGAAGACAGGAAAAATTGGTGAACTACTTTGCGAGCCCTATGTGACGTTTAACGGCATGGGAAGGATATAAGATAAGATAAGAATCTAGAACGCTGTGGCATTACGTAGGCCAATTCATAGTTTGTTGTTTTCTTTTGTGTACAATTAGCGCCACTGTCATCAGTGTTAAAATGGCGTCTATGAAAGAAAAGTATCATAAAACATATTCACCAGTTACAGTTCAATGATGGTCTAGAAATGAGTATGGATGAGACCCACCAGTTTTTAAGAAAATCAAAAGCTGGTCTGCAAAAATTTAAAAGACAGGCAATGTTGGTTACCTTAAAAGAACTGCTAGGCCTATTGGTTACCTTAAAAGAACTGCTAGGCCTATTGGTTACCTTAAAAGAACTGCTAGGCCTATTGATTACCTTAAAAGAACTGCTAGGCCTATTGGTTACCTTAAAAGAACTGCTAAGCCTATTGGTTACCTTAAATGAACTGCTAGGCCTATTGGTTACCTTAAAAGAACTGCTAGGCCTAATGTAAATGATGAGGTTGCTGACGCTGCGTGTGATGCTTTCTAATGCAGTCCTTGAAAATCAACTCGTCATGTCTTAAATGAACTTCACATACCTCAGAGCACAGTGGTAAAGCTTTTGCACAAAACGGCTTCGTTTACTTGGTTCATTCATTCATTCATTCCTTTGCTTGTCCCTTGCGGAACTTTGCCTCCCAAACAGCACTCCTGTAGGCCTCTCGGTTGTGAGCAAGATGGCCTGCTGCTGCTGCATCCATTTCCAGATCATCAACGATGTCTTGCAGCCATCTTCGTTTCGGTCTTCCTCTTTTTCTTTTTCCCATTATGTATCCTTCCAATACGGTCTTCTCTAAATTATCATGACGTTTAATGTGGCCAAAATATTTAAGTTTTCTCTCTTTAATCCTCTTTACTAGCCAGCCTTCTTCAATATTAAGCTCTTGTAGTATAGATATATTTGTTCTTTTTTGTGTCCACGATATTTGGAGAACTCTTCTATAGCATTTACATTCAAAGGCATTTATGTGCTTCTCAGCTGTTTTGTTAAGTGTCCAGGTCTCACAGGCATATGTTGCGATGGGAAAGATGCATGCCCTTAAAAACATTCAAGCTTTGGGGATAGAAGACCGTCCATCACATGATGCTTTTGCTACGGAGATTCTGTAATGAGTTGATGAAGACACCTATTACCTTCAAAGTATTTGTTTTTTTTTCTAATGAGGCTACCTTTCATGCCTCTGAGAATGAAAATAGACACACTTTTCGTATCTGAGAGTCAGATAACTCACGTGTTGTGAAAGAAAGAGACAGCCCAAAAGTGAATATCTGGTGCAGTCTAATGCACAGAAAGGTTACTAGACAGCCCAACATGTTAGCAAATGTTTACCTGGGCATGTTGGAGCCTTACGTTACGCCTCAGGAGACTTTCAGCCATGATTAGTTTTCCAAGCAGGTGGTATACCACGGCACTGAGATTTAGTTCATCAATTCTTGAAACCAAACTTTCCAAACTGAGGGACTGGGAGGGATGGTCCAACACTATGACCACCATATTCACCAGATGTTATCCCCTGTGACTTTTTTAAAATGGGGATATACTTAGGACAAAGTGTTCATTTCACCAGTTTCTGATACCAAAACTTTGAAGGCAAGGATAACGAATGCTTTAGTGACAGTAAAAAGATGTTTCTTACAAGAAATCAAGTATCAAAGAAACGGAGCATATGTTGAAGTACATGAATAAAGTAACGAATTTTTTTGTGAGCTGAGGTAAACTGCAAAAAATAAATTAAAAAAAAACAGTACATATCATAGCTTTTGGGTCTCATAATTAACAACAATTTATTCACAGAGTCTGACTACTACATCCACAAGGAACATAAACAAATTTTTGGCATCCCTCGTGCATAAGATCCATCAAGAGAATTGAAAAAATGCAGCATTGCCAGTACCTGGGGAGTAATTTACTGCTATAATGTATTTTAATTGAAATGGACAAAACGTTACATTAATGTCAGTCACAGGTAAAGGAACTATGAGTATTTGGAACGTTTTCTGTCTTTTATTAAAAAAAAAAACCGAGAGCATCAAAAATGTTACCACAAATTGGAGCTTGAGATTCTACACTCTGATTGATTAAAAAAATTGCACTTGCATAATGAGGCAATCATCATCATCAAGTGCCGTGCCGACTGCGTTGGCTATTATGCTTCTCCAGAGTACCCGGCCCTTTATGCAGGCCATTAGCTCAACTGGTGATCTCCTCTCACACCATCGCGTCAGACTGTGCAGTATCATTTCTCTCGGTATTCCCCTGGCTCTTCTTCCCTCTATTTTTTCTGTTGTTACAGAACCCCCCTTTGCACGTCCTATGAAAGTACATTGTCTTATCATTATTTTTTAAATAAGATTTGTTGTTTCTCCAGCTCTTCTCATAAACAGAATTGTCCCCTGCTTTATTTTTTAGATCTGAACTTGTCAGAAAAGAAATAAAAAATTCTGAATAAGGAAAAGATGTTCAACTCAGTATATTTGTATGACATATATACATATATATATGTGTATATATATGTATATATATATATGTATATATGTCATACAAATATATATATATATATATATATATATATATATATATATATATATATATATATATATGAATGGATGTTTGTGTGTGTATGTTCCAGTATAACTCTTGAACGCCTGAAGCAATTTCAACCACACTTGGTACACACATGAATTACAATCAGGAGAGAGATACTGTAGGGGTACGACACCGCTAGCGCCCTAGGGGTGGGAGTGGAAAGAGGTGACATACTATCCACTAAATTCAGGTAGGAAAAAAGAATGATCTAAGGGAGTTAATCGTAAATAGAGTGGTGCTGGTCTAATAGCAGCATTTGTGGTTACCGGGGCCCAGATTTAAGTCTGGGGAGAAAAGAGCAGGACCACTGCCACCTCCCATACATGTCATAAGAGGCGACTAAGGAGATTGAGGGATAGGCAAACGACCTGCTCCTGTAAAAAAAAACTGGAGTGTTACAGAAACATAGAAAGGAAAACCAGTGGATTGGCCACACTCTGAGGAAACCAGACACCAGCATAGCAAGACAGTCACTGACGTGGAATCCTCAAGGAAATCGAAAACGAGGAAGACCTAGACGTACTTGGAGAAGAGATATTATGACAGTGCTCAGAGACAAGGGATGCACATGGAAGAATGCAGAGACTAATTCCAAGAACATGGATGACTAGAGAGCCTTTATCCGTGGCCTGTGCTCTCGGGGAAGTGAAAGGTGATGATAATGATGATGATGATGATAATGTCAATTCCAAATACTTTTGATGGTCTCTTAGCCAGCCCCCATCGGCATGGGGGGGGGGGGGGGGGTGGGATGGGGGCGACATGTAAAAGTAATAAAAAACGATAAAAGGGATGGCGACTGCAGTAAAACTGGTTTAAATAAATAAGGTAGATAGAGGTGTATGGTGCAGTTTTACAAAGTGAGGGAGGCAGTGAGTAAGGTGAGAAAAAAAATAATAGAAAGTATGAGAATGTATAAATGAAAAACATACAACATCCGATATTTCGGCGTGAGCCTTATTCGAGGATACATACACAACGAGACAGAATAGGCGCAGAATAGTAGACGTAGGAATAGAGGGAATGCGTCTTTTGTTCAGAAAGAACTTGACTGCCTGAAGTCCCTGATCATGCGGGATGGATGTGTATAAGGATACTACATCAAGGGTGAAGATACGGTAGGTGTGACCAGGCAGGAGTGTAAGGGTCTCAAAAGCAATGAGAGCATGATTGATGTCCTTAAGATAAGTGGGCAGACTAGTGACCAGAGGTTGAAAGATGCTGTCAAGAAAGTCAGAGATTTGTTCCGTAGGGCAGGAACAAGCAGACACTATGGGCCTTCCTAGGTTACCTGGTTTGTGAATCTTAGGGAGTAGATAAAAGGATGGCTTCCCTAAGCAGCTGTCGCGGATGTGAAGATGTGTAGTCGAGGGAGAAAGACCAGTCTTGTGGATGAGTTCGTTGATCGTGTCACGAACACGGTGGTTGTTGGCCAGAGTCGGATCTTGAGGGCTAGAGGCATAAAATTTAATGTTGCTCAGCTGGCCCATGGCCTCCTGGATGTACAATTCTTTCTTCCAACAAACACGACTTGTCCTCCAACTCAGTTCTTTTGAATTCAATGGCCTTTACTTCGACCAGATTAGTGATGTAGCCATGGGTACCAAGATGGGCCCCAGCTACGCGTGTCTGTTCATGGGCCACTTCGAACACAAGGTTCTGAGAGCCTTTAGAGGCCCTTTTCCCGCCTTCTATAGACGCTACATAGATGACGGCATTGGGGTCACATCAATGCCAGAGGAAGACCTTAACAACTTTATCAGTTTTGTTAAGGAGTACAATCCTGTCATTTCTTTCACCTTCCATGTCTCTGCTACTTCCGCTAACTTTCTTGACATTGCCGTCACTATCGGCCCTTCCGGGCTTACTACTTCTATCCACTATAAACCTACAGACTCTCACAGCTACCTCCTGTACTCTTCCTCCCATCCCAGATCGTGTAAGGACTCTATTCCTTTTTCCCAGCTTCTTAGGTTGCGACGTTTGTGTAATGAGGATTTTTGGATTTCCAGGATCAAGGCAATAAAATGCTAGATTTATTCCGTCAACGCGGCTATCCAGAATACGTTTTCTCGTCATCTTGGAACCGCATTAGCCATATATCGCGGCGACAAGCCCTCATCCCTAAACCGCACTGTAGCTCGGACAGAGTGAAGCTAGTACTCACGTACCACCCTCAACGCTTGGCAGTTAAAAAATACTGTTTCGCCATCTCCATCTCTTCCAGACCGAGCCTGAGACACGTGAACTTTTTGGGGAACCCCCATTGGTGGCCTACAGACGGGACAAGAACCTCAGGGACCTTTTAATTCTTAGTCATCTTAAGACAGATGACACTTTTTATGGTACCAGACGTTGCGGACGCCGTAGATGTAACACTTTGTCCGTTTGTTGTCGAGGCTAACCAGATCTCCTTCCCTAAGTTCACGTTATCAGTTCAGGAGGGTTTCACCTGTACTTCACGTAATGTTATTTATGCTATCATGTGCAAACGTTGCAGTTTGAAGTACATAGGGGAGACTGACTTACGGTTAGGAGATCGATTTCGCCAGCATCTCAATGATATTTCTAAGAGGGCCTGGCCACCTGTGGCTAAACATTTTTGCCTTAGTAACCACAGGGGTAAACAGTACATTTCTGTTAGTGCGATCCGCTCTTGTTCTGCTGGTGTACGATTTCGGAGGGTCCTAGAACTGCGCCTTATTTTCCAGACTGGCTGTCTCCACCCAGCTGGAATTAACAATGTCTTCAGCTTTCTGTAACTTTTTTATTTTCCACTGGCCCTTTTTTTTCAACTCTACTTTCTTTCTCTATACTACCCCTCCCTACCACCACCCTATTTTCTTCTCTGCCAACATATTGGTGTCTTTAGGGTCTTGTCCTATTCACCAGTTTCACATTTTCTCCCTGAAGGTGTTTATGTTCTTCATTCATTATCTCTCCGCGTCCCCTTTTCCCTTCCCTCTTCCCCCCCCCCCCCCCCGACACGTCTAGCGGCTATGATGTTTATATTGTCTTCCCCCCACCCTTTTCTCCTACTTGTTCTCCTCCTCTCTCTCCACCTCTTCTTTACGATTGGCTCTATCGGGCATCTTTTGTTGGGGGCAGCGTGGTATTTCCTTCTCTCTTCTACTACACACATTTCTGTTTTCTACTTGGAGGAAGACACATTCAGACAAGTTCTTCGTGTTTTTGTCTCGTTGTGTATGTATCCTCGAAAAAAGCTCACGCCGAAATATCAGATGTTGTATGTTTTTCATTTACAGTCACAGGGGGACTCTACACATTATAGAGTAATGTCTTTTACAAATTTACTATAATATTAATTTAACTCAAAACCTGATTATATACAGCTTATTTAGTTTCATCTCCAAGAGCAAGAATAAATAATTTCTCTTGTGAACCCACCCTTGAGTAAGCAACATAAGGTTGTCTGTGGGAGAAACATGGCGATCTAAAATCCACTCTGCAGTATTAATAATTAATAACTTCCCGAGCAACGACAGGTAATCAACTAGTAACTGTATAAAGTATGAGCTTTTTCCTATCCAGAATACTATTAACTTATTTACAGGTTATTTATGTGCCTATTATTTTTAAGTGGTTGTAAAATTTATCACTTTCTGACGTCATGTGACAGTGAAGATACGCGTAATTTATTCTTAAACATGTCAAAATAGCTTCAATAAATTATGCCTCTGTTATTTTTGACTGATAATAAAATGTGTGCCTGATGTCCGACACTTCCCTAACAAATCTTTGACAAAGGATAGATAGACTTAACTCAGAAGAAAAATATCACATCGCAGGTAGAATATATTATTAGAAATACAAGTACTGTTCCAAGAGTATGTCAAGTGAAATAGAATTAACCACAGTCTGAACAAAGCACTATATATAGAATATCAGACTTCCAGCCTGAATATAGTAGTTTATATAGAGTGTCAGAAATCTGGTTCAAACAACGACTCTGACACTCGCGACATCTTTTCTGATTCCCTCATTCCCCCCCCCCCCCCCCCCCCCCCCCAGTCTGGAAACTGGAGCAAAATCTGAAGAATATCCTCGTCTGTAGCCACCTTAATCGCGATCCTGTCTTTGTCAGAACTAGAAAGTGCAGCCGCCCCCGCCCTGTCGCATGGCCTATAGTCTGGGAAACGAAATCAATTACTTGTTCCAAAACTGCCCTAACACTTCATGAAGGTTTCACATACGAGTCCCGCTACGTAATTATATGCCACTGTGTGTTTGCAAAAAGCGTAGGATAACTTACACTGGACAGGCCGATCTTAGATTAGGTGATCGCATTCAGAAACATCTTTATGATATCTCCCAGTATGCTCCTAAGCCAGTTTCTACTAATTTCAAACGGCCCAGCTACAGAGGCAAGACTGATTTTCTAGTAACAGCCATTAAACGCTGTCACTCTGATGACAGAAACTGCCTGGCCCTTGAGAACCGGTATACACAGGAATATGGGACTCTGCAACCACACTGTTTGGATTTGAAATTCAGCTATTCTTAACTTTTCCTTTCTCCACAATCATATTCCCTCCCTATTGAACTATCATCTACTCTTTCCTCACCTGCAACTGGTATTCAAAGGCCTTCACTGTAGTATATTACAGATCATCTATCCCAGCCTTTCATCCTCTCCATTCACTCTTTTCTCAGCTTGACTACCATTGTATTCCTCTCTCTCCTTTCCCTTTCCCCTTCCCTCCCACTTTACTACTAATCAGTCAGAGTGACACCACACCTCACAGATCTCCATTTAAAAATTCACAGTACGTCACCCACGCAACCTCAGGCGAGGCTTCTTGCAAGTCACAGCTAAGTGCTCCCTTTTATTATTATTATTATTTTCTCCAATATTATTTGTTATACATTCTTTTCCTTTTCTATTTCTTCGTCCTTTAAGTTCTTGTATACTTTGGGTGTAAACGGAAACGTAACAACTGTGTGCTCGATAATTAATAAAGCTGCTTCTACTTTTATTCTGTGACATTTTATTATGACAGCTTTACTGCATTATGTTTGTGTATATTTATATATTCAGTTTTATATATACTTATACCCACAAACTATTCACGTATCAATTCATCAATGGTAGTAGCCTCCAAGTTGTTAGATACGACATATTCCACATCTGTGTAACCGACGTCCTAAAGTTGTTTGATGGTAAAAATACTTGAATCAATCCAAGTGTGAAGACATCAGTCCAAATTCAACGTCCAGCTTCAGTGGGAGTGGACTGAATTAGACCGCGTTCCAGTTATCTTTTCCCTTACACAACTGTCTATTTCACAAGGCTGAGTTCTACAGAGTCTCATCTCTAAAACTGTCTTGACTACAGCACGTGATCAGTCAACTCACTTGTGTGTATGTGTGTGTCTAACTGGGTGTCCTAAAGCAATCAATTCTTCTCTGAAGGAGGGTCCTGGACGAGGGTGTAACGAGAAACTGCCTGGCAAAGAGAAAAGAACACGCTAATCTGGCGGTTAGATTTACTGTTCAAAAAAAAAAAAAAGAAACTCAACACTACTGTAGTCGTAATGGACACCAAATTTCAAAGTTGTATCAACATTTTATTATACAGAATTAATGTTTCAGTCTTGACATGATTGGTTGATTGATCTTATTTCAAAAGGGTTAAGGATTGAGCACGCAAGCCCGTCTGACATTCTGCCCTTTATCATACAACTTTCACTCTGCTCCAAACATTCTACAAATATGCTGCTCATATAACAAACATAATTAACAATAAAGTAACTACATACACATAAAATGACTGACTACATACACATATAAATTACTACCCACATACACATATAAATGACCATCAACCAATTAAATTTTCATTACTATTCAGAATAATGAGTTCGGTGTCTCTTTAAGACTTTAACAATGAAATGATGTTCATTACATTTGGTTTGGACTTTTATTCTTTGCGACTGAGGCCCCCGTTTCAGTAAGGTGTATGGCCTCCTCTGGCCTGTATCAGAGAACGACATCTCTTTGATATGGATCCGATTAGCCGTTGGATCTGTTGTGGGATGGCTGCCCACTCTTCCGCAGTGCAAGAGACAACTATCGGAGATTGGTTGGCGCCTCGTTTCGCTGGCGGACTTGTCTGTTGAGTTCATCCCATAAGTGTTTTATTAGGTTCATGTCCGATGACATGGATGGCCACGGAATGGTTTGGACATTGTTATAAACGAAGAACTGGTGAGTTGTGCCACATGAAGTCGAGCGTTATCCTGTTGAAAAATCGACCCTGGTGCAGCCAGAAGTGGAAGGGCGCGAGGACGAAGAATTTCAGCGATATATCGTTGGGCATTTAGGTGTCTGGGGTAAAGCTGGGGCGACCATCCCCAACCCAGCGCGTCACAGGTGGCAGATGGTGAAAGTCCTCCAGATATGTAAGATCCCTGTTAATAAGGATTTACCCAAATAAACAGGCGCGAGACCAACTGGCGGTAGTCTCAGAGAGCGAGGTGGGGTGGTAGGTGGCTCTACTACTCCTATAAATGCCTCATATGCACGGTGAAGGAATACCAGGCGGGTAAAAGGCGCCTTAAAACCTCTCTCCCTCACTCTGCCTTGCGGGTAGGACAGGGAGTCCAAAGGCTAGCGGACAGTCCGTACACAAACCGACAGAAGGCAACGGGAAACCACTGGTGTAACTCACAAGAACAATTAATGGTATTCAGATTAATAGACTTGTCATGAACGACGTTTTTGTATGTTCTTCTAGAACAGCCTCGTCCGGTAGGGCAGCTCACGAGCCACAGGTGAGGCCAGATCGTCATCAAGCTACTGATGGCAAAACTAACAAGTTCAAAATAGCAACATGGAATGTTAGAACTTTATTCCAGGCTGGAAAATTAGAAAATTTAAATATTGAAATGGAAAGGATGAAGATCAACATATTAAGAGTGGTTGAAGTTAGATGGACAGGTGCAAGGAAGATAAACTCTGATAAATATACAATAATATATTCAGGAAGTGAGAAACATGAACGATGAGTAGGAGTAATATTTGACGAACAAACAGCAAGGACAATTGTAGGATATTTGAACTGCTACCCCATCTGAAAGGACGACCAATAAACATAAATATACAAGTGTGCGCTCCAACATCTGAAAGTTCTGAACAAGATGTACGGCTATTTTATAATGACAGTGACAGCCCTGAAATACACAAAGTCACAAAAAGTAACTATAGTGATGGGAGATTTTAATGCCAAAGTTGGTAAAGGAAGAACTTCAGACATCGTTGATGACTATGCACTGGGGGAGAGGAATGACAGAGCTAGTAAATTAATTGAATGGGTAAGAATACACAACATGGTTGTAGGAAACACCTGGTTTAAACAACATTCCCGAAGACTGGCAACGTGGTGCAGCCCAGACAAAAAGACTTTTAACCAGATAGACTACGTATTAATCAACAAACGATTCCGGAGTGCATTACTGACAACAAAAACCATAACAGGAACTGACTGCAATAATGACGACGACCCACTTTGTGGAAAAATTAGAATAAAGCTGAAGAAAGCATGCAGAAAAGTGAGAAACATCAAACTGAATACAAAACTCCTTAAAAATGATAAAGAACTGTGAGAACAATACAGAGTTATTATAACAAATAGTTACAATGCAATAGCAAAGATAAATAGTATAGATGAACAATGGGCAATGTTAAGACATTCTATCCACCAAATGTTAAGGAGATAATACCAGTTAAAAAAAGCCCCCAAAAATAAATGGATGACAGACGACATCTTAGGACTGATGGACAAGAGGATGAGAAATAAAAATAACGAGGAAAAATATAACAAGATAAATAAAGAAATAAGACGCAAATGCAGAGAACCAAAGGAAGTGTGATTAAATGAACAGTGCAGACAAATAGATGACTCCCATAATAAAGACAGCAAAAACATGCACAAACGAATTAGTGAACTCACAGGCAGGAAGACAAAATATACCACAGGACGCCTGAAATCAAAAGAAAATAAAATGTTAATGGGAAAAGAAGACATTGTGGGCAGGTGGACAGAGTACATCGGTGAGCTATATGAAGGAGAAAGACCAGAATTAACACCAGATACTGAAAACTGTGATGGATCACCAATACTTGAAGATGAAATCATAGATGCCATCAATCACATAAAGAAAGGAAAAGCGACTGGGTCTGATAATATAACAATAGAAGAAATAGAAGGGCTAGAGGAGATAGGAATGACAATAGTAACCAAATTACTAAATGATATTTACAACAGTGGTTATATGCTCAGTGACCTGCTTAAATCCACGTTTATAGCACTACCAAAAAAACCATGTACAAAGGAATGTGATGACCACCGAACTATCAGCCTCTCATGTCGCATAACGAAGCTAGTTCTGAGAATTATTATGAGAAGAACAAGGGAAAAGATAAAAATGGAAACAGCAGATGAACAGTTTGGATTTGTTGAAGGAAAGGGAACACACAATGCCATTTATGCTTTACGAACACTAACAGAAAGAGCTTTAGAAGAAGATCTCTACTTATGCTTCACTGATTACACCAAGGCATTCGACAATGTAAAACATAATGAAATTATTAAAATGCTTGAAGACATCAATATAGACGGCAAAGACCTGAGGATTGTAAAACATCTATACTGGCAGTAAGAAGCAGCAATTCGAGTTGAAAATAGGACAGGAAAATAGCAACTTATAAAACAAGGGGTGCGACAAGGATGTGTACTATCTCCAGACCTTTTTTTCTCTGTACAGTGAGAATATTGTAAGAACGATCATCACAGAACTAGGCATAAAAAAAAATTGGAGGATACAATATTAACAACCTTCGGTATGCTGACGACACAGTACTGATAGCTGAGAACCAACAAGACCTGCAAAATCTCTTGGATAAAGTGGCCAAAGAAAGTGAACAGAAAGGCCTTACTTTGAACATCAAAAAGACAGAGATTATGGTTATATCTAAGAAACAGAATCCACCAGCATGCATTAAACGGAACTATTCTAAAGCAGGTGCAGAAATTCAAATACCTTGGAGCAGTAATAACTTCAGATGGGAAATGCACAACAGAAATTAGGATCAGAATAGGCCAGGCAAAGACTGCATTTCAGAGAATGAGAAACATATTAGCTAACACATCCTTATCAATGAATGTTAAAAAACGAGTCCTAAAATGCTATATTGAACCTATCTTGTTATCTGGAAGTGAATCATGGACAATAGGCAGGTCTGCACAAAAATCATTGGAAGCAACAGAAATGTGGTTTATTAGAAGAATGTTGCGATTCCCTTTGACAGCAAAAATAACTAATGAAGAATGTATGAGAAGAGCTGGAGAGACAAAAAAAATCTTCTAAAAAATAAGTGAGAGATAATGTACTTTCATACGACATGCAATGAGAAGAGGGGGCATTGAAAATATTATAACAACAGGAAAAATAGAGGGGAAAAGATCCAGAGGAAGACCAAGAGAAATTATATTGGACAGTCTGACGGGATGGTGTGAGAGGAGATCATCAACTGAGCCATTAGGCCTGCATGAAGGATCGCGTACTCTTGGGAAGCATAATAGCCACCGCCAGTCGGTACGACACCTGATGATGATGAAGATTTAGACGTGCTTCATTTTGTACCATGTCACTTCTTCCCATTAAATTGATCGTCCCCCACACCAGTACACCTCCACCACCATGTGGAGCAGCCTCATCCACGCAGTTAAGGGCGCTTATGGACTGCGGTAAACTCCTCTGTCTATCGTGTCGCTGGAGCAGAAAGAATGATTCATCAGTAAACCAAACCCTTCTCCAATCAGTCGCAACGGTCCATTGACGATGCTGGTTCGTCAACTGCAGTCGGTTCTGGCGATGCTGGTCCTTAAGAACAGGACCTATGTATGGTCCTCTAGCACAAAGACCAGTGTCGTGCGGCCGGTTCCTGACCTATTGATCTGAAATTCGACGAGCTGCTGTCATTGGCTGGACTGTTGAGTACGCAGATGTAAATCGATTCCTGAGGTGACCCAGCAGTATGAAGCGGTCTTTGGCAGGAGTTGTGACTATGGGTCTTCCACTGCGCGGCCGGTCTGCAACTGAACCAGTTTCTTGAAATCTTCTCCAAAGGCGACTAATGGTGCTTCTAACCACATTAAATTGTCTGGCCACTACACTTTGTGACTGTCCAGTCTGTAAACGTCAATGATGATGAGTCGTTGTTCTGTCGTGAGATGAGCCATACTTGGGCATTGAATTTTCAACTGAATTAATTCGAGGAGCGCCAGTCTTTTATAGGCATCCAATAGCATATTCAGTAAGTTTCACGAGATTCTCGTGAACCTGTCAAAAATGCTGTTTTGACTAGTGTCACTTTTCTGTGCTCATGAATCATCTGCTGAGTACAGTTCAGGTCAGCACGCGAAGTTGATGCCCAAGTGAACGTTTCAGGCAAATTGCCCTTGTCTGGTCAGCAAACTTCAGTTTAAATAGCAACATTGTATTTCTTGCGTTTCTTTATTTGAACAGTATAGTTGTTACGCTCAGAGAAGTGAACTAGAAAGAAATGACTTGAGGGAGTAACGAGCACCCAGAAGATGGATAGTGTGACAAAACACCAGATCACACCACGTTCTTCAGATCGAACATGGATGCCGAAGATGATAGCTAACGCTAAAGGCAGAGATGATTGATTGATTGATTGATCTTATTTCAAAAGGGTTAGGAATTGGGCACGCAGGCCCGTCTGACACTCTGCCCTTTATCATACAACTTTCACTCTGTTCCAAACATTCTACAAATATGGTGCCCATATAACATAATTAACATTGAAGTTGAGAGACATAAAATAAAATAAAACATTTACGATTCGATTCGCTCTTATCCATGCACTCAGCGCTGAAAGTAACTACATACATATATAAATGACTAACTACCAAACAAAAATTTTAGTACTATTCAGAATTAACTGAATTCAGCCTCTGTAAGACCAGTCTAAAATACCTTTTAAGTTTTATTATTCATTGAGGCATGTAGCGACATCAAATAGATTCTGGAAAAGTTTGTAGTTGTAGAAAGGAGTATAGTTCATATGCGCATGGATGAATGTAGAGAGTATTTAAATGGAGACTTGGGATGTGTGATAGGTGGGCCGTAGCTGAGGGTGGTGGGTGGGGAAACCGTAGGTGGGGAAGAGAGAGCGATTCAATGGTAATCTGGCCGGGAGAAGGTGAAATATGTGATTATAGTTGGGGTAGAGGCGTTGTAGAGTGATGTTGTGAAGAGGTTCTAAGCTATGTGTAACAAGTGAGAAGGGAGTGGAACTTAGTGGGGAGGGATTATGATTGTGGAAGAGGAGAATGTTAGGTGTAGCCGAATAGCGAGTTTAATCCATGTGGTTCCAGAGTCCCATATTCTGAACGTACCGGTTCTCAAGTTCTAGGCGGCTTGTGTCATCTGCGTGACACTGCTTGATGGCTGTTACCAGAAAGTCAGATTTGCCTCTGTGGTTGGGGCCATTGAAATGATTCAGGACTAGTTTTGAAGCATGCTGGGTGATATCGTTCAGATGTTTTTGCATGGGATCACCTAATCTGAGGCCAGTTTCACCAATGTAAGTTATTCTGCATCTTTTGCATACTATGACATATATCACAGTGCGAGACTCGCATGTGAATCCCTCATGGAATGTGAGGATAGTTTTGGGAAAGGTGATCGTTATCGTTTCCCAGACTACGGGGCAGGTAACACAGCGAGGGCGGTTACATTTTCTAGTGCCAGCATATTCAAGGTCCCGCTTCAAGTGGCTATCGACGAGGATGTTCTTAGGATTTGGTTCCAGTTTGTGTGCTAATAGGGGTGGATCAGAGAAAATGTCGCGAGTGTCGGGGTCGAGTTGGATTAAGTGCATATGATGATAAAGAATTTGCTTAACCATCTGACTATATGAGTGAAAAGGAAGAACTAATTTAAATCTGTCAAATGGGGTAACAGGTTTTTTCCTGAACGCTTCTCTGCGGCTCACTAGTTGGATGCGGTTGAATGCTTTCCAAAGGAATTTTCTGGGTAGCGGCGATGACGGAACAATTCGAATAATTTGTTGGACTGATACTGATCTATAAAGTCAAAATTATCCTGACATAGGCGGCGAAAAGAGGAGCTGAGAGTATGGGTTCTTACAAGCTCTGGATGAGAGAAGGTGTAAAGTAAATAGGTGTAGCTGTCAGTGGGCTTGTAAAATACAGAGGTGACAAACCTGTCTGTTCTAACAGACATTTTGATGTCCAAAAAATTGACAGACTTGTCAGAAATTTCATAAGTGAATTTTGTATTCTTATTAAGTGAGTTGGCGAATTCAATAATTTTTTTTTGGCTTGTCCTGTGGCATACTGGTGACTCCAATGCCATTATCAGTGTACCTTTTATAGAATTCTGGAAGTCTGCCAGTGTAGGTTTCCCATAATTTGACTTCCAGAAAACCCCAAAATAAGCAAGCATAACTGGCGCCCATTTTCATTCCCATGGCGACATCACTGATTTGATCGAAGTATTCGCCGTTGAATTTAAAATAGTTTAGGTTGAGTACTAGCTGTGTGAGTCTAATTATAGTATCAGTGATAGTGGTGGGGTAAGGGTCTTTGTCAGGAAAATAGCGGAATGCTAAGAGTCCATCCTCATAATGGATAGAGGGAGCAGATATCAAGGAGAAAGATGTGATAGGAGTGTTGTTGAGAGAGTTTGATTGCATCAAAAATTGTTAAGGCGCGGCTGGTATCTTTCAAATAAGAGGGCAGTTTGTGTACTAACGGCTCGAAAATGCTGTCCAAAAAGTCAGAAATGTGCTCAGTGGGGCATGAGCACGCTAATACAATGAGACGTCCATGATGGCCGGGTTTATGGATTTTAGAAGGTGGGTTTCAGGAATATGAGACTCTGAAACCACATGGATTAAACTCGCTTTTCAGCTACATCTAACATTCTCCTCTTCCACAGTCATAATCCCTCCCCACTAAGTTCCACTCCTTTCTCACTTGTTACACATATCTCAGAATCTCTTCACATCATCACATTACAACCCCTCTACCCCTACTCATTTCATTCATTCATTTGCGCATGTCGCTTGTGGAACTTTGCCTCTCTAACATCACTTCTGTAGGCCTCTCGGTTGTGAACAAGATGGCCTGCTGCTGATGCATCCATTTGCAGATCATCAACGATCAGTGATCTGCAAGTGATCTTTTGGATCTCCCGGCTAGATTACCATTGTATCACTCTCCCCCAACCCACCACCCTCAGTTACGACCTACCTGTTACACATCCCAAGGCTCCATTTAAATGCTCTCTGCACTCCACCATGCGCATTTCTGACACAAAGCGTTGGACAAGCCACAGCTTCGTATCTTACACATTACGGCTAAGTGCTCTATTCATTTCATTTTATTTTTTTTTTTTAAAGATAGCATTCAAGTGAATTTATATTTTATCTCCTCTCTCTCTATTTCTTCGTCCTATATGTTTTTGTATGATTAAGGGTCACGCTGAAACGTCACAACTGTGTACTCGTTAAGTAATAAAGCTGTCCCAACGTTTTTCCTCCTTTATACCTTTTAATACGTTTGTGCCGGTTAGTTCTTTGTGCTTGATCTTTGTCATTAATAAGCTTTACTGCTCGCTTCTGAAGTGAGTAAAGCCTCTTTGTATTTGACACTTAGCATCCATCCCAGATTGTTGAGTGTTTGTATGTGTGATATGTAGTATGTCTTCTTTGTGTCTTGATCGATGAAGTGCTTAATTTTTGCTAACTGGTACACTTTTTGTGCGATGAGTTTTGTTAGACCTTGCACGTGAGAGTTTCAGGTCAGATGCTGGTCTATAATAAGACATAGTGTTTTGTGCTCGCTAACGTAACTCGACCTGAAGAGTTGATTCTAGGTTAATACAGTCTTACTCACTGGTGTAGACTATGCATTTATCTGCAAAAAGGTCACAACAAGAGTGTTTAAGATGAAGTAGAAGATCATTGATGTAGATAGCAAAGAGTAACGGCCCTAGAATAGAACCTTGCGGAACACCGGTGTCATCTATAGCAGAATTTGATAGAGAAGTGTTGAAGAATACTACCCGTTGTCTGTCTGAAAGAAATGATGCAATTAATTTTATTAGGTCAGGGTACATTTTTTTACAAGAATATCATGGTCAGTCATATCAAATACCTTTTTAAAGTCGACAAAGATTCCACCACATAGTTTGTCGACCTTTATGTTTACTAACCATTTTTCTGTCATTTAAGATAAGAAGAAAGAAGAAGAATATCACGTGAACCTACTCTCGAATACAAATCGTTAATTTTGTGTAAATCATTCTGAAATTCGTTTCAGCATTTATTTTGTCTCCACATACGTGATTAAGTTGTTTGATACATGGTGATAATTCCTTATCAGTTTTTTTTTCTTACAGAGAATAGAAGTGTTTCTCGATGAAAACAGAAGAGAATGATGAACTTATTCTGGAGCTGATCAATGGATGGAAGAATACTGTATCAGACTTGTTTACCACCTGTGGGGAAGATACAAGTAGATAAGACGGAGGGATTAAACTTCCATGTCGAATGAAACACTTGCTCGTGTAAGTTGTGCTAGAAGAAAATACGTGCATCAGAAGACCTGATGTCATAGACTGTGGATTGTCAAGGAATCTTTTTTTCAGCACAGTACCCAACACTACAATTCCATGAAGTATATTATAAATTATGTAAAAGTCCAGGATGTAATATGGCTTCTTCGCCTTTCAGATTCATTCGCTTCACAAACTAACAACTAGTTCAGTGGCTTTCCAGTTGTAGCTTTGCATGATGAGATTAAATTTTATGAAAGATTTCTAGTAGCATCTATAAGAGCTATGTCTGAATTCTGCGGCAAAGGTTGCTTGATGAAATAGGTTAATATATAGGAACAGTCCTCTTTTGTACATTTTTTTTACAGGCAGATAAAAAATAAAATTTTTTTAATGGTCGTCATATATGACATGCAACATATTGTTTCAGTCATCATATGTACATGCATGTACTGTCAGTTATGACTGTTAAACATCTGTAATTAATTTTCTTTGTTATCTGAACCAGTTTAGACAAGTACTGTCAGTTAAAAAATATATGTAATTCTTGTTCGTTGTTATCTGAAATACGGTCAGTTAAAGATATCTGTAATTCTTGTTCTTTATTATCTGAACTAGTTTAGACAAGTACGGTCAGTTAAAGATATCTGTAATTCTTGTTCTTTATTATCTGAACTAGTTTAGACAAGTACGGTCAGTTAAATATATCGCATAAAATAATAGCGAAAAACAAGAACTTATTATTGTGTCTAGTTGAAATGAAAAAAAAAGACCTAAATATATTTTGTGAATTTGATGACTGTAATAAAGTTATTGATATTTGAATACTTTGAGATAGTAATAAATTATTATATGAAACTAAGAGCTGCCGCAGCACCCTTTGCTATCCTTGACCTTGTATAAAGGAAGTCAAGACCTGTTAAAAAAAAAAGTGAGACTCGACTTTCCAGTTGGTTTTTTTTTTTTACATTTGCGAGAATTGGAAATTCATTTATTACACTCAGTGTCGGCTGACACAGCAAAATATGTCACACCATACAAGAGATCTGGAGACAGTTGTTTGTCACATTCACATGCAATATAGCATTATTTCTGTCACAGGCAATGAAAGGATGGCTTAGAAGGCACAATAAAATGCTTGATTAGAAAATATAATTCACAGCTCAAATGATATGAAATGAGCGTGAGTGTGTTTGTGTGTGTATGTCGAGACAGAGAGAGAGAGAGAGAGAGAGAGAGAGAGACTGAGAGAGAGAGAGAGATGCAAAGCCTGAATTAAGGTTTCTGTAGAAAGACATCTGAAGAGAAATGTATAGACATTTCACATCACCACGGCTGTAGAATGCCAAGAACCAGTGAAAACTGGAGGCCATGATAGAGGAGGCCGGGGGTGGAATCGGTGGCAGGGGGTCGAAGTTCCGACGCTAAAATATCGTGATTGATCGATCCTGAAAGAAGCGACTGTTGAGAGGGTTAGACTGTTGCTCCAATGAAAATGGGATATAATCTGATTTTATCTTCCAATCTTCTCAGCTACAGAAGCTCTGTGGTGGCCATAGTTCAGTTTTCTGTTAGTTTATTTATTTTTGACCCAAGATCAGTTGAATGGATGAATAGATCTTTTTTTTTAAATACTGTTCTTATTATAAAAGACCGCTCCTGTGCTGCGCGTGCCCTCCATTTTCGTGCATAACAACATGTGTAGATAGACAAACACTGAACTTCCATCATGTTACACGCGAGGGGTTCTCTCCCGTTAACATACTCGTTAGTCCGCGAGCAGCAGCTTCCTTCACTACCAGGACACAAATTCTATTTCCTCAGTACAAGCGTTGTTTTATCACATTATCGCGCCTTCACCAAAATTCCTTTGGATCTCAAGTGAAATTGAAATCGATTGGTCTGGTTGCCCGGCCATGGCTTCCAGTTTGGAGAGATTGTGTCGGGGAAAAAAGAGGGGGGAAGGGAGGAGGAATAGGAGAAGAACATGGGGAATTGGTTGGAGGAAAAAAAACTGAGCTTGAGATTCTTTAACCGTTATCGTTTCAGCTGGACTAGATTCTATATTTCTTCTTTTGACCGATCCACCGGCTGCCAGAAAACACTAACTTATATCGTAGTTTGGTGAGTTTCTGTTTCAGGTTAGAGTTCTTAAGTTTAATCAGAAATCAGAGTATTTATCACTGGTGGATTTTTACACGATCTTCTTTAAAACGCTCAGAAAATATACTGTACTGCTCATCGTCTGCTTCTATATCGTCTGATTGTACGTTTGCTTCTGTATAGTCTGCTTATGTACCGTCTGCTTGTACGTCTGTTTCCGTATCGTCTGCTTGTACGTCTGCTTTTGTATTGTCGTGCTTGTGCTTTTATATGATAGTCTGCTTAAACAAACTTCTTTGTTCAGTTTATTTTATAGTAGAAACATACAGCACATGCTTTATGTTGTACAAATACAGACATAAATAAATATATAAATAAATAAATAAATATACAAATAAATAAATAAACAAATAAACTGTACGCCCTTTGAAAGAATTGAGTGAATTCCACGGAGAGAAAACAAAGCAAATCGAATTAAAATGACAACAGAAATAATGATAAATGTAAGAACCAAGCAATCAAAGTATTTCACCCACATCAAGAAGCAAAATACAACAATGAAAACCATACACGAGGAAAAAGTTGAAGGAAAACAGAGTTAGAGGACGACATTTTGTGGAAACATAAAGAGATGGGAGGCATTCAGGTGTACTGTGAAAGCGAAGGGTAGAGAATGCCGAGAGTCATTACAGCCAGCCCGGCCTGACAAAATGGTAGATGATGATGATGATGATGATGAACGAACATACTTTGTTTTCAAAGGGTTAAGAATTGGACACGCAGGCCCGTCTGACATTCTACCTTCATAATACAGCTTTCACTCAGTCACAGTCATTCAGCATTTGTTAATGAGCATAATAATCATGAAGACACATTAAATGATTACATAAATAAATAATAAACTTATCTCATGTCCATACACTCTACACTCTGATTTATGCAACAATATGAAATAAACTTGCATTCTTACATTCATTTAAAACTAACAAATTTATAGAAAAGCAGTATTTTAAAAAATACAACACTCAAGCCATACTTTAAACTACTTTAAATTATGCTTAGGGAGGCATATAGTCCATATCAAACAGATGTTGACAAAGTTTAAAGTTTTAAGATGATGATGATGATATTTAAATTATAGTTACATAGTTATTATTTTTCCATTTTTTAAAATTCAGTTTGCTGTCATGCCTGTGTTGCTGCTATATACCCGTGTCTACTTTTCATTGCTCTCTTTTACAACTCTGTGTACTAGCTTTTGTTAACCTAATTTCGGTTTCTGATTTATGAATATCTTATATTGTTGGTGTTCTAATTTCTTTCAAATGTTTATGAATGCCATGCTTTCTCTGTTTTAACACAAAAACTCAGGCAACAGTACCTGTTTACCTGCATTTTTTATGTTTTATCATGTCATTGTTCAGGTTCTAAGGACTGTTAATGCCGGAGGTGAGGTGGAGAATTCGATCTCCACTCCAACGGCATGCGTCTCAAACAGCCTCTGGCAGTCAAATCCAGCTCCTGGCCTTTTCGTGGCAGAACTGTTTAAACTGACAGGAGAAGGGGCGAAGGCGAATATCTGGCGCCTGAAAACCAGACACTTATGGTAGATGAGAGGCACGTTTGGTAGCTCATCTACCGCTGCTGGCGAGATTCTTCAGCTGCCGTGCATGGAGCGGTGCTCTTCCCAGCCAATGAAGAAAGGTGCAAATGGAGTTGCCGCCTGGCACCACTGCGGAAAAGGTGGTAGAAAGGATAAAGCGAAGCAAACAGCCAAATCACGGCGCCTCTGGTCTTGAGGTCGGCCACGTCCTAAGTGCGCTCATATCGGGTGAAATGCCTGAACCGGCTTAACCCAGAGGTTAAGACACTGCTGGCGAGACTCTTCGGATGCCGCGCGTGGAGTGAAGCTCCTCCCGGTCAAGGAAGAAAATGTGGAAAAGCAGTACGGGTTGCTGTGTGGAACCGATGTGAAAAGGTGAAGGAAAGGATAAAGTGAAGTTTAATCGGTATGTCCAGTAGTATCGCTGCGAGAGCTACACATACCACGGCGCGTCTGCTCTAGAGGTCGGCCACGTCCGAAATACACCTACACTGGTGAAATATACCTAAACCGGCTCACACAAGGGTGAAACTTGAAGGTTACGCATGTCACGGTACCTCTACTCTAAAGGTCGGTCACGTCCCAAACACCCCCATACTGGATAATATGCCTAAACCGGCTCAACCAAGGGGTGGAAGTCACTATTGGCGAGGATTCATCCTCCTGGACAAAAGCTCCATCATGGTCACAACCAGAAAGGGTAGCGGCCACGACCACAAAATGCTGAAGTCGAAGACACTGGACCAGGGCAGTCTAGATAGGCAACCACCTCTCACCCGGCGAGGATGTATGCCTATCCTAATCACGCTGAGGTTTTCCGGTGAGAAAGTCCAACTCTGGACTGGCTGGGGAACCACCTCTCACCCGGCGGTGATACACGGGTATCTCAAAACACGTCGAGGTTTTCCAGTGAGAAAGTCCAACTCTAGACTAAACTGGTGTAACGAAAACCACGGTGTCACGCAATCCCGCTTCTGAGACCCACCAAGAATTCAGGCTCAAGCCCTGCGATACTCTGAACCTCTTGTGGTCCTCTCGGGGATCTCGTGTGGTCCTTTCGGGGACCACGGAACTTAACGAGGACCACCGGCGTAAATTCAGTAGGATCACAAGGCGGTCTTGATGGTAGAAGCAAACGAAGAAGAAGAAGAAGAAGATGTCATTGTTCACATTTTATTTGCTGCTGTTTGAGAGTCTAGTACACATCTCTTAAATTTGTTACACGCCAGACAAAAACATATGGTTATATAATGTGTTCATGTATCATTCTGCCGATAACTTTTGTGTACTGACTGCAAAGACAAGTTAGTGTTTGCCCTTTTTTTTTACTTTCAGAGATCCTTCTGTGTTTGATCTTGACAAAAAAAAAAAAAAGGAATTTTTTCTTCAGTATCCGCTCTGCTACTACGTATTTCTATTTTTGTCTCACTTTGTATTTTTCCAACTAGATTATTCCCAAAAGTATTGTTGTGGAGTGTATCATTAGGATGTTTGTCAGATGTTGACTGCATGTTATGGAGTGTATCATTAGGATGCTTGTCAGATGTTGGCTGCATGTTGTGAAGTGTATCATTAGAATGTCAGATGTTGACTGCATGATGTGGAGTATGTAATTAGGATGTTGTGAGATGATGAGTGCATTCTATTTTAGCAGCTGTTTTGGCATTGCTATGAAGATTAATGTGATAAATCTAATGGAACAGATCCGATGTTTTAGGACACAGTGTGAATCCATCTCAAAACAATAATCTCCCTTGCGATGCTGTCTGGTCCTATTACCTTTCTTGATCCAGTCAACTTGAAAGCATTTGTGACTGCATTTTGTAACACTGTTTATCCTCGTTGTTTATGCTCATACCCAACTGATCATTTCTATGGTTACTAGCTTTCCTGTCGGAAAGTTCAGAAACTGTCACTTCGAGACTGAGAGTCGAACTGACTTGTAGAAAAAAATAGTTTTCGATTTGGCGTTGTATTGTCTGTTATTTATATGATTTTATATTGCATTATTATTGTACTGGCTGGAAGGGGATTATAGAACTACACATTGACATAATACACAAATGAAAAGAAACACAATAAAACAACTCACAATGAGCAGCTTTTATCACGAACATTAAAAAAACTACCTTTCTGGTCTCTGAAGACGTCAGTGAAAGAAAGTCTGAGCATACTTCTGTATGTAACGTAGTCCATATCATTTCCCTCTTATGGTTTGTATATTTGCTCTCTCTCCCCCCCCCCCCCCAAACAGCATGGTCCAGTGTTCATCTAGAGAAATATTCCCAGTAACAACTCTTCATTAAATAATCATGGAACTTATACTGTTGTTAATGACAAATTTAAGCAGTTAGCAAAATCAAGAAATGAATAATCAATTATTATGTTATTCAGCGGCTATATCGTAATAATCATTAAAATGATTTCCTTAAATATTCAGATTCCTAGATTATCTTGATCGACAGTGGAACTTCTAAAGAATCAATTTTTAACCCCTTGTACATAATCTTACAAAAATATCTAATCTTCATCATTAAATGATTGAATATATGATGTATTATAAGGAAATAACTGGCAATAACTGTTGGAACATACGTATCCATAAATTTCAGCAATACATATTTATGTGCACACATGAGACAGACATTGCACATTATCAAAAAACCTCTAAATCTTTCATTCATTCATTTATTCATTCATTTGAGTGTCCCTTGCAGAATTTTGTCTCCTTAACAGCACTCCTTTAGGCCTCTTAGTTGTGAGCAAGATGGCCTGCTGCTAATGCATCCATTTGCAAATCATTAATGATGTCTTGCAGCCATCTTCGCCTTGATCTTTCTCTCTTTCTTTTTCCCATTATATACCCTTCCAAGAGGTCTTCTCTAGATAATCATGATGTTTAATGTGTCCAAAATATACAAGTTTTCTCTCTTTAATCCTCTTTACTAGCCAGCTTTCTTCAATATTAAGTTCTTGTAGTATGGATATATTTGTTCTTTTTTGTGTCAATGATATTTGAAGAACTCTTCTGTAGCATTTACATTCAAATGCATTTATGTGTTTCTCAGCTGTTTTGTTAAGTGTCTAGGTCTCACAGGCATATGTTGCGATGAGGAAGATGCATAAATCTTACATAGACAAATATGTTCCACTAGAATTAAAATTATTCATGAACCCCTCAGTTATCCTAATCATACCTAAGTGGGTCGGGAGTGGATCACATGAGTCGACAGCACAACCTTACATGCGTCCACATGACAGAAATATAAACCCCAATATTAACCTAACACTTACACGTTTATCCATAGACGAAGTGCACTCTCATAGCACTCGAACGACATCATGACCTCCGCGTATCCGCTCAGCGTACGAATCCCGACCTATTAAAAATTCTATCATGTTATCTTTATATACTGGACCAGTACGCCGATTTTTTTTTCTCAGAGTTGCGCACCTCTGAAAATTGACCGGTAACTGGCCCATTTTTTCCTACTCTTAGGGTTGCCAACCAACCCAGGTAACTATGAGCTTATCTATTCCCTACATACTAACGAGAATTTTAATTTACCTACATCACAGAAAATTTCACGTGGGACACACTAAAAATTAACTGATTTGTGTCGCACGAACACAAAAGTATCCCAGTTATTTAAGATTATAACTATCACTTAATGATACATTATTATACGAGACATACAATAATGTCATGTAAAGGAATCACTATATTCCTCATTTGGCACTGGTTATTTAATCCGTTAATTATTATCGCGATTATTCACACACACACACACACACATATATATATATATATATATATATATATAGAGAGAGAGAGAGAGAGAGAGAGAGAGCGCCACTGTCTCTGTTTCTCATACCTTTACATAGGGCACGTTTAGCCCATTCTTTGTCTCTAAGTCTCAATCTTCAGTATTAAGTAATAGGTTCGTATCATCGCGAACGAGATACTCCCATAATCGTTCCACTGCTTGTGCCAGTTAGTATCTCACAGAATGTTCATCAATGATCCTTCGCATCAGTCTTTGATGATGAGTCACTCAATGAGTATATCAACTTTTTAACTACAAAAGTCCAAACCCGAAACTAATCAGCGTCGCTCTCGGCACGAACTCCGTTGCTAAGGCGCCAAGCCAAACTAAAACACACAAAGACCATCATAGCTCACCACTAGCCGAGTAGACATAACGAAGAACTATCATTGCTGTATGCGCGAAGCTAACAGCTCACAGTGGCGCCATAGCACTAAGCTCAGTAGATCGGCACACAGAACCGACCTCCATCTTGAAAGCAATGACGACACTGTTGCTATTTGACGCGTTCGCGTGTTCCTGCTTCCACCACACACGGTCGAAGAGCCACCATAGGTCACAAAGCCCTATCAACGGGCATCACAGTAATACAGACCCACATCGAATTTCATGACAGTCGGGATGTTGCTTGTGGGAGAGTGCAACGGTCAAGTGCGATCTACCGCCATTGCTGAATCCGAAGTCCCTCACAATCAGGAAACAGACGAAAGTCTACAATAGAATAGAAAGATGTCTAAACAATCAGTCACTACTGTTATCTGGGATAAAGTTATACATTATGGTTTATATGTTTATTCCAGAAGCAAGACTTTGTATATGTTGATTTTGCATTGGAATGTGGTCGTTATTTCGACTTCTTACATCTGACATCTCACACCCTTCCCGTGCCGTTAAGCGTCACATAGGGCTCGCATAGTTGTTTGCCAAGTTTTCCTGTTCTCGGCGAGTCTTTTCAACGTCATCAAGGGATATTATGCCCCTTTAAGTGACTTCTCTTAACAATGTCCTCTTTAGAGTTTCATGTGGTCGACCTCTTTTTCTTCGGCCTGTTGTGTTCCACTTGATGGCTTGTTTTGGGATTCTCTGATCGATTTTTCTCATCATGTGACTGACATATGTCCATCTTCTTTTCCTGATCACCGATGAGACAAGTTGTTGTTCGCTCATCTGTCTTATCTCTGTTGCTCTTGAATTCGTTCCACGTTATGCCAAGCATTTTCCTTAAGCATTTGTTTTCTACAGTTTAATTTCTTTTCTATTTCTTTAGTTGATTTCCAGCTTTCACATGCATAAATGAGGGTGGATATTACATTTGAATTGAATAGTCTTAACGTGGTTTTATTTTGCTTATAACTTTTGAATTCCATATGTTCTCAAGATTCTTGAAGATTGATGCTGCTTTTACAATTCTGATCCTGACTTCCTTTCTAGTGTCACCATCCTGGTCTATGTAGCTGCCAAGGTATGTAAATTGATTGACTTCTTCAATATCTGTCCCTTCTATGTGTATTTTTCTATTTTGATTGAGAGGAATTTTCATTATTTTTGTTTTGTCCTTGTTAATTTCAAGTCCTATTTTGCTAGCCAGTGAAGACAGGCTATCTGTTTTTTCTTGCATGGAATTCACATTATTACTGATAAGAGTTATGTCATCAGCTAAATCAAGATCTTCTAGTTGGGTCCTATGTACCCAGTCAATACCTGTGTTACTTGTGTAGCATTTTTTCATTATGAAGTCTATTGTAATCCCAAAAAGTAAAGGAGACAGTATACACACACACACACACATATATATATAAGAATAAATAATAAATAATAATAAGGATGTGTTCTATCATTTAGACTTCATTAAGGTTTTATTTCAGGATCAACTCTGTTTTACTGTTATTGATGATCAGTTGCACCAAACTACCAGAGGGAGTTGCATCCAGACATTAAGCCGCTTGAAGAACAGCTGCGATATATATTTTTGAGAAATATGCAGATGACATTTACCTTTTGTTCACAGTGTATCCAGGGTAGTTAGTGGCTGAAACAGAAGCATTTGGTGGAAGACCACTATCGGCACCGGCAAAACTTTTCACCAGATGATCAAGTCCAGCTTCAGTCAGTGCATACTCATTGATACCTTGTGTCCCATGAATGGTCGCATGGACGCCTGGTAGAGTGACTAGTCTTCTGTCTCTGATGGCTGTCTCGCTTGTGGGCCATATATTAAGGCTATACTTGATGGCCAGAGATGGAATCTGCTGCAGCTGCAGTTTTCTTGCCATTTCGATCAGGCCAAAACCAGCCACACTGAAGATAGCACGAAGCCTATCAGGATCAAGCGAGCCCCCCCTCCCCCCCCCCCCCACCGAACGGTCTTGGTGATTTCTGTCTCCTGCTCTGATATGGTTTCCTCGGCTTAGCAATGATAATGACACTGGCTTGCTCATTCACAGCCAGATCTAAAGAACCAGCCCAGTCATTTCCTTTGAATTGAAATACATTCACAACAGCTCCGCTTCGCAGAACTACTTTGCCATATATGTAACAATGTCAGGAAAGAGCAAGACATTCCGCCTTAAGGTGTTAAGAAGTCAGAATCAAAGGCCTTCTGATATCTTTTGATCTTATACTGGACCTTACCTGCCGGGGATACATAACAATATCAACATAGATAGGAAAGATATGAAACTCATCAAAAACATATATTGGCGGCAATCACCAGCAATGAGGGCTGAGAACCAAATAGGAGCATTCTAAGACATAAAATTGGGAGTGAGACAAGGATGTGTTCTTTCTCCTGATGTCTTCTCCTTGTACAGTGAAAACATAATGAGAAATATAGAGAGCTTACCAGGAATATCAATTGGCTGGTCCAACCTTAACTTAAGATATGCAAACGACACGGTTCTGATTGCTAAAAGTGAAGGGGAGCTACAGATTCTTCTGGACACCGTGTTTCGTGAAAGTAAAAATAAAGTTCTCAACCTGTACAAAAAGAAGACGGAAGTAATGGTCATCTCATAGAAAAAAATACCACCAAATTATAGCATTACCATCGATGGCACAAATCTGAAACAAGTTGATAGATTCAAGTACTTAGGAACAATAATCATCATCATCATCATCAGGTTCCGTGCCGACTGGCGTTGGCTATTATGTTTCTCCAGAGTACACAATCCTTCATGCAGGCCATCAGCTCAATTGGTGATCTCCTCTCACATCATCCCGTCAGAATGTCCAGTATCATTTCTCTTGGTCTTCTTCTTGATCTTCTTCCTTCTATTTTTCCTGTTGTTATAATATTTTCAATGCCGCCTCTTCTCACTGCATGTCCTTATACATTGTCTCTCTCTTATCTTTTTGACAAGATTTTTGTGTCTCTCCAACTCTTCTCATACATTCTTCATTAGTTGTTTTTGCTGTCCAGGGGATTATAACAGCTGATGGGAAATGTCACAATGAAATAAAAAGGAGACGTGCTCAGGCCAAGTCAACAATTCAGAAAATGAGACACGTCTTGTGCAATAGATCCATATCAATGGAAACAAGATTCCGAGGTACATGTTACATCGAGCCAATTCTGTTTTATGGGTGTGAAGTATGGTCTATGAATAAGATGTACAGCAAGAAATGGAGGCCATAGAAATGTACTTTATAAGAAAGATGATGAAGGTATCATGGATAGCCAATAACACCAATGAAGAAGTATTAAGAGAGCATCATCATCATCATGTGCCGCGCCGACTGGCGTTGGCTATTATGTTTCTCCAGAGTACACGATCCTTCATGCAGGCCATCAGCTCAGTTGGTGATCTCCTCTCACACCATCCCGTCAGACTGTCCAGTATCATTTCTCTTGGTCTTCCTCTTTCTACTTTTCCTGTTGTTATAATATTTTCAATGCCCCCTCTTCTCATTGCATGTCCTATGAAAGTACATTGTCTCTCTCTCTTATCTTTTTGACAAGGTTTTTTGTCTCTCCAGCTCTTCTCATACGTTCTTCATTAGTTATTTTTGCTGTCCAGGGAATTCGCAACATTCTTCTAATAAACCACATTTCTGCTGCTTCCAATGATTTTTGTGCAGACTTGCCTATTGTCCATGATTCACTTCCATATAACAAGATAGGTTCAATATAGCATTTTAGGACTCGTTTTCTAACATTCATTGATAAGGATGTGTTGGTCAATATGTTTCTCATTCTCTGAAATGCAGTCTGTGCTTGGCCTATTCTGTTCCTAATTTCTGTTCTGCATTTCCCATCTGAAAGAATCTGTGGAGAGGAGCAGACAGAACCACAAAAATAAGATTTTTAAGGGCATGCATCTTTCCCATCGCAACATATGCCTGTGAGACCTGGACACTTAACAAAACAGCTGAGAAGCACATAAATGCCTTTGAATGTAAATGCTATAGAAGAGTTCTCCAAATATCGTGGACACAAAAAAGAACAAATATATCTATACTACAAGAGCTTAATATTGAAGAAGGCTGGCTAGTAAAGAGGATTAAAGAGAGAAAACTTAAATATTTTGGACACATTAAACGTCATGATAATTTAGAGAAGACCGTATTGGAAGGATACATAATGGGAAAAAGAAAAAGAGGAAGACCGAAACGAAGATGGCTGCAAGACATCGTTGATGATCTGGAAATGGATGCAGCAGCAGCAGGCCATCTTGCTCACAACCGAGAGGCCTACAGGAGTGCTGTTTGGGAGGCAAAGTTCCGCAAGGGACATGCAAAGGAATGAATGAATTTCCCATCTGAAGTTATTACTACTCCAAGGTATTTGAATTTCTGCACCTGCTTTAGAACAGTTCCGTTTAATTTAATACTGCATGCTGGTGGATTCTGTTTCTTAGATATAACCATAGTCTCTGTCTTTTTGATGTTCAAAGTAAGGCCTTTCTGTTCACTTTCTTTGGCGACTTTATCCAAGAGATTTTGCAGGTCTTGTTGGTTCTCAGCTATCAGTACTGTGTCGTCAGCATACCGAAGGTTGTTAATATTGTATCCTCCAATTTTTATGCCTGGTTCTGTGATGATTGTTCTTAGAATATTCTCGCTATACAGAGAAAAAAGGTCTGGAGATAGTACACATCCTTGTCGCACCCCTTGTTTTATAGGTTGATATTTTCCAATTCTATTTTCAACTCGAACTGCTGCTTCTTGCTGCCAGCATAGATGTTTTACAATCCTCAGGTCTTTGCCGTCTATATTGATGTCTTCAAGCATTTTAATAATTTCATTATGTTTCACCTTGTCAAATGCCTTGGTATAATCAATGAAGCATAAGTAGAGATCTTTCTGTACTTCTAAAGCTCTTTCTGATAGTGTTCGTAAAGCATAAATGGAGAGCCTGGAGTAAAAAAGCAAAGATCAGAAGCAGACAAACGAGATTTATTCGACATCTCATGAGAAGAGGAAAATTGGAACATACTGTGGCAACTGGAAAAACTGAGGGAAGAAGAGACAGAGGAAGGCAGAGAGAAAAGTTACTGGATCAGTGTAGCTAGGAAGAAAGTCACCGGCGAATCTCATAATCAACGCAAAAGACAGGGAATTATGGATCCTCTACGCCACGTGGCATGGCACTGCATTGCATACATAACAGTACGACGAGTGATCTAAAAAAAGACATCCGATTGGTCAGTAGGTCACACTGATCAACAGTGCTGAGCAACGATTAGCGGGATTTTTGTCACAATTCGTAGTCAGTCAGCTCAAGGCGGTCAGTCAGCGTGGCAGTTTACGACTTGGAGGAAGTAAAGAAAATTTATAACCTAAATGCGAGAATTTGAACAAGTGTTAACAACAACAACAACAATAGCAATAATTCTTTCGACCAAATTATCACCCCAGTATCGTCTCAGAATTCAATTCAACATGTTGTATGTTACGAAGGTAACGGATTACTTTTCACCCTCAGGCGCCTGTCTGGTCTATCTTCACACTTGATGATTTTACCAATTCTTAATAAGCTCTTACAAGACTTGCTACCAACTACTGGATGACTGAGCGAATGAAACAGAGAGAATGGGTTTTTTAAAATGGTAATAAATATAAACAATATATTATTTTTAATAATATTGCATATGTAGTATAGCAGTATTCGTATAACAGTGATAGTAAGGGCATTATTATAGGTTTTTCCTTTTCAATTTTCTCCTGTTGAGATCCTTCGAGAAGGTCACGTGGGCTGCAAAACCCCTGACAGGAAATTGTAGGGGCAATGCTGAATCCGTGAAGTTTTAGTCTTGGTTTGAACGTGTAACTGTGTGGACGTGTTTTGTCGAGCTTGTGTGATGTCTTCGTGGAACAGATGAACATTTTAGTTGTACGTATGAATGGACTGGCCACATGGCAGGGATAACCAGCCGGCAGTCGAATTTAATATTATTTTCATCAGCATTATCATCATTCCATCAATAAATGTTCCAAGTCACCGTTATCCAGGATTTACTTGAGTATCTGTACCAGTTGTCGTCAACGTGAGGTTTTGAACGAGCCTGGATGAGGTCTGTCTGGAACAGTGTGTAACTAATCCAGCAAGTGAGAGTGAGAGCTGGAATTATGTGTGTAACTAGTCCAGTAACTTCAGCTCTCGAAGAGCGCGATGGAAGTCGACCCTGATATTCACGTGCGTAACGTGAATCAGCACAACTTATGTCGACACGGCTCAGCTAACGAGTGTCATATACACAGCAAAGTCTGTGTCACCAAAAGATTACCCTGTTATTTCAAGATGACCACAGCACAAAATCCTATTATAGTAGTCTGTGCTTTTCTTTTTCTTGTAATCGAATGCTACCCTGGTCATTATTTTACACAGTGGCCTGTCTCAGTGTGAACAGATGTTCACAGTGTCTAGTTTTTCTCACGGAAAAGAACCCAGACTTCCTGGTACAGCGCTGAAATATCTTCTTATATCATATATCCTTCCCGTGCTGTTAAACGTCACGTAGGGCTCGCATAGTTGTTTGCCAAGTTTTCCTGTTCTCGGCGAGTCTTTCAACTTCATCAAGGGATGTTATGCCCCTTTAAGTGACTTCTCTTAACAATGTCCTCTTTAGAGTTTCATGTGGTCGACCTCTTTTTCTTCGGCCTGTTGTGTTCCACTTGATGGCTTGTTTTGGGATTCTCTGATCATTTCTTCTCATCACATGACCAACATTGTCCATCTTCTTTTCCTGATCATCCATGAGACAGGTTGCTGTTCGCTCATCTGTCTTATCTGTGCATTGTTCTTGAATTCGTTCCACTTGATGCCGAATATTTTCCTTAAGCATTTGTTTTCAAAATAGTTTAATTTCTTGTCTATTTCTTCAGTTGATTTCCGGCTTTCGCATGCATAAATGAAATATAAAAAGGAAATAAAGAGATATAACAAGGAAATGTGAGGTGAATATTACAAAAGAAAGAAACAATGGATAAATACTACAACAAAAGGGATTTAATGTTGTGACAGTAGTTGGTATAATGTTGTGACTGTAGTTGGTACAATGCAGTGATAGTAGTTGGTACAATGTCGTGACAGTAGTTGGTATAATATAGTGATAGTAACTGGTACAATGTCGTGACAGTAGTTGATACATTGTCGTGACAGTATTTGATATAACAGTGTTTTCACTGTTAAAAGACTCAGTTTAACGTTCATTACATGTAAATAGTGTTCTCTTTCAGAAGCAGTGGAAAAGTTGAAGGTAAAAAGAGCAAGATATCGACAACGATATAGACTGGTGGACAACAACAAAAAAGTGAACTAGATTAGCTTATCCGAGTGCACCGAGAACAAAGGACAGAGCACGGTGGAGGACCATTGCAGTCAAATTTATTATACCATCAGGTGTCCAAGGGAGACGCAGTTTGCGTCTTTGGACCATATGAGCAGCATCAGTGATGTTCATGTCGTAATTCGTGAGCGTTTCTGTAACTCCATCTATCCATATTTTCCGGGGTCTTTCTCTTGATCTGTGCCCTGTAGTTCTTTGCTTGAAGGTTCTCGCGGCTGGATGTATACGTGTCATTCTCATTAGTTGGCCAAATCACTTCATTCTTTATTTCTCTGTGTACTGTACGCATGGTATACTTCCTATCGATTGTCTTATGTTGTCATTTCTTTTCTTGTCCCTCCTAATGACGTTTCTTGCTTTTATTAGGCATTTTATTTCGTATGTAGATAATTATTTTGCTGTTTCTTTGCAGCATTGGTATAAATATGCAATTAATTAATAGTTTCTTGGTTTCGCGTGGTATATTAGGAATAGAAAGCAGCTTGGATGGTTGGTAACGACATTTGCTCTTTGTGTTCTAATTTGAATTTCTATATCAAGCTTCTCATCTTGTGTAAACATACTTACCAAGATACTTGAATTCTTTAACTATTGGATTTTGTTGTCTTCGATGTAGATGTTCGATGGTTTTGGACTCCTGCTGACTTTCAAGGTCTCTGTGTTGATTTTCATATTATAATGTTTAAACTGTGATGGAGATTGTTCATATGAACATTGTTTGTAATTCACTGGTTCTCTGCAAACATTAACTGGTTCAGTTCTGATAAGTTTGGTTTTGCCTCTTTCGTTATTTTGTTCATGTAGGTTATAAATAATAATGGTGACAGTACAACCCTGTCTAACTCCTGTTGTTACTCTGAACTAACCCGTGTGTCCTGCTGTTGTCCTTACTGCACTTTGACTATTTCTATACAAGTACCTTATGTTTTGTAAAAGATGTTCTGGTGCCCCATATTCTTCTAATACTGCTCACAGCTTGTTTCTATCATTTATGAGACAGTAAAACAACATTTCCAGATTGAAACAGGTGTGAAACACTGTCTCCTTTACTTTTTGGGATTACAATAGACTTCATAATGAAAAAATGCTGCACAGGCAACACAGGTACTGACTGGGTACATGGGACCTAAATAGAAGATCTTGATTTTGGTGATGACATAACTCTTATCAGTAATAATGTGAATTCCATGCAAGAAAAAACAGATAGCCTGTCTTCACTGGCTAGCAAAATAGGACTTGAAATTAACAAGGACAAAACAAAAATAATGAAAATTCCTCTCAATCAAAATAGAAAAATACACATAGAAGGGACAGATATTGAAGAAGTCAATCAATTTACATACCTTGGCAGCTACATAGACCAGGATGGTGACACTAGAAAGGAAGTCAGGATCAGAATTGCAAAAGCAGCATCAATCTTCAAGAATCTTGAGAACATATGGAATTCAAAAGTTATAAGCAAAAAAACCACGTTAAGACGATTCAATTCAAATGTAATATCTACTCTCATTTATGCATGCGAAAACTAGAAAAAAACTAAAGAAACAGAAAAGAAATTAGACTCTTTTGAAAACAAATACCTAAGGAAAATACTCTGCATCAAGTGGAATGAATTCAAAAACAATGCAGAGATAAGACAGATGACTGAACAACAACCAGTCTCATGGGTGATCAGGAAAAGGAGATGGACATATGTTGGTCACTTGATGAGAAGAAATGATCAGAGAATCCCAAAACAAGCTATCAAGTGGAACACAACAGGCCAAAGAAAAAGAGGCAGACTGCGTGGAACTCTGAAGAGGCCATTGTTAAGAGAGGCCAAATTAACAGGCATAAAATCCCTTGATGAGGTTGAAAGACTCGCCGAAGACAGGAAAAATTGGTGAACTACTTTGCGAGCCCTACGTGACGTTTAACGGCACGGGAAGGATATAAGATATAAGAAAACAAAATTACGCTGTCAACTTCTGATCAAAGATAAAAACAACAGGAAAACAGTTTAAAAAAAGACTGCGAAACTGTTGACTGTGCGAACAGTTAGCACTTCTTTACTTAAAAAAAAAATCGGCTTGAGAATTTGTCATCGAGAGCAGTAATATCGGCACCATACAGTGTCCGGACAATTTCTTGCTATTCATGATATTTCTGGTCTACTAATGAGGGCACCAAAAATCCATAATAAACGGAGTGGGGGGGATGTCCTTTGGGCACTTTCTGGACTTTTAGCTGATAGAAAGTCGACTAAAACAAAGCTCCGGCTGTCATTTAGCGTTCATGACATGATCATTAGAACAGAAAGGATGTGGCATTTTGGTAAGAACTCCTCATCCACCATCGCCACCATCACAACTACCACCACAAACTGCACCACCACCATTAACCACAATACCACCGCCTCTGCCATCACCACCGCAACCACCTCCATTAATTCAGAATCTGTTCCTGGGAACGCAGCTTAGATTCCGTTTTTATTATACTTTTCTCGTATTATGTTTGCCCTTTTTTTCTTCAGTTTCCATTTGATGCTGCCTAATGCGACCTAACACATGCAGAGCACACAACACACAACACAAGCACAGCACACAACACACAACACATGCACAGCACACAACACACAACACATGCACAGCACACAACACACAACACATGCACAACACACAACACATGCACAGCACACAACACACGAAGTTTCATTTTGTAAATATCAGCTTCAGAATAAATTGGTTTTATGCCCGTGTTGTGGAGAGATACAGCAACAGTTCCTGGTTCTGTGATCCATTGATCACTTAGAAGTATTCATTCATTACTTGAGGTAGAGGCAGAACGAGATATTCCTGTACAAGGAATATTCTTGTATTCGTTGTTTAGACGGAGGTTTTTAGTATGTTTTTACAATTTAAAAAACCGGAGAGATGAAGAAAAGAAAGAGAAGTTCGCAAATAGGAGATAGCAGAGCACAGTGTTCTATATTAGACCTGGAAAAATCATAGACAAAACACTCTGGAACGTGAGGGAAATTAACAAAAAAAAAAGACCGGTATTTCCTGGGACTGAGGACCAGCAATCTAAAGTCACTGGGATACAGCGAACTAATCAACTGTGCTATCTCGCACCTCAAATAAAAATGTTTAATAGCGAAGCTGTCAGTGCCTGTCTGATGGTTGCTCGTCCTACAAAAGTCAATGGTTAAGGTCCCAGGTACTTTTCTTGCTATTTTTTCTCTGTCACGTCTAAAAGTGCGTTGTCTGTGATTTTTCCAGGTCAGATCATACAACATTGTGCTCTGTTACTTTACTGTGGGAAGGGCACATTATTTCCTAAAAAGTAAGGACAGTGAAATGATTATGAAAAACAACAACATAATATTTCGGCAAATATGCCATTATCAGGGATAATAGAAAAGACAAGACGAACAATATATACACGCAAACAACTATCTGTGATCCGCTATTTGAAGAGAGACTGCGACTACAGACGGATGGAAGTGGAAAGAGTGAGGGTGGCAGCCAGGCATAGAATACGGCCGGCTAGAAAGCGGAGCAGTCGGAAGAGAGATCCAGCTTGTCTGAATTCTTAGTTCAGCCTTCTTTTAATAATTCTTTTCTTTGTTTGACTATACATGTTTTCGTGTTCCTTTTCATTTCCCATGTCATTTTCCATTTCCACTACTATACTTTCTCAACTGTTCCATGAGAAAGCAAGGGTTAATAATAGTACCCAATACTTATATATAAATATTTCTGTCCGTGAATACCTCCCCCCCTCCTTCTCTCTCCCTCTCTCTGCTGCTGCTGCTTTAGTTTGTAGTTGACAGTGCTCGCGCTTGGCTGCCTTTCTCATTTCACAAGAGTAAGAATGAAAATAAATTTTACACAACAGAACACTTGAAACTGAAAATAAAATATAATAAAGAAAATTGCCGATAGGCATGCATAAAAATATATTGAAAACCGTAGCGAAGACAATGGCAGACAGATAAGCCAACATAAAATAAATCAAAAATGCAGCTTAGCCGTATGCATCACCAAAACTAGAGTAAAAGCAAGTTGAAGATTTGTTAGGCAACTTCTCTTGGAAGATGGAACACTACGTTCTCTTAATCAGAGAGTAGTGTACAAGAATATTCTAGCTCAGTTTTTATAGTCCTCACAAAAGCGAAACAAAATGGCAGTCGTGTATCGAGACGTAAGAAGAGTAAATGACTGTTTAACTGTTTGTGCTTTCACACACAGGCAATCAAACAGCGGTCATAGTTCCAGTACGGTAAGTAATGATTACACGACCTATGTAGGTAGGGTGGAGTATATATATATATATATATATATATATATATATATATATATATATATATATATCATTCATTCATTCATTCATTTGCATGTCCCTTGCGGAACTTTGCCTCCCAAACAGCACTCCTGTAGGCCTCTCGGTTGTGAGCAAGATGGCCTGCTGCTGTTGCATCCATCTCCAGATCGTCAACGATGTCTTGCAGCCATCTTCGTCTTCGTCTTGGTCTTCCTCTTTTTCTTTTTCCCATTATGTATCCTTCCAATACGGTCTTCTCTAAATTATCATGACGTTTAATGTGTCCAAAATATTTAAGTTTTCTCTCTTTAATCCTCTTTACTAGCCAGCCTTCTTCAATATTAAGCTCTTGTAGTATAGATATATTTGTTCTTTTTTGTGTCCACGATATTTGGAGAACTCTTCTGTAGCATTTACATTCAAAGGCATTTATGTGTTTCTCAGCTGTTTTGTTAAGTGTCCAGGTCTCACGGGCATATGTTGCTATGGGAAAGATGCATGCCCTTAAAAATCTTATTTTTGTGGTTCTGTCTGCTCCTCTCCACAGATTCTTTATTTGTTTTACTTTCTGAAGAGCGATAGATGTCCTCCTTTTAATTTCCCTCATTGTATCTCCATTATTAGTTAGTAGCGATCCAAGATATTCAAAACTCTCCACTTCTTCCAGTTTTTCCTCATTGGTACATATTTCAGTTGCCTTGTTTGTTTTGTTAGTTGTCATCAATTTAGTTTTCTTTGCATTAAGATAGAGGTTCTGCTCTTCGCTGTTCTTGCGGACTGACATAATTAGTTTTTCCATTCCTTTTTGTGTTGTGGACAGCAATACTGTGTCATCAGCATATCTAATCTCTGGTATTTCATAACCTCCAACTGTTATGGCATCGTAATATTCTTTGTCTATATCTTCTCTAACATTCCTCATTATATTTTCAGTATACATGTTAAATAAGTAGGGTGACAATATGCACCCCTGACGGACCCCTTGTTTTATGTCAAACCAAGTTGTTGTTTCACCATTTATTCTTACTGCTGCCTGTTGGTCTAGATACAGCAGTGATGTTAATTGTATCAAATGTGTTGGAAATCCCATTTTTTCCATTATTTCCCAAAGTTTCTGGTGTTGTACACAATCAAAGGGAATAATATATATATATATATATATATATATATATATATATATAGAGAGAGAGAGAGAGAGAGCGAGAGAGAGTAGTGCAGAATAAAAAAAAATGCTAACGATTTACCGTATTCAAAGTAGAGAAGAATCTATTCCGAATATCATTATTTCCGAATCTATCCCGAATGTCATTATTTCCGTGGCTGGATAAGTGGTTCATACAGGATGTCATGTTTCGCAGAACACGCCGAGGTCATACAGTTTTTCATGACCTATGTTGAAAATTAATTTATAACACTTCACAAAAACTTCTATGACGCCAGTTTAAACTGGAGCGCATCTCTTGTAACCCCTATTAAAGCAATGGTTTGCTCATAATATCAGTTTACACAATTTTTCCAGATTGTTATACACAGGTAGACAGTTCCGCGACACTGGCAAAATCTCCATGTTACAATGTAACAGAGATGGAATAGGTGTCTCTGTTGAGTTTTTTTGTTTCCAGACATAAAAATTTCTCACAGCGAACCTAACTTAACTAGCGCAAGGTAACTGTTGGATTTTTATATACATGGGGCTGGAGTTATATTTTGGCTGGTAGTGATGAATGACAAGATTATATTTTAGATCAGGTCAGTTATTTTCACTATACATTTGATCACCTAGGGTAGTGGACCCAGAGAAGAGAAACACCCAAAGAAGGAAAGAACCCGGGTTGGGAATTAGTGGGGCAACAATGGGGAAGTGGGAAGCCACTCATGCTGTAGGCTAAAGATTCATAAACAAGTCCAGGCCATTTGGTATTTTGTCAACGCTGATTTATCTCTTAATAGAAAGGAAGATAGAATACACAATCAACACAACATTGGAGTCATCTCCCTAAAAACACTGAAGGAAATCCTGATGTCACAAGCCGATCACGTATGGGCATGCCACGAGTGTAATGAAACCTCTCCTCAGGACTAGCAACAGAGCTAGGCCGCTTTTTTAACAGTTACAGTTACAGCTTAGAACACTATGTTCAACAATCTCAAGAAATTCCTTTTTTTTTTGACTTAGGATAAGGACTGAAAAATCTATTCCCAGAAGAACTGATTGACGGTGAGAGAGTTTTTATTATTGTGTTAAAATCCTGTTGGTCAAAGAGACTGATAGATCAATGAGATTCATTGTTTAGTTGTATCGTTCGTCCTTCTAGTTAATCCGATGTAACATCAGGTAGCTTCTGCAACACGGCGTAATCTGAGATCAGAAGATATCAACAGTTTGACCACAGAACTGCCTCGTTCAGAGACGACTTTCATACTTCCACCCCTACAATTTCGTGGCCGGTACTATAGTATTTTGTGGACAACTAAACTTTGAATAGGATAATAGAGTTTTTCATGCAGGTCTGGCTGCCTCTTGCACAACCATGGAAATGAAGAAAATGAGAAATTAGTAGAAATTGTCCACGTGCAGCTGAATTTATTTATAACATTAGACTGTTAAGAATAAAAAAGTAAAGGCAGCACACACTTTCATACCAGTCACTGCCAGCATATGAACATGATGAGTTATGGCACCCCTATAGTTCTTCACAGAGTCCCTCCTGCAGGTCGATGTACTTATTGTATCGTTTCACTAGCTTATTCATTCCTTAAGAGAAGATGCTGCTCAGCACTTCTTCATCATCTGAGCTGAACCTGCTATCACGTGACTGAAAACTGAATGTGTCACAAAACCAGGAGGTAGGCGTCGGTCATCTAAAAAAAAAAGAATACCACCAAAATGTAGCACTACCATCGATGGCATAAATCTGAAACAAGTTGATCGATTAAAGTACTTAGAAACGATTATAACAACTGATGGGAAATGTCACAATGAAACAAAAAGTAGATGTGCTCAGGCCAAATCACTATTCAAGAAAACGAGACACATCTTATGCAACAGATCCATAACAATGGAAACAAGATTCTGAGTACTTAGATGTTACATCGAGCCAGTTCTGTTTTATGGGTGTGAAGCATGGTCTATGAATAAGATGTACAGCGAGAAATAGAGGATATGGAAATGTGGTTTATAAGAAGGATGTTGAAGGTACCATGGACAACTAAGAAACCAATGAAGTCTTAAGAGAGCCTGGAGTTAAAAAGCAAATTATAGCAAAGATCAGAGCCGGACAAGCGATATTTATAGGACATTTCCTGAGAAGAGGAAAACTGGAACATACTGTGGCAACTGGAACAATTGAGGGAAAAAGAGACAGAGGAAGACAAGAGAGAGAGAGAGAGAGAGGGGAGGGAGGGAGAGAGAGAGAGGGAGAGAGAGAGAACTTACTGGTCAGTGTGGCTAGGAAGAAAGTCACTGGCGGATCTCATAATCAGCGCAAAAGACAGGGAATTGTGGAGAGAAATGATCGCCTACGCCACTCGGCACGGCATTTAAAATTAGGCGTTGGTCACAAAAAGTTTTTATTGTAAGATCGCAAAAATGCTGGATTTGTATTTACAGTTACGAAGTTTATTTGTGTCCCATACATTATGTTGTGACTGTTCATTAAGACAGAAATAACTAGGCTTTAGGGCTGAGGATCAACGACTGAAATTGTAGGATGCAACATAGTGTGCTTATGTTGTGGGAAAATGTACAAATATGTGGGACAGCGAGAGAAAACGAATGCTCTGACGTGTCAAATTACAAAGTGAAAATGCCTGCGGCATACAAACATACGCACACACAAACATGCGCATTCAAAACTCAAAGTGAAAATGCTGGCACCTCCACACACACACACACACACGTGCATTCATAACTCAGAGTGAAAATGCTGGCACCTCCACACACACACATACGTGCATTCATAACTCAAAGTGAAAATGCTGGCACCTCCACACACACACATACGTGCATTCATAACTCAAAGTGAAAATGCTGGCACCTCCACACACACACGTGCATTCATAACTCAAAGTGAAAATGCTGGCACCTCCACACACACACACACACACGTGCATTCATAACTCAAAGTGAAAATGCTGGCACCTCCACACACACACGTGCATTCATAACTCAGAGTGAAAATGCTGGCACCTCCACACACACACACGCGCATTTAATACTCAAAGTGAAAATGCTGGCACCTCCACACACACACACACGTGCATTCATAACAAAGTCTCCTTCTTCTTCGTTCGCTTCTACCACCAAGACCGCCCCGTAATCCTACTGAGTCTCCTGTGGTCCTCGATAGGTCCTGTGGTCCCCGAAAGGACCACACGAGATCAACGAGAGGACTACAAGAGGTTCAGGCTATCGCACGACTTGAGCCTGTATTCTCGGTAGGTCTCAGAAGCGGGATTGCGTGACACAGTGGTTTTCGTTGCACCAGTTTAATCTAGAGTTGGACTTTCTCACCGGAAAACCTCGACGTGTTTTGGATATCAGTATATCCCCGCTGGGTGAGAGGTGGCTGCCAATCCAAGCTATAATTGGACTTTTTCATCGGAAAACATCGACGTGTTTTGGGATACATGTGTATCCCCGCCCGGTGTGAGATGGTTGCGCATCCAGTCCAGCGTTGGACTTTCTCACCGGAAACCTCAGCGTGATTAGGATACGCATACATCCCCGCTGGATGAGAGGTGGTTGCTTATCTAGACTGCACTAGTCCAGTGTCTCCGACTTCAGCATTTTGTGATCGTGGTCGGTACCCTTCCTATTTGTGACTAGGACGAAGCTTTTGTCCAGGAGGTCGAATCCTCGCCACTATTAAGTTTTACCCCTAAGTTGAGCCGGTTTAGGCGTATTATCCCAGTATGGGCGTGTTTAGGGGGTGACCTACCTCTAGAGCGGAGGTTCTGTGACATGAGTAGCCTTCAAGTTTCATCCATGGTTTAAGCCGGTTTAGGTATGGGTGTATATCAGACGTGGCAGGCCTCTAGAGCAGAAGTACCGTGAGACTACTGGACATACGATTAAGCTTCACTATATCCTTTCCATCACCTTTTCACATCGGCTACACACGGCAACCCTAACTGTTTTCCGCATATTCTTCATTGGCCGGGAGGAGTTTCACTCCACGCGGGGCATCCGAAGAATCTCGCCACCAGTGTCTTAACTCCTGGGTTAAGGCAATACGCCCGAAATGAATGTACATAGGACGTGGCCGACCTACAGACCAGAGATGCCGTGATTTGACTACTGTTTACATCGCTTAATCCTTTCTTTCACCTTTTCCACAGTGGTGCAGCGCGGCAACTCCATTCTCATCTTTCTTCGCTGGCAGGGAGGACCCCATTCCACGCACGGCAGCTGAAAAATTTTGCCAGCAGAGGTAGATGAGCTACCAAACATGACTCTCATCTACCCGAAGCGTCAGGTTTTCAGATGCCAGATATTCACCTTCGCCCCTTCTCTTGTCAGTTTGAACAGTTGCTGCCACGAGAAGGCCAGGAACTGGACTTGACTGTCAGAGGCTATTTGAAACGCACGCCTTGGAGACATTTAATTGGAGTGGAGAGCGCATCCCCCACCCCACCTCCGGCTATAACACATGCTGGCACACATGAATTCGTAACTCCATAGTTAAGAATGCAGGGGATAGAAAAAAAGGCTGCTTAACAAATCCATACAGCATGAACATGTTTACTACAAGGCTAGCGAGCTCGTTGGTACTTCAGTGATTCTCCCTGATTCAACGGTTTCTATTTGTAGCACGGAAGTTGAAGAAATGAAATACATTGCATGTTCCCCTGTGACCATGGCTAATGATATGAATGGACGTAGATTTAGTTCCTCAGTAAAGAAGTTTATCGAAAACAGTGGGAAAGATTTAATTTATTCTGAGATGGCTTTCAGATAACGGAAGAGGTGATGTAGATAGCATCATAAGCTGCACGAATGAAACATCCATCGATGATTAAGGTGGCTTTAGGATAAATAACATGCAGGTTTACAAAAATATTCAGGACAAATAACATGCAGGTTTACAAAAATATTCAATCACATTTAAATTTAGGGAATAACACCGTGGATTTCAGTTTATATGACCATGGTTATCTAGCTACAGTCACAGAGAAATGATAATCTTATTTCATTGACTTACATACTTTACCTACATACAATCTGTAAAGAGTGCAGGCTACATATGTAAATCTGTATTCTCTGACGTATATTCCCACATTATTTGCCATGGCCCCAACCCCCTTCTTTCTCACCCCTACACACACATATACAAACACATAAACACACTCGCACACAGATCTCAGTGGCCAAGCACAAATCAGATCTGTGCTACCTATTCCAGCAAATAGTGAAGAAGACATATTTTCTGACCGGTAAGATGATAACACGGAAGAGTGGTAAATGAGATTTTGCAGAGATGTTCAGTCTTTCGGCCATCACTCTGTTGTGAAATCGCAGAAGGAAAGTGAGTGTAATATTTCACGAGAGAACTTTAAAGAGACCAAAAAAAAAAAAAGAGGAGAAGCTGAGGGCATGTCCGGGGACACCTACAGCCAGAAGAGAACTCAGATAGAATGTTTTCTTTATATCTACCTCCTCGAACACTGGACTCTCTTTGACTTACGCCACAGCGTATTTGCACTTTTGAAAAGGTTCTCTAATGAATTACAAATATCCCGCAGTTTTTTGTTCTTGTTAGCTTGTTTCCCCTGGCTTTTCTTACGTAGGGTAACACTCTAAAATGTTGCATTAAAACTTTTCTTCTTCAAGGACTGGTAGAAAAAAATGTCGCCAGTGTCATCCATCCCAATCCCTTCTTCCACAAAAAAAGCTTCCATATTTCTACGTGTTAGTTGGGTCTATTTCCAGTCTAAGACAACTCGCTCCAAGTAAGCAGAGATGGGTAAGTCGACACAGGTCTTCACAATGACTCTGATCGTGCCAGTGTACAAAAAAGTTAAATCTAAAGTAAGTGAGACCGACTACACATAAATATTTCCTTTTTAATGATAGCAATTGAAATTATTTAATCAATTCTCTGCTGACCCCCAAAAGGTCGCACAGGACTGCGGACAATTTTTCTTTTCTTTATTTGTCAGTGTGGGACTGGTATAAGAACACGTGACACCCCTGTCTAGAACCATTGCAACGAGACGACCTGTCCAATGCTGGGCTTCGATCTATAATTCAAGGAACGCTGGCACCAATCGCAACTGCGCTTTCTTCAAGTCCAGAAGAAAGATCGAAGCCTCGTTTGGAACGCCAGCAGAACAAGGGCAGCAGGAAGATAGGAGGAATTGTTGCAGCGTCAGAGAGATTTCTTTATGTTAGAGTGTGGCACTTCTACTGCTCTTCTTATTGACATAGCTACTTTCTGTGATTTTGTCAGTGTGGTAGCGTCACAGTCTCAGATGACAAAACAAAAGAGTTAAAATGTAGGTAAGTACAATTTACACTCTGATATATATATATATATATATATATATATATATATATATATATATATATATATATAATTTTGATGTATTTGTACTAGTGGACTAGTGAAAATATGTTGAGGTGAACTAGAAAGTAAATTCGACTAATGAAGGACGCAAGACCTGCAACTTGCTCACGTTCCCTGGAGTCCAGACAAGTTAAAACATTCAGTTATCGTGAATGTTCTAGAAATAACGATTTCAAGTGATGCAGAACCCCAGTCACACACAAGAACCTGGTTTGTCTGGGAGACAGCCAAACATTTAAGGAAATGCTAATTTCAAGGAAAACAAGAATGAGGGTATATCGAGAACCCGAACGCTGCCGATCGATCTGAGCTGGTTTGCAAGCACATCGTGTTCGTTCGTTCCACTCAAAATCTTTATTAGTGTACAGAAGCTCAGAGCTGTATTAGATTTACGGTTATTGATAGGGAGATCAGTATTTCATATGTATCATTTCACTGTACATTAAAATAATTATTACAAAATACGGATCTTCCTTGATTGCAGAGGTGAAATGTTATCTCAGACTTGGCCTTTATTTCTTGGTGGCCTGAAAACTTTCTCTATGCGCATTTTTTGCTAACAAAAAAACTGATGATGTTAAAAAGTGTGTATCTTCAAGCAACATAAGTTGCAGAAAGCGGAAAAAACGGCACTTTTGCTTACTCACTGCACTGAAGCAGTGTCTACTGCTAACAAAGCCAAGAAAATGACAGTAACGAGGAATATATGAGAATTTTATTCTTTCTTTTTCTTCCAGTTATCCCTGTCCCACTAACTAAAAATGTCACTAAGTCTGCAGAGTAGAACTGCCAAATTTCTGAAACGAAATATTATGCAAAGTTTTATGAGTATAAAAAATTTATAAATAAAATCTACAGTATGGATCCGACCTTCAAATCTGTTCACCTTCCTCTAGATTTCATCCGTCAAAACTGTCATACTGTTTTATTTCTCTAGTCTGCACTCGGGTTATCATCGACTGTTAGAAAGTGATCTGTATGTCAGCATTTCAAAAAGATATATAGAGTGTGCATTTATTATCAGTGTGAAAGACAGCTGTCATTCCAGACAGCAGTGACACCATGCTATATAACATAATAAATTATGTGCTATATAATATTACATATATAATAGTGCTAACAGTAAAAAGCCACCAGAACGAACTCTGAACTCGGAGTAGAATGCTTAAACAAGAGACATTCATGTCAACACGTCAGAACGTGTGTTAAGGAGATTCAGAAGAGAGTGAAAAATCTAGAAAGAAAAAAAATCTAGGAAGAAAAAAGTATAGAAAGTCCGAAATCAAAAATGAGAAAGCAACGAATGATATAATTATAAATACATTGTTGTTACTACACTTCAGACTGTTCATGTTATTTTCTACATGCAAGCTACTAGGGAAAATAGTTCATAGTCATAAATTGTCAGACGAAAGCAAGACTAAGATAATCGTCACAGGAAATGAAAAGTGTGTCCACTGAAAGTCATGAGGACAGAAATAAGTGTTTATTTAATATCTGAGTTGTGTGAAGTGTCATTTGGAGTTTCGCATGAAACTTAAACACTAGTGGAAAATGTAAAATTGACTACATTCTAGAAATACAAAAGAGAGTATTGATTTCCTAAATCAATACTCTCTTTTGTATATATATATATATATATTCATAATTATTTCTTTTCTTTCGTATGTATACTGTGAAACAAAGTAAACTGAGATTCTATTTTCCAAGTGTTTTCAAGTTTATTTGTAATTTGTTATATCTCTACTGACCATTATACTCACCTGTACCTGTGATCATTATAATCGTTTATATCTGTGATCATTATAATCTCACTGGAACTACGAGCTGGTGATCTTTGCAGCCCATGGTGTGAAGGTGTTGAGGTACAGCTTCGTGTCGGCTTGGCAGAGAATTATGGCGCCTATTTTTTTTTCAGTCCCTAAATAAAGCTAAAAACCGGGGGGGGGAGGGGTGCAACTCCACTGTCATGGGGACTGTGGCGATCCCTGCACCGTTAGCCAGGCTAGGCCTGTTACTGGGGGTTCCAACTGAGACTTGTGACAGAGTCTTGGTCAGCTATGGCTCTCCAACCGTGACTCTAGTGTGACATCTATATATCTCTGACTGTCAGATCTGGGAGTGCCTGCGCGCTCAACCTGTGACAATTAAAATCGCTTATATCCGTAATCATTATAATGGCTTATATCCGTCATTGTTATAATGGCTTATATCCGTAATCATTATAATGGGTTATATCCGTAATCATTATAATGGCTTATATCCGTAATCATTATAATGGCTTATATCCGTAATCATTATAATCGTTTCAGCTGTAACCATTATAATTGTTTATCTATGACCATACTGGAGGCTTGGTCTCCTTCGTACACTGAAAACGTTCGTGTAATGGATGTAAACTTTGAAGTATAATGTGCTTTGTGACAGAGAATCAATACTCCAAGTTTCTAAATATATGAAGCAGTGACAAGGCCTCTAACAGTACATGAAACATCAATAGCTTTAATGTTTTCCATGCCAGCGCATATCCCCACAAGAAAACATGCTATGGCTCCGTTATTAAAGGCATAACTGCTGGTGTTCTATCACCTGTTTCCTCTGTCTTCTTCTAGCAGTGTCTGGCCAGCTAGAAAAGCAGTCGCGCATGGCTCCTACCAGTTTGTTAATTGTTTCTCATTAAAAATATGGCTAATTGTATCTGACAGCTAACACACAGAAAGAAAACAAGACAGTGTTGCTTCAGATAACACTCGTGCGTGTTATCCTCCCATCGGGATTGTTATTTCTGTTAATAAAGACTTTAATTTGTTATCCTCACATATGGATTGTTATTTCTCTTAGTATACACCCGGTTTTTTTTATCCAGACATGTGGATTGTTATTTCTCTTAGTAAACGCCCGGGTTCCTTATCCAGACACGTGGGTTGTTATTTCTCTTAGTAAACACTCGGGATTATTATTTCTATTGGTGAAGTTTCAGGTTTGTTATCCTCACACTAGGATTGTTATTTCTCTTAGAAAACACTCAACTTCTTGTCATTACATGAAATTGTTTTTTTTTCCTCTCAGTCACATTTTTGCATATATTCTTTGACTTTGCTGAAATTTCACTTTTTAAGATCAAGCCTGAAAAAAAGTTCTGCGAAAGTTTCAATTACTTTCTGCTGTTTTAATCAATTTTCAAAGATCGTGATCAGTTTTATAGTTACTTGTCATGTCAGATGTTGAATCATGATATATTCAGTTAGGAAAGAAATGAAGATACATTACGATGTAAGGGAAGAAGTGAATTTAAAACATGATGTATGCAAATATGAGGAGAAATGAATGTAAAACATGATGTATGTTGGTGCGAGAAGAAACGGGACAAAACCATGGCTTTTAAAAGTCTCTTAACACGAGTTTCAAATTTTGAGCACTTTTCCTCCATCCTTCCCTCTCCCCCCCCCCCCCCCCCACCGCCACACACACTAAATGTTTTAGGGTCATAAAATTTATTCTTTATTTTCTTTTATTAGAAACAGAAAACACTAAGAAAGAACAGATCTGGCCGGGAACTGATTTTGAACTGAAACTAAAGATTTCAACAAACTAAAGATTTCGACAAATCCTATCAAAATATTTTGATTGTTCAGGATATTATGAATGTTACAAGTTACTGAAGTTTGAGAGTGGACATGTTGTTTACTGCCTTACCAACATTAGATTTAGTGGAACTTGAGTTCTATACAGCGACCACCACAATCTTCTTTCTAAACCATCTGTTCCCCTTCTACTTTTTGCTGCTGCACCCAAAATGAGACGTAGTTTATCTGAGTGTACAAGGACAGTCATTTCTTTGCTTACTGTGTCATTTCTGTGCTCTGCTACTGTCGCCAAGCGTGTGTGCTATTGATTTGTTGAAACAAAGCTGGCGAGTGTTATTTGTGAGAAAGTCAATACCATCTAATCGATTCACATACAAAAGGCTGCGCCGACATATTTTTAAGTGAAAATACATTGTATAACTCTGTTTTAACATTATGTAACTCTGTCTCTCTCTCATTCTGTGTCACTTTAACATTTTGTCTTTCTGCATCTCTCTCTTTCTCCTTCTCTCTCTCTCTCTCTCACACATTCTGAACTCTCCCTGTAACATTATTTAACTCTTTAGCTTGTTCTCTCTCTCTCTCTCTCTCGCTTTACAACTGTCTCTGTAACATTTTGTAACTCTTCTTCCCTCTCTCTCTAACTCGGTATGTAACATTCTGTAGTTCTCTCTTTCTCTGTTTCTATAATTCTGCTTGTAACATTCAATGGTTATCGCTCTCTTGTAACTCTCTCTAACAGTATGTAAGTCTGTTACTCTGCCACATCCGTCTTTTTTGTGAATTCCCCATATAATATTAGGTAACTCTCTCTCTTCTTCTCTGTCTCCCTCTCCCCTCTCTCTTTCTTCCTCTCTCTATCGACTTAGCCAACTAGCACTAGCACTAGTTGGCTAAGTCGATAGTAAGCTGTTCTCTCGTGGCTAGACGGCTGCTCGTCCTACCGGAGTCCGTGTTCGAATCCCAGGTAATTCTCTTGTGATTTTTCTTTCTCTCACGTCTCACTAAAGTGCTTTGTCTACGATTTTTTCGAGGTCTAATCATACAAAATTTGTTCTCTTACTTTCCTCTATTCTAGTTTCGTACGAGACCGAAAGCTCGATCATTATTAATTCCTGTTTTTCTGTGGAGTACACTACAATGTCCGGTAGCATTCCTGTGTTCTTGATGGCAGTCGGGTATTCTCTTCTTCTTGGAAGGTCCGCTATCACATCCCAGTCATTTGTACCATCTAGCAGTGATGGTAAGGGAATGTCCCTGATTTCAATATTTGATGTCGTACCAGCCCTTAGAAGTTTTGCTATTATTTGCTTTATCTTTTGCCCTGTCTACGATGGCTACTAGTTCCTGCAGCACTCTGTTGTGCCGCCAGGTGTACCGTCCTTGCCCTAAAGACACTTTACATGCTGACAGCACATGTTACAATGTTTGCCTTTCGTTGCAGAGAGGGCAGTTTGTATCTTCTGATACACCCCATTTGTATAAGTTGGAGCCTGTAGGCAGAAGATCATAAGTAGCTTTGATGATGAAGCTGAGCCCCAAGGGTGCCATTTTCCAGATGTCTTCTTCTTCTTCGTTCGCTTCTACCACCAAGATCGCACTGTGATCCTATTGAATTTACACCTGTGGTCCTCATTAGGTCCCGTGGTCTCCGAAAGGACCACACGAGATCCCCGGGAGGACCACAAGGGGTTCAGAGTATCGCAGGGCTTTAGCCTGTATTCTTGGTGGGTCTCTGAAGCGGGATTGCGTGACACCGTGGTTTTCGTTGCACCAGTTTAGTCTAGAGTTGGACTGTCTCACCGGAAGACCTCGACGTGTTTAGGATATCAGTGCGTCCCAGCTGGGTGAGAGGTGGTAGCCCACCCAGGCCAGAGTTGGACCTTCTCACCGGAAAACCTCGACGTGTTTTGAGATACCCGTGTATCACCGCCGGGTGAAAGGTGGTTGCCCATCCAGTCCAGAGTTGGACTTTCTCACCGGAAAACCTCAGCATGATTAGGGTACGCAAACATCCCTGCCGGGTGAGAGGTGGTTGCCCATCTGGACTGCCCTGGTCCAGTGTCTCCGACTTCAGCATTTTGCGGTCGTGGCCGCTACCCTTCCTAGTTGTGACCAGGATGGAGCTTTTGTCCAGGAGGACGAATCCTCGCCACTAGTGACTTCCACCCCTGGGTTGAGCCGGTTTAGGCATATTATCCCAGTATGGGCGTGTTTAGGACGTGACCGACCTCTAGAGTAGAGGTACTGTGACATGCGTAGCCTTCAGGATTCACCCCTGGTGTGAGCCGGTTTAGGCAAAATTCACCAGTATGGGTGTATATCAGGCGTGACCAATCTCTAGAGCGGAGGTGGCATGACATGTCTAGCCATCAAATTCCACCCCTGGTGTGTGCCGGTTTAGGCATATTTCACCAGTGTAGGTGTATTTCGGACGTGGCCGACCTCTAGAGCAGAGGTGCCGTGGTATGTGTATCTCTTACAGCGATACTACTGGACATACCGATTAAATTTCACTTTATCCTTTCCACCACCTTTTCACATCGGCTCCGCACAGCAACCTTTATTTCTTTTCCGCATTTTCTTCCTTGACCGGGAGGAGCTTCACTCCACGCGCGGCATTCGAAGAGTCTTGCCAGCAGTGTCTTAACCTCTGGGATAAGCCGGTTCATGCATTTCACCCGATATGACTGCACCCAGGACGTGGCCGACCTCCAGACCAGAGGTGCCGTGATTTGACTGTTTGCTTCGCTTTATCTTTTCTACCACCTTTTCCGCAGTGGTGCTGCACGGCAACCCCATTTGCGCCTTTCTTCATTGGCCGGGAGGAGCACCGCTCCACGCACGGCAGCTGAAGAATCTCGCCAGTAGTGGTTCCAGATGTCATTCCATGTTAGTGATCTCTGCAAGACTTCCTCCCATGTTGTCCATTGCCCTTGTGATTGTTGGACTGCCTTCTGGACCCGCTTGTCATCCTCTGAATTCTTTACTTCACTGATGATCATATCCCTTCTTTCCTTGCGGGAGGCCTTTGACCACCATTTGATTTCGCCATGACCAAATCCCCTTCTGTTTGTCTGGGTGTACCCTATTACTTCTTTCAGCTCCTGCGTTTCCCTGGCTGTGGTCACTTCCTCACCTACTTTCCATTTTCGTCCAGTTTTAAGTTTGTGTACATCCTCATATGTTCTTGTACATATATCCTCGACTTTGCTAAGAAATTTGTCAGTAAGATGGCCATAAATTCAAGAATTTGTAACACTTGCGTAAGTCAGGAATACAAGGTCTAGACCCTGCTGAGATCTGATATACACTTTAGATCAGATTAAAATCTTATTTGTGCCATTAGATCAGATTGAAATCTTATTTGTGCGGTTAGATAAGAATTAGATCTGATATGTGCGCTTACATCAGATTGAGATCTAATATGTGTGTTTGAGATCTGATATGTGCGGTTAGATTAGACTGAGATCTGATATGCGCGATCAGATCAGAAGAGATATGATATTTTCATATATATATATATATATATATATATATGTATTATGCGCTGTTAGATCAGACTGAGATCTGATATGTGTGGTTAGATCAGACTGAGATCTGATATGTGTGGTTAGATCAGACTGAGGTCTGATATGTGTTGTTAGATCAAGTTGAGATTTATCTCCCTGTCATCTCAGTTGCCTTCACTGTTTCCCACAGGAATAAGTGAATCCAAGTTTAATATTTGCTATTTTGTGATAAAAAAAATGTTATATTTCTTCCTCATGTTGAAATATTTGTCACTTTTTCATTAATGTATTCCAGTACATTCTTTTCTTCTGTGGATGTTTTTGATTAAGACTTATTTATAGTTTTTGAAGATCAGACTTGACACATATGTATCACTTCTTGTGAATTAGAAACATTTATAGCATATATACTCCATAATCACGCCCATTCTATATCCAGCAATACTTTATATTCAAGACTACTCAAAATTCATGTCCATTCTATATTCAGGCCTACTCTATATTAAGCCCTGCTCTATATTCAAGGCTAATCTGTATTTAGGCCCACTCTATATTCAAACCCATTCTATATTCAGGTCTGCTCTATATTTAATGGTACTCTCTTTTCAAATCCACTTTATATTCAGGGCTAATCTGTATTCAGGACTACTCTATATCCAAGGCTATTCTTTTTTCAAAACCTTTCTATATTCATGTCTAATCTATATTGAGATCTGATAGTCAAGGCTACTTGAATATATTCAATCCCATTCTACATTCAGATCTACTCTATATTCAAACCTGCTGTATACTCAAAAAAATTTAAGCTCATTTTAAAATCAAGCCCGGTCATTACAGTCCCCCCTCTCCCTTCTTACTGAACTTATGAGGAGAAAAAGTGGGGTTGAACAATGGAATTATTGGAAAAGCGGAATCCAGTCTTCATTTTTTTTTTTACTTGCAGTTGTATTAAAGCGTGAATAACACACTATATCATTTGTGCATGCGTGGAAAGATAAATAAATCCATGAACAAAAAGCTTCAAGCTAAATAAACAAAAATAATTTCCTGTAACACTTTGGCTTTAGCCTTAAGAATTGTTGACTTACGAGTAGGTACGCCTAGCCTGCGGCCTATATCAGCATGGGACATGCCTTGGTCACTAAGTTTTATTCGTTCTAACTTTTCTTGTAGACTGAGAATTTTTGAGGTTCTTTTAGCTTTATCGCAACATTCAGGAGACATTATCAATATTACAAACACAATTACAAGCGCAAATATTAGAATATTATATGCAGGAAAAGAACAAATCTAATGGCGCCAAGCATAGTTTGATATACCAAGGTCAGACTGGTCAAAGTAGAACCACGTGGAAGGTGACCGAAATAGACCGAAACTGCAGACCATACGGTCGAATGCGTGGATTCTTGTTGTAGCTGAAAACTGCCCGAAGAGTGGGCGATCGAAAAGCGGAGAACTCCTGTATTCAAGCTCACTCTATAGTGAAATCCACTCTATATTCAAGTTCACTCTATAATGAAATCCACTCTATATTCAAGCTCACTCTATAGTGAAATCCACTCTATATTCAAGTTCACTCTATAGTGAAATCCACTCTATATTCAAGCTCACTCTGTAGTGAAATCCATTCTATATTCAAGCTCACCATAATAGTGAAATCCATTCTATATTCAAGCTCACTCTATAGTGAAATCCACTCTATATTCAAGCTCACTCTATAGTGAAATCCGCTCTATATTCAGGCCCATTTTGCATTTACGTTCATTCTGTACGCAAGCTAATTTTGCATTTATGTTCTCACTGTAAGCAAGCCCATTTTATAATTACGCTCACTCCGTATGCAAAATACATTCCATATTAAACTCCATTATATATTCAAGCCCATCCTATTTATATTCAGTTCCATTATATATTCAGACCCACGCTATATTCATACACATTCTATATTCCGTCCCATTAGATACTCAAGCACACACTATATTCACACCCATTCTGTATTCAGTTCCATATCTTACATTCAAGCCCACGCTATAATTACCCCCAATTTATATTTGTGGAACTTGACGGCATTTCTCACGCACAATGAAAGCCGCCACGTAATTCGGGCGTTATCGTGCCCTACAGGGTTGGCAAATATCTATTTTTAGAAGCAGTTTGCATCAACATTCAGTGTCTGCTACACATTTTCGCATTGACTCTTTCTTTTTTTTCTGAGTAGAGCCTGCATTTCTCTACAATGCTGTTACTAGTGCACTGTCTGCATTTTTTTTTTCCCGAGGCGAGAGTAGAGCAGAACTACAGATATCAGTGTCTACAATGTTATTAATAGCAATAAACAGTATGGAAAACGACACTGTCACAAAAGACAGCACGTAAGACGTTCAACCTACAAGGACAAACTTACGTAAGACATTCTACCTACAAGGGCAAACTTACGTAAGACATTCTACCTACAAGGCAAACTTACGTAAGACATTGTATCTACGAGGGCAAACTTACATAAATACGATGAGTGATAAAATCAAATCCAAGTCGCTACAATTCAGTGGAGAGCAGATCTTAACTTTGGGGGTAAAGTGATTGAGCACAATGTTGTTCGGTTAGCCTTCCAGCAACAGTAAACAATGCACTTCAGAGATGAGAGAAAAATAGAAATAGCAAAAGAATGACTCGAACCCCGGACTCCATGCAAAGTATGATTACCCCAAGAACTCATAACACCACAAGTGAATATAGTATTACAAAAACTAGCACTGTTGATTACGCAGACAAGAAGAAGCTACTACTCCATATTGAACTCACTCTAATTAGAAACATTACAAGTATAAACATTCCCATATTGTCAATGCTAGATATAAGATTTGTTAGCGGAATACCAGGAAGAAGACAGTAATCCTATAGGCTTCAAGGAAAATGACAAGATATTATTGTACAGTAAAACATGCTCTTAGGTTACGATCCACTAGAAGATCACAGCCGAGGAGAATCACACATTCAAAATGCTGCTCTGTTTAATACTTGGATCTCATTTTCAAGACTAAAGTGATTGCTGCGAAATGGATGCAGGATGGTTCGTGGTAATATCGCCCTACAACAAAAAGAGATGAAAGGAATGGTGGAGCATTGAAGAGTCTGGCAGCTGGTAAGATTAGACTAGTACACCAGTCACTTGCCCACTCAGACGTTCATTATTAGTATATAATTCTCTGTTGTACAGGATGGCGCATACAATGTTACACACTCAAAATGCTTAATAATTTTTGTAAATTTTCTGTTAAGAAGTTTCAAATTTACTTTATGCATGGTTCGGTAGATGGCAGCACTTGTCGATGTAGCATGTGCTCAGCGTCACCTATGTTAGTTTGTGAAGTATGGCGGACAAGGGATGGCTGACGCTGGAACAGAACGTGAAAATGGTGTTTTATGCAAAAACAGTGTAGTCTGGACTCGGGAACGTTTTCTTGTTTATTTTCGTACAAGATGGGCTCCTTGCAGACAGAGTGTATAGACTGACCTCAAAACGGCCCTGCACCGCCACAGTCCGTACTGCAGAGAATATTGAGGCCGCGAGAGTGGCTTTGTTTCAGAGTCCTACTAAATTCAGTAGAACTGCTTCTGCTGAACTTCTCACATTCTACCTACAAGGTATACCCCATGGGGATCTGCACTTGTTGGTGTACAAAATACAAAACGGCGAATGACATGGAACAGTTTGCTGCTTGGGCTATTGCCGAAGTTGATGCCATGCTGCACAACACATGTTTCTCTGATGGGGTCTATGTTTACCTGAATGGTTCTGTGAACAAACAGAAGTGAAGGTCCTAATTTTGTGCAGTGAATTTGATGATTATAGTACTAAAGTGGATGTGGGTTCCAATTTCCAGCCATGGAATCACTGAGATGTTCTTTTTCATTGATACTGGTAACTGTGCAACACACGGACATGTTGAAAAACAGATTTCTTCCACAACTCTTGGCAACAAGATTACCAAATGGAGACACAATGGCTCATGCAAGAAAGCGCTCATCTTCATACAGCAAATGTTTTTCTGGATCTTCTGCGTGAACGTTTTTAGCTTCGGGTGATGTCCCATTTATATACAGAACGTTTTCAGGGCGGTTCAATGTGGCCGCCACTGAGTCCCAATATTAATCCCTGCATTTTTTTCTTGTGGGGCTCATGAAGAAAGCCTATCTTAAGATACTTGGAAATGTAATACACCTGTGAGCAGCGACTTTTTTCCAGGGATTGACAGAGGACTGTGTGGTAGAGTGGTAAAAAACATGGAGGGCTCGTCTCGGCGAGGTTATATGCCAACAAGGTGGACATACAGAACAAATCCCCGAATGTGATGTTCAGGACAAGATAAAATGTTCTATTAGTTAAAGCACAATTGAATATGATGTTCAGGACAAGAAAAAGTGTTCCATTAGCTAAATTGGTGTTTAAAAGCTCAGAAACAATATCTGGTAGAAAATGAGCGTCATCAGTTTACCTATCTGCGATCTGCCAAATTCTTGAGTAGAGTTCATTTTATGATCAGTTAGTGATCTGATTATATAAAGTAAGTATTTCATTTTATGATCAGTTATTTATCTGATTATATAAAGCAAGCATCTACAAAATTAGTTTCTAACTATTCATTTACGCAAAATACATTATTTACTACAGGAGATGTACCGAATATTCGATTTTAAATAATGACGAAATTCCCAAGCTCGTACTCACGAGAACTTTGGAAGTGAAAAATTTCAAACATTTCTCCTGGACTTGTCCAACACTGTCGTCAGTCAAATGAATACATTTTCAGTGAAATTAACATATTTAATTCAAATTTAGAAAAGACCGTCTTGGAAGGGTAAATAATGGGAAAAAAAGAGAGGAAGACCAAGGCGAAGATGGCTACAAGACATCGTTGATAATCTGCAAATGGATGCACCAGCCGCTGGGCATCTTGATTACAACTGAGAGACCTACAGCTGTTAGGGAGGCAAAGTTCTGCAAGGGACATGCAAGTGACTGACTGACTGAATTCATGTTAACGCATATTTCAGTCGAATTAATCTAACAGGAAACTGAAATGTGTCAGATGTGGAGTAGCTTAGCTAAATTCCTTGAGTAGACTTTTTGAAAGTTTTTCAAGACTTAGTTAAGTATACTTTTCGATTAGGTACTGAAGAAACACAACAGCCTACTACTGGAAGCATCATGCAGATGTAAGACAGGGTATTGGCCATGTCTGGTTTGCTGGCTACGATCACAGCAGCAGCACAAACTACCAATGTGGAACATCGTTCATCTTATTTAAAAGGATGAGATTATAATAAACTAATAAATCATCACAACTTTCTTCTTAAAATATTTTTCTTAATTATGACGAATACCAAAGTGCTGCACATAATTTAATAATAATAATAATAAACAGTATGGAAATGTGACCAGGTCATTGTTCAACAGTTATGGAAACTGGTATTAGATAGATAGATAGATAGATAGATAGATAGATAGATAGATAGATAGATAGATAGATAGATAGATAGATAGATAGATAGACCTTAGCCTGCTAATATCCAAAACAAAATCACAGAACAGATCACGAATGTTATACATGCATGATGTGGTTTTACGTTTCAAGTTTTCGTAACTTCTAATACGGCGAATAGGCAAGAGTTTTTTTGTAAAACCCAAAAAGGCTAATGGCCATGCAAATCAAACACGTCTCTAGATGTCACGTGTCTATACTAAAAATAGATTTTGGGATTCTAAGGGGCAAACGTACATACATTATCTAGAGTTTTTTAAAGTAGACACAATTATGAGAAACAAAATATGAATTTTACCCCTGATAATCACGATTTGGGTCTCAACATAAGGAGAAAGGAAAAGAAAGCATAACTTTTCTCCAACCAACTTCAGGGCTCTTCCAACTCAAGAAAATGTCTAGCTCTTCAGAGAGGCGAAAGAAAATCTCTAGTTCTCCAGAGTAGCGATGGTATTGAAGATTGAATTGCAAGAGAACGGACAATTTGTGCCTTCTTAGTGAAACTCAGGCATTTGACCTGTTGTTCCCTACTCGGCCATCTTGTCATGTCCATTGCCTAGCCGTTCTTGGGGTGGAGGGGGGGGGGGGAACCTGCTGTCCCTAGAGTGGATACATTTTCCTACACTTCTGAAAATTATGGTAAAAAATTGTATGTCAGAAAGTTGTGATAGAAATTCTATGACAGAAAGTTATGGTGAAAATTCTATGACGGAAAGTTATGGTAGAAATTTCTATGACAGAAAGTTATAGTGGGAAATTCTATGACAGAAAGTTATGGTAGAAAATTCTATGACAGAAAAATATGATAGAAATTTCTATGACAGAAAATATGATACAAAATTTTATGATAGAAAATGTCGAAAAGAGCTAATAAAAAGTGTATCGGAAAGAGCTTGTAAAAATGCATCTGGCAAGTCTTACTTGTTGACAATGGAAATGGTGAGTGATTTCTATCTTCAGCTGAACAAAACTGAGCTCAACAATCGCGATCTTAGAACAGAAAATGTTTTGGTGACAGTGCACCTAAATGAAAGGAAACTTTGCATGCACAGGTCGTCAGCAAAAAATGTAAGATCCTCCGTGCTAGAACAAATAGCAAACTTCAGGAATGAGCACTGCGAAGTTTCAGCAGGAGAATGTTCATAGCAAATGAGATCCTGTCCTGTAGCTGGTAACTGCAAAGCAAGGAATGAAACGAGCACTAAGAGTGGATTTCCAGTGCCAAGCTACATAAAGAAAAACAGTATCAAACTAGCACCCCTCCCCCACCCACCCCCGGACTACTGACTGAGACAGGTCAACTTATTACTTAAAGAAATTCATTCTTATATTCTGTGTTAAAAACAGAATCACTCGAGAAAGCAAAAAAGAAAAGTGGTAGCATTATAGACAAAGCTAACGTTATGTCAGAATTTATCTCGTTGCTAACGAATGGTGCTCTCTGAGTTAGTTAGAAATTTCTATATTCCAAAAACATGACATAATTGTTGGTTTTCCAGAAGAAAAGTCGGTGATATGCAAATCAAAGCGAACTCATTGATCACCCAAGTGATACCATCACTGATCACCCAAGTGATATCCTCACTGATCACCCAAGTGATACTCTCACTGATCACCCAAGTGATACCCTCACTAATCACCCCAGTGTGGTACTAGTAATAGGGGGCGTTTCAACATTTTGTTTTATTGTGAAAACTATTTTTTTTTGTTTTGTTTTTCGGATGGAAGGCGACACTAATACTGGATGTAATGGAAATCATATTTCTACTCAACTTAAGAATCCTATTACCTGAGCAAATTGTCAAATGTGGTCGAAGAATGACAAGTGGCAGAAATTCAAACGGGCTGATGTACTCTTTGGTCTTTCACATTAACTCCTGTGATACCCGCTTGTGAATCATGGACAGTAGGCAGGTCTGCACAAAAATTATTGGAAGTAGCAGAAATGTGGTTTATTAAAGGAATGTTGCGAATCCTCTGGACAGCAAAAATAACTAATGAAGAATGTATGAGAAGAGCTGGAGAGACACAAAGTCGTGTTACAAAAATAAGAGAGAGAGACAATGTACTTTCATAGGACATGTAATGAGAAGAGGGGGCATTGAAAATATATATAACAACAGGAAAAACAGACCGAGAGAAATGATACTAGACAGTCTGACAGGATGGTGTGAGAGGATGTCATCAACTGAGATAATGGCCTGCATGAAGGATCGGATACTCTGGAGAAGCATAATAGCCAACGCCAATCGGCACGGCACATCATGATGATGATGATGATGACGATACCCGCTTGTAAGAGACAAGCCTTCGGGGAAGCTATATTAAGCAAAGCTGGGAATGCTTCTCAGTTTTGTACTTTCTGAACTGAGCAAATAATTTATTGTATGTTATTGCCTCCACAGCCTCTTGCATCTTAGAGTCTTTGTGTGTTCTCTTTTTGTTGAAGTAGTGAAAAGTGGAGGCAAATTTCTCATGTAAAGAGGAAGTGATAGAGATTATAATTTGACAGTTTCTTTACCTTTTCCAGGTGTGGTTGACTTCTGGAGGGGAGACAGGTGGAAAAATGTGGTTTGAATTCCCGATAACAAAATCAATGACATTCAATCCTTGTTACATATAAGAGAAGTACAGTTTTCACAGTTATGTATCATCTTTGGGTTTCAGCACAACCGTGTCAGAAAGAAAGAAACAACAAAAGCAAGAAATATTGCATCGTCACAAGGAAGTGTTGCTGAGCGCGTTATACAAGACAAGATCAGCACTGAGAGATCATAACAAAGGAAGAGATGCGAAAGCAAGATGACACAAGATGAAGTAAGTGTAGCAAAAGTAACATGATACAAGGTGGAATGTAACAAAAGCAACAAGACACAAGAATGTAATAAAAGTAACATGACAATAGATGTATTGTAATAAAAGTAACATGTCACAAAATGGAATGTAATAAAAGTAACATGTCACAAAATGGAATGTAATAAAAGTAACGTGGCAAAATATGACATGTAATAAACATAATATAACACAAGATGGAATGTAACAAAAGGAGCACGAACCAAATGAAATATAACAAGGTAATATGGCACAAAATAGAGTGTAACAGAAGTAACAACGTGATATAAGAAGAAAACATGGGCTGTAGATGTCAATACTGAATAGACATTTAAGCTTGGGAGGGGAGAGACATCAGTCGTCAAACAAACACAGAACAGTTTGTCCGTCTTACAGAAGAAATATGTTGAAAGTTGAATGTAATATTTTATAGTTAGGAGAAAAGAAAACATTCTGAAAATCGAATATAACGTTTTAGAAACCAGCAGAGAAAAGAGACCGACACAGAGTGAGAAAGAGATACTTAAGAAGGAGATACTTGAGATAGCATCAACTGACAGACACTGTCCGCCTATCGATCTCTATGAATCAGCGAAGAAGTAACTGTATTCCAACATAGCACAGACACAACAAATACACAGTACAGACCACAGCACAGATACAGCACAAGCAGCACAGACACAACACAAACACAGCATGGACGCAGCAGAAACACAGCACAGACACAGCACAAACAAAGCACGGATAGCACACGCACAGCACAGACAGTAATTGAGTGTGCACAATTCGGATCCGGAGGTCAGAGCTGGTCTGGGGAAGAGTCATTGCGTGCACAGATACTCAAATCAAAGCCCGAGGAGGCGATCGATGAAGGCGTCTCGAGGCTCCCTTTCTGTCTCAATAGTGGCGTATGAGTCACTCAACTCATGGCGGCCATAGAAGCAAGGCTTTCTGGGTAAATAAAAATGGCTGACACGAGTGAATCAGAAATGTAGACACATGCAGAAATAGTTTGTTAAAGAAATGTAAAAATTCTCTAGCAGGCCGTTCTTTGTTGCCACCAAACTCATAGTAAGCAGTTCCCCTTGTATATTTATTCTTTTGTTTTATCTATCAGTGCGGTGTAACCTGTTTAAATAATGACAGGAAAGGAAATACAAGTTTAATATTTACTTGAATTATTTACTTTTCACTATGAAAGTCCATCATCCTCCGAGAAGAACACATATTTTACTTTTCTGTCTGATCAGTGTACATACTTTCACAGTGACATTATAATTGCCGAAATTGATCTCTGCTCACAACAACAAACATCTCCTTATAGCCGTGTACCTGTGCAATACAGAGAAACAACCTACACGCACATACATACACATACTCCCCACCAGCCTTGTAACATAATTTCTATATGGGAATTATTGTTAATTGAATCTTAAATTTGTATATTAAATAAATTAACTAATTTACTGCGGGTGTTTCACTCTAAATAAAGTCAATAGCAAATTAATTAAAATGATATACAAATATCAGATTATACATTATATAAAGTTATATATAAAGTCGTGTGGCTACCTGAATTATGACCGAAGTCCCATAGAAATGTGCTGTGATCCATTTCTTGATTTGTTTAGAAAAATTTTTTCCAGTATACAGCACATATTTCGTGTAAAGCTATTTATTTCAAGCTTTGTGTTACAAATTATAAGGTCACTCTAGTTTATTTTCACATTTTGAAACAAAGCTGTCTCTTAACAGTAGACTAGACTATGTAGTTGCTGATACTCACCATTTTTGTTTTTATTTTTGACAAAGACGGAACAATTGTCACTGCTCTTTGGATAGCAAACATAACATGCTAGTATAACAATAACAGTTATAGATGACTGTCACATGAAACAATAACCTGTGTTTGAGGAATTCTTTTTTCTTGACACAGTGCTCCCTGCCCTTCCCGGCCCTAGCCAAAGTGATAAACTTCCATGACTGCGCCGCGCGATATTCTTTGTTTGTTTGTTTGTTTAGAATTAAAACAAATGAAAGGACAAGTAAATACTGTATAAAGTGCTCTGTTATATTCCTGCTTACTGAAACAGTCATTTCAATAAAGGGTTGTAGATATTCATGGATAGTCCTTAAAGAATTCCAACAGTAATATATCTGAACACATCTAGCCATGGTTGATATTAAATGCCTGGGAAAGACATAATAAAGAGTATGAAGGGGAAAAAATGGGAGAACTAAATCTGTTGATGTACAACATAAAACTGTGAGCGAAGACGCACTACTGAAGCTTGATTAGACAGCGTGTGTCAAGACTGGCGAATCATAGCCGGTCAAGATCCTATTCTACCTTCCAGTGGTGCCCCTGGAAACATACAGTCTAGCTAAGTGAACACATGGAAAGGGACTGCACTGAGAAGACGAACAAGCTTCCAAAGATGCGCCGAGGAAAAGTCGGATGTTTTGGACCGAAAGGTGTAGAACTGCGACACAATGCAACCAACGCGTAGAAGAAGAAGAAGAAGTGAATCTGCATTGATGATCAGAAGTGCTACACGCTTGGCTTTTATGTGGAAACTGTTTAAGTGATGCTGTCGATGAATTCAAGTAACATCTTTCAGAAAACAGTATTCTCTTCCTACGCGTCATCATTATCATCATCATCATCATGATCATCATAATCATCATCATCATTCTCGGACGCATTTATTGTAATGTATTTCACTGACCGAGACGAGAGCAAATGCAACATCTTTTCACAGCTTCTGCAGAACTGTCTTATCACGGACACCTATTTGTGTTCACTGTGTTGGCCTTGGTGTATTTTCACAATTAAGGCACGCGGTGAATGCCAACGGGAAGTCCGACTTGCGGCAGTGACGACTTGTCGTGTCGTGGAGCAGTGTACAACCAGGCTAAAAAATTACTATCTTACAGACTCACCATACTTTCATGCCACAATACAGCATTAAGCTGTACCTGATGGGAAGATTTCTGCGGCTCGATTCAGCGAAAGTAGCCATTGGACGTGATCACTATCACTTTACTCCAGATTTTTCGACGTATCCCGAATGTAGTCAAAAGTTCAGTTAAAAATACTACAATTTTTAGCTGGGTGGAAGGATTAGTGAAATGTATTAACTCCTTCACAATTACGCAGCCTCATAAATGGTAGCTCTCTAGTTAGGTCTGTTGCGTTTTTATGTTGGTTCTATGATGTGCTGAGTTAAACAATGAACCCAAAGATGATGAATGCTTTAAACTGTTAAGAAACTACCAAGTTGTAATATTCCGACTGAGAACAGGACATTGAAGACTCAAAAACCATGTATATCAGAAGCTGAAAATTGCCCCAACAAAACCAGAAGCAAAACCCAGCAAACAGCACATCACATCTTCCAGAGTTGCCAGCTATACAACCCACTCAGACAAGGACCTAGCTAGATCCCAGGCCGCTACAGGAGAAGCTCAACTGCGATTCTAAAAACCAGAGACGAACTGCCGCATTTTGTGTGTATGAGATTGGTGTCGATGTTTGAGCGAACGATGAAGAACCGTGTGCAAATAAACATTTCACATTTGATTTTGTTGAATACGCACTGCAAGCGGGCAGCACATTCTGAACCGGCTGCAATACAAGCCTTGTATAACTTCACTTTTGAGTTCAGAACTATCATCCGTGTTGCCATCAAATTAGTGATCCCGTTAACAGGCAATTACTGGTAAATTCATCATCATCATCAGGTGCCGTGCCGACTGGCGTTGCTATTATGCTTCTCCAGAATACCCGATCCTTCATGCAGGCCATCAGTTCAGTTGGTGATCTCCCCTCACACCATCCCATCAGACTGTCCAAGTATCATTTCTCTTGGTCTTCCTCTTGATCTTCTTCCTTCTATTTTTCCTGTTGTTATAATATTTTCATTGCATGTCCTATGAAAGTACATTGTCTCTCTCTTATCTTTTTGACAAGGTTTTTTGTCTCTCCAGCTCTTCTCATACATTCTTCATTGGTTATTTTTGCTGTCCAGGGGATTCGCAACATTCTTCTAATAAACCACATTTCTGCTGCTTCCAATGATTTTTGTGCAGACTTGCTTATTGTCCATGATTCACTTCCATATAACAAGATAGGTTCAATATAGCATTTTAGGACTCGTTTTCTAACATTCATTGATAAAGATGTGTTAGCTAATAACACATCTTTATCAATGATTGGTAAATTACCGATTAAAAATGAGCAAAGCAAAGCCGAAATTTTTGGAGATCTTCGGTTGTCGTAACCAGTTTATATAAAATATGTAGAAAAAAAGTAACGAGCGAAATCGGTTGGAGGATAATAGGGTCTGTAGGATGATGTTGCTCAATTTGCATGGTGGAGAATCAGTCAGTTTTGACTTTGGTTCCGCATGTGACCACTTTGTAAAGTCAAAGCCGCTAATATTTTTGTTTAAGTTCACACGAACATTTACTATCTGCTGGTGCTTGTAAAGTATGTTTAATTTTACTTGTTTTTTTTAAGTATAAAAACCAGATGCTGTATTGAAAAAAAAGAAACCCCGATATTTTGAAAAGTAGTTAATGTAAAGTGAAAGACGGATATAAATGTACTGGTTTAAAAAAAATCTTAGCGCGATCACTGATGAATTGTATAATCAATTTCGCATTTTCATGTGTTGAAACAATCAGTTTGGGGAGTATTGATAGATATTCAATGCCGTCAAATATTCACTGACAGCGTCAACTGCTTTTGTAAGATTGACAAATGCAGCGAAGAGAGAAGACTGTCTTGGAAGGATACAAAATGGGAAAGAGAAAGAGAGGAAGACCAAGGCGAAGATGACTGCAAGACATTGTTGATAATCTGCAAATGTATGCACCAGCAGCAAGGCATCTTGCTTACAACCGAGAGGCCTACAGGATAGCTGTTAGGGAGGCAAAGTTCTGCAAGGGACATACAAATGACTGACTGACTGACTGATAAGAGTGGCAGTCACTATGTAACTCGCAAATGCCTGTTACCAAAAAAAAAAACTAAATGCGACAGTAATTTGAAAACTTTTAATTTTTGAACCTACATTATTCCCCTATTTCTCAACGTAATCGCCACCAACATTGATACATTTGTCCCATCGTGTAATCAGTGATGCAATATCCATGGCGTAAAAATCAGGAGTCCGATTTCTGAACCATTTTTTACTTCTGTTTCCACCTCTTCGTCACTCGAGAATCTTCTCCCGCCAAGGTGGTTTTTCAATGGACTAAACAGGTTAAAATCACTTGGAGCTAAGTCAAGACTATAGGGTGGATGTTCAAGAACTTCCCAACCCAACTGGTTAATTTTCACTTGGGTTAACCGAGCCGTATGTGGTCTGGCATTGTCATGAATGAGAAGCACATCTCTAGTCAGCAGACCAGGACGTTCTCTTCGAATTGTATCCCGTAGCATCGACAGAACTTCACAGTACGATACAGAATTCACACTGTCACCATACTTCTGGAACTTGGTTAACAACACTCCTTGATGACCACAGAACACTGTCAGCATAACCTTCCCTGCAGAAGGCGTAATCTTGATTTTTTTTTTTTTTTGCGCATGGCGATGACAGGTGTTTCCATTGCATTGAGGCACGTTTTAATTCGGGTTGGTAGTGGTGCACCTAATATTTGTCTCCAGTAATAATCCTTTGGAGCATGTCTTCACCTTCATATGCGTAATGACAGAGATGCTGTAATGACAAACCAAATCCGTTCATTTTGTGTTCATCATTCAGATTTCTGGGTACCCAACGTGAGCAAACTTTTCGAAAATTCAGTTGCTCATGCATTATTCTGTAGGCTAAGCTATGTGAACATCCGATTGCACTTGCTACACTGTCTATCGTTACTCGTCTATCAGCTCTGATAATCTCATTCACACGTTGCACAGTCGCTTCTGTTGCAATCTGAACAGGACGGCCAACTCGGACTTTGTCAACAATTTCGGTGCATCCGTGAGAAAATTCTTTTACCCAGTTATAGACCGCTTTACGCGATAAACACTTTTCAGTATAAAATGTAATCACTTCCTTATGAATGTCCTCAACTGAATATCCTCTAGCCCACAAAAATCGCACTACACTTCTCTGTTCTTCTTTGGTACACACTAACAGTTGGGTAGCCATTTTGTTATTGCTTTGCGCATGCGCACGTAACTCCCAGAGCCCCCTACATACAACTATTATAAAGTTGGATGATGGTACTATCTAAGGATATATTTAAATACTACCTGATAACTGCCACTGATAAAATATTTCAATTTGTGAGTTACTTAGTGACTTCCCATCGTACTATAAGTACTTTTTGTAATTAGTAGCAAAGGTACGTCATGTTAAAGGCACTACAATAGTATTAATTATTTTTTTTAAAATTTCAGTATTTACTTCTGCCTTGTTGCGGGTCATGAGTCACGTGTCAGTGCTGGCTAAGTTTCGCGCGTAGAAAAGGGTGGGAACCGATGGTAAGACTGGCTAGGGTTTTTATCTTCTGTACTCAACAAAGAGATCCCGGTGCAATTATCACAGTCGTCATTGTCTTCTTTGTTTTTGTATTGTGTTACAGTCTTAACTTCCCATATCTGAATTTCTTGATATTAAGAACAATGTTGCTCATAAAGACATATTTGAAGAATTTCACACGTTAATTATGGATAAAAGAACAAATATGGGTGTCAATAAATGTCTTATTCTGCACTTCAACATCAGGCCATAAAATTGTGCTACATATACATTTCTTGCTGGGAATACCGAACCTACAGATATTTGTGTTTTTTATATTGTTCCAGCAATTATGAAGTGAACAAACTTGATCTTAATGTAATGATGTTTATATCTGATGAAGCATCAGCGATGTTGGACAAAGTTAATGGTACTGTAGAAAGTCCAAAACATGATATTTCATATTTAATTCAACAACATCGTGTTACGAAGATCCAGGAATCTGCCATGCTCATGTAAGACTGAAATATTGATAAACATAATCTGTACAGTTTTTTGTCGATCTTCAGTTAACAGATGCAAGTTTAAAGAAATTGTAAAGATGTTGCTTTCAGACCTCAAGGTGAAAAGCAGTGGACTTTCACTGGAGGCATTAATAAACAAACTATGAGGCAATGCTAAATATTTTTTTAAGATGGCAAAATATTGTTACATAAAATTGGCAAACACTGAATGTAGAATAGTTTTGAAAGTCTGAATGATGTAACGGACGTACTTGCAGCACGGTGCAAAATTCTTCCAAAGGGTGGCCAAACACCAGTGGATGCATTTCACTTTGCAATAGTCAAAATTAACAAAATAAGAAAGGATTATTTAAGAGGCAAAGATTTGTGGAGTGACAGTGTTAAAGTTTTTATACAGGGTCAAAATGTTGCAGTACATACAATATCCCTGCTGATATGTATAAACTCTCTGTGTTTTCTTTCAGAAGGAAGATTTCCTGATGCTGAGGTACAAGAATGATCAGTTTTGATTTCTCTGCTATTGCAGATTGTGATTTCATGTGTGGAACTGAGCAAGTCAATGTTTTCTTACGAATCAACTTAAAAATAAAAAGGGAAATCATTTAGGTATATGTCATTTAGATATACTAATGAGAATGAAACGTTTTCTGCTGGATGAAGTTTTTGCCTTGATAAAGTTTACACTGAATGGATAAATGCCAAAGACAAATGACACAAAAAAGCCAGGGTTTTTTATACAATAGAACCTCCATATCCGCGGAGTTACGTTCTATGACTTGGTGCAGGCGCTTGAAACTGTGGATAGTCGCCAACGCTAAACTGAAATGATAAGTTATGCACAATAGGACATCATTATCAACATTCTTATTATACTTCTGCTCTCCCCCCCCCTCTCTCTCTCATGGACGCCATTCGGACGTTTTAGCTTAACCTTCAAAGATGGAACAACGAAAAATATCTTGTGGTCACAGTTTAAATACATTGTTACATCACATTTTACATTTATTTCTTTAAAAAAAATGTTGAGCCTGTTGTCCATACTCATCTGATTCTCCGCTCTTCGATGTTAGTGCGATGATATGCCTACAATGATGAGATGAAGTGAGCTGACGGTGTATACATGTCATGCTGTGTTAGGCTATTGACCTGCTGACGAAAACTCATCAAAAAAAAAAAAAAAGAGAATCGTCGGCTGTAGGTGACCCTGTCACTTCGAACCGCGAAACTGGAGAAGCAGCAGAGGATGATGTCGATGACTGGATAATGTCAGAGGCAGACGATATTTATTTCTCGAGATTGTCAGTAGTAAATAATGTTTGTTTTTCAACCTGTGCTTTCTTCTTGTAGGTGACATTTGATTAAAAAAAAGAGATAGTCGCTGTTATTTGCTTTTAATATTTTCTAGCCGCAGTAAACCGAGGGTAACTGTACATCTCTCTCTCTCTCTCTCTCTGAACCTTAAGTGCCCAGGGCACATGGGGCTTCTGCAAGGGTTTTCCACAAATGCCTGTCCTTTGCCTTTTTTTCTGCTCTTGCCCAGGTGAGCCCTCTATTGCTCAACATCCTTTCTATTGTTCTTCTCCATGTCTCTTTTGGTCTACCCTTACTTCTGTTCCCCTGTGGTGTCCATCTTAGTGCTATTTTTGGTAGTGAGTTGTCAGTCATTCGTAGCACATGTCCCAGCCATCGCCAGCGTCTTTCCTCAATAACTGTTGTCAGTGGTTTCATCTGCATTTCTGCTAATAAGATGTTATTTCTTATGGTGTTTGGCCAAAATATTTTTCTAATTCTTCATAAACATTTAGTCTGGAAAGAATTCAACTTGTTTTCTATGGTTTTGGTGATTTTCCAGCATTCACTACCATAGAGTAGTACACTTAGAACATTACTCTTAAATATCCTGATTTTCATATTTATACTTAGTTTTTTTGATTTCCATATAGTCTGCAGCATTGCAAAAGCCTGGTTTGCTCTAGTAAGTCTACTGTTGGTGTCCTCTGTGCTCTCTCCATTTTCTACTGCTCTGCTGCCAAGGTATACAAATTCATTGACCTCCTCCACTAACTTGTTATCTACTCTGAGTACATTTCTGTTGTTCACATTTTGCTTCATTAACTTTGTCTTTCCTATGTTGATCTTTAGTCCTATGTTGTTTGCATTCTGAGTTAGCTTGTTTATTTTATCTTGCATATCTTTGTGACTGCTTGATAATAGACAAATGTCGTCCGCAAAGTCAAGGTCCTCCAGCACTGTGTCAAGGGTCCATTGTAATCCTCTGCGTTTGTCTGATGTTGCCTCCTTCATTAACCAGTCTACTGCCAAGATAAATAATGTTGGTGATAGTGTACATCCCTGCTTCACTCCTGTTTGTACCCTAAAGCTGCTGTAGGTATGTTCTCCACAGATAACTCTGCACTGAAAACCCTCGTATAGGGCTTTGATTACATTAACTATTTTATGGGGGAGGCCATGCCATCTTAGGATTTTCCACAGTGCATCTCTGCTGACACTGTCAAAGGCTTTCTCAAAATCTATGAATAATGCATATGTTGTACTATGCCACTCATTTGCCTGTTCTAATATTTGTCTAAGTACAAATATGTGGTCTATGCATGATCTTCCTTTCCTAAATCCTGCCTGCTCTTTCCGAAGTTTTTCCTCAAGTGTTGGTACAATTCTGTTGATGATTATTCTGCAAAATACTTTACTGGTGAGTGACAGTAGGGTAATGCCTCTCCAGTTCCCGCAATCTCTGAGGTCACCTGTCTTTGGTAGTTTTACTATAAGGCCAGTTTTCCACTCCTCTGGAGCTTTTTCTAGATCCCAAATTTGTTGTAATATCCGGCAAAGTTGTTTTGGTGTTTCTGTTTCTTCTGCTTTCAACATCTCAGCAGTCACTTCATCTTCACCTGGTGCCCTGTCTGATTTTAGCTTATTTATCGCCTCCTTTACTTCATTTATTGTTATTGGTCCTGTATTGATGTTTAGTTCCGTTTTTGCTTCAGGTATGTCTATTGTTTGTGCTGCTTGTGTTCTGTTTAGTAGGGTGTTAAAGTGTTCCCTCCATCTTTCAATTTTTTCTCTTTCTCCACTGACCAGTTGTCCATTTTGTGTTCTTACTGCACTAACTGTACATATTTGGACTATTTTCTATTTTTTTAGTTTCAATTTAATGTGCACAAAAGTTAGCAAACTTTAGAAACTTATTTCTGCCCTCAGAATAAAAACAAAATTTTTATTAAACATTCATATTTTTTTCAAAACGTGTTGCTACTGAAAAGTTGTACCATTTATGGAATTTAATGAAAGTTATTGTTATTGTTGATTTGTTATTTTCCGTAACAATAACTAGTATGTAACATTCTGTGAAAATGGTTGATGTTATTAATTTATGTACATGTTGCATCAAACATTCATTTTTTAATAACCTGCTTGCAAGAAATAACTGATACCTATTCTAGAATAACAGAGTATAATAAAATAACACTTCACTTACTGAACCTTTATTAATTTTAATATTAAAATTACCTGTTAATCACCACCAGCGATACGAACATAAACAGCACTAACGATATAAACATAAACAGTGACAGTGATATAAACAGCAGTGATGAATAAGCATAAACAATGACAGTGATATAACAACAAGCAATAGCAGCAGAAATTAACACATATATTACCATTTATATCCAACAGTAGAAGTGAAATAAACATCCTCAGCAGCGGTGGTGTGAACATCAACAAGAGCAGTGATATAAACATAAACAACGGCAATGATATCAAAACAAAACAAAAATAGTAGTGATATAAACACAAACACGAGTATATATATATATATATATATATATATATATATATATATATATATATACTGTTAAAAAAAGAAACAAAACAAATATGATGTTGCGATTGAAACTGAAGTTTGCTGATCAGACAAGGGCAGGTTGCCTTAAACGTTCACTTGGACATCAGCTTCACGTGCTGACCTGAATTGTATTCAGCAGATGATTCATGAGCACAGAAAAGCGACACTAGTCAACAGCATTTTTGACAATAACTCATGACAGGCTAATGGGAATCCCGTGAAACTTACTGAACACAAACTCACTGACCATGTTATTGAATGTCTATAAAAGATTGATGCTCCTCGAATCAGTTCATTTGAAAATTCAATGCGCGGGTATGGATCATCTCATTTACAGAACGACTCATCATCATTGGACTTTAACAGACTGGACAGTCACAAAGTGTAGTGGCCAGACAATTTAATGTGGTTAGAAGCACTATTAGTCGTCTTTGGAGACGATTTCAAGAAACTGGCTCAGTTGCAGATCAACCGCGCAGTGGAAGACCCATAGTCAAAACTCCTGCCGAAAACCGCTTCATACGGCTGCGTTACCTCAGGAATCTATTTGCACCCGTGTCCTGAACACTTCAATCAATGACAGCAGCTCGTCGAATTTCAGATAAATAGGTCAAGAACCGGCTGCACGACGCTGGACTTTGGGCTGGAAGACTCTACAGAGGTCCTGTTCTTACGGACCGGCATCGTCAGAACCGACTGCAGTGGGCGAACCAGCATCTTCAATGGACCGTTGCGAATGATTGGAGAAGGATTTGGTTTAGTGATGAATCATTCTTTCTGCCCCAGCAACACGATAGATGGAGAGAGAATAGTTTACCGCAGACTTCCTAAGTGGTACGCCCAGAACTGTGTGGATGAGGCTCCTCAACATGGTGGTGGAGGTGTACTGGTGTGGAGGACGATCAACTTCATGGGAAGAAGTGACCTGGTGCAAATTGAAGGATGTCTGAATGCCCAACGACACGTCGCTGAAATTCTTCATCCTCAAGACCTTCCACTTCTTGCGCACCAGGGTCGATTTTTCAGCAGGATAACGCTTGACCTCATGTGGCACAACTCACCACCCAGTTCCTCGCTGACAACAACGTTCAGACCAATTCGTGGCCATCCATATCATCAGACATACACCCAATAGAAAACTTATGGGATGAACTCAACAGACAAGTCCGCCAGCGAGACGTGAAGCCAAACAATCTCCGATAATTGTCTCCTGCACTGAGGGAAGAGTGGGCAGCCATTCCACAACAACAGATCCAACGGCTAATTGGATCCATGTCAAGGAGATGTCGTTCTATGATACCGGTTAGAGGAGGCCATATACCTTACTGAAACGAAGGCCTCAGTCGCAAAGAGTAAAAGTCCGAAACAAATTGAATGAACATCATTTCATTGTTAAAGTCTTAAAGTTTCTTCATGCCAAGACTGGAACATTAATTCCGTAAAATAAATTTTGATGGAAGTTTGAAATTTGGTGTCCATTACGAGTACAACAGTGGCATTTTTAAAACTATATATATATATATATATATATATATATATATATATATATATATATATATATATATATATATAAAGGCTTAGTAATAAAAAGAAATACTTTGAATAGAGGAGAAACTACAGAAAAATTCAGCAAAGAGCTAAACCATAAGATAAACACAAGGGGGAATGAAGAAAATAAAAGCATAGATGATAGACAGGAATATATTAAAAACCATTATAAAGAACACAGCAGAAGAATGTATGGGAGTCAAGATCACAGATAAAAAAGAACTTATTTATTGAAGTCTGCAGAGAAGTAATCATAAAGAAAAGAACAACAAGACAGATATGGTTGAATGACATGGACAACAAAACAAATGAGGAAAAGTACCATACGCATTGTGAAGAAACTCAAAAAGTTATTCGCCAAAAAAAAAAACGACAATATATGAAGAAAAATGATAAGCGAGATGCAGTTATACCATCAAAATAAGAAAAAGCAGGGAATTCTATAAAGAACTCTGAACAGTAAAGCAAGGGTATAAACAACCTCTACATGGCTTGAAGGATAGTAATGGAAACATGATAAATAATGACGAGAAAATCTGTATCAGATGGAAAGAATATTTTGAAAAACTACTAAACTGTGAAGAGCCTATAAACACATTACCATGCGAAAAAATACAGACTTGTGAACCTGAGACAGAGGACCAGACTTAGAAGAAGCCACCTACAGTATCATGCTTCTACGAAACAACAAAGCAACGGATTCAGATGGAATTCCTGCAGAATTGAAGGAATTCTAAATCTGCATGAACAGATTCATTCATTCATTCATTTATTTGCATGTCCTAACAGCACTCCTGTAGGCTTCTCGGTTGTGAGCAAGATGGCCTGCTGCTGATAGATCCATTAGCAGATCATCAACGATGTTTTGCAGCCATCTTCGCCTTGGTCTTCCTCTCTTTCTCATTTTTGTGTTGTGGACAGTAATACTGTGTCATCAGCATATCTAATCTCTGGTGTTTCATAACCTCCAATTGTTATGGCATCGTAATATTCTTTGTCTACATCTTCTCTAACATTCCTCATTATATTTTCATTTTATAAGTTAAATAAGTAAGGTGACAAAATATGCACCCTTGACGGACCCATTATTTTATGTCAAACCAAGTTGTTGTTTCACCATTTATCCTTACTGCTGCTTGTTGGTCTAGATACAGCTGTGATGTTAATTGTATCATATGTGTTGGAAATATCTTTTTTTTTCATTATTTCCCAAAGTTTCTGGTGTTGTACACAACCAGATGCCTTTCAGTAGTTTATAAAGGCTAAATATAGATTCACATAAAATTCTCTGCATTTCTTTATTATTAATCTAATATTGAATATATGATCTCTTGATCCTCTTCCTTGCCTGAAATCAGCTTGGACCATATTGACATCTTCTATTTTCTTACGAAATCTACCCATTATGATTTTTAACATAATTTTACTGGCATGACTAATCAGAGCAACAGTTCTGTAGTTTGTGCATAATTTCAGGTTACCTTTTTTTGCAATGGTATGAATATAGTTCTTTTCCATTCTTTTGGCCAAATACCTGAATGCCATATCTTTTTACATAGTGCATAGTAGATTGTTGCACATTCCTTTCCTCCTGCTTTAATAAATTCAGCTGTTATGTCATCACATGCTGGTGATTTACCATTTTTCAGATTCTTTATTGCCTAAAAAACTTCTTCTATTGTCGGTTCTGAGTCTTTCTCCTCCAATAATAATTCACACTGTTGATTTCTGCTTTCACAGACGGTTGGTTGTTTTATACATTCCTCTGCAATATTCCTTCCGTCTTTCTAGAATTTCCTCTGTCTCCGGCAAGGTATTCCGCATCTTGTCACAAATTACATTTAGCTTAGGTGTGACATTTCTCGTCAATGTCTTCATTTCTTTAAACATTTAACTATCTCTTCCACACTTCTGATGTCCTTCTATTCTTTCACAACAATCTTGTATGTATTGTTTTTTTGTCTTTTCTTATGTTTCTTCATACTTCTTTTGTTAAAGATTTATATTCCTCTTTGTTGTTGTTTGTCACTTTCCATTGAGTCTTCATTTCTTTACGTTGTTTTATCAGTTCTAGTGTGCCTGCTGTAATCCATCCATTCTTTTGTGTTTTCTTTACTGGAACCATGTCTTCAGCTGTTGTTATTAAGATATCTCTGGCCTGTGTAGCCAATTCATCTGGTGTCATCTCCTCCTGTACAGGCATCAGGATTTCGAAACGGTTCTTCACTTCTAGACCATATTGTTCTGGTATTTTTCATGAACAGATATGTGCGCTAATATGGGTGTTTTTTAAGTCTCACTACACTTTCTATGTAAAAATGAAAAAATGACGTCTTAAAAAACGTGCTGCACAGTCAATCGTGAAGAAAAATGCAGTGAATGGTTGCCATCTGCTGGAGTAATGTTTTTACACTCAAAACAGAATGGTGTTATCAACGGAAGAAAGAATTTTTTTTTTTGGTTGAACAAGTGTTTCGAAATGGCGGTCGATACACACAGATAGTTGTTCAAAGATTTATAGCAAAATTTCATGATAAACAACCCCCTCATCGCACTACGGTTAGAAATGTGTCAAATAAGTTTCGTGATATGGGAGTTGTGGAAGATGCTCCGCCATCTGGTAGGCCTGCTGTGTCCGAAGAAAAATGTCTAGATATCCAAGACAGAATCCTGAAAAGTCCATGCAAGTCCTTAAGGAAAATATCTCAAGAAGTGAATGTATCACTGAGCACAGTGCACAAAATTCTTAAACATCGGTTAAATTTTCATCCATACAAGATTTCTGTTGTGTCTGAACTAAAAGAGTGTGACAATCAATCCAGAGTTAACTGCTTCACGTGGTTTCTAGCATTTTTAGCTGAAGAAGACGAGTCAGTTCTCGATTTAACATTCTTCTCTGTTGAGGCATGGTTTCTGGATACGTTAATAGACAAAAATAATCGTATTTGGAGCAGTGTTAATCCCAATGCATTTCATGAAGTGCCGCTACACGATGCGAAAATTGGGATATGGTGTGCCGTCAGTAGAAAGCGTTTAATTGGACCAATTTTCTTCAACAACACTATAAATGCCGATCGGTACCGTACTGACATTCTGTAACCTTTTTTTATAACAGCTGAACGAACGTGAAATTGAAGAAGCGTGATTCCAGCAACTGCACACACAGCTAGAGCAGCACACGGTTTTTTGGAATAAATTTTCTCAAATCGCATATCTCGTGGAATGGGCCTGCTCGTTCTCCAGATCTAAATCCATTAGATTATTATTCATGGGGTTTCTTAAAGGAAATGTTTACAAAAAATAATGTACAAACAATTGAGGACCTGAAAGAAGCAATCAGAAGTAACATTCAAGAAATAACAACAGACACGTTATACAAGGTATTTGACAATATGAAGAGACGTGTACGGTCATGTCTTGAAGCCCGTGGTGGACATTTCCAACACCTGTTATAGTGAATATTTCAGTGGTACATTCCAGCTACCCCAAAACAGCGTTGTGTCATTGCAGTCACTATTGTAACTAATTAAATGACTTTTTTAGCACATTTTGTGATGACGTCATTTACTTCATTTTTCAATTTTTTTTCATAGAAAGTGTAGTGAGATTTTAAAAACACCCTGGAGAATCATTATTGATTTAAAAAAGGGCGATAAGAGCGAGTTGAAAACTTCAGCGGAATATCCTTACTACAAACAAGCTACAAAATATTATCTATTATACTTTTAGATTAAAACCATACGGCCAGAACATACTAGGAGACTATTAAGCAGGTTCAGGAAGAATAGGTCAACTGTAGACCAAATATTTTATCTATGTCAAAGAACAGAGAAGTACTGGGAATATGGAAAAGAAGTACATAATATCTTCATTGACTTCAAGAGAGCTTATGACAGCAATGATAGGAGCAGGTTATGGAAAATTATGAACGAATTTGAGATACCTAATCACTTAATCAATCTGGCCAGGATGTGCGCGGAGAATGCACAGAATATAGTACTATATAAAGGAAGAAAGTCAGAATCCTTCTATATAAGAACTCGTTTAAAACAAGGTGATACATTATCTCCATTACTATTCAACCTAGTACTAGAAAAGGTAATCAGAAAAGTGAAAAAAGAAAGCAGTACAAAAGAAAAAGCTAAAATGATAGGATATGATGGTGACATCGACCTGGTTGGAAAAGGGGGGGGGGGAGGCTGCAAGACGTCATCAATACCTGCATAGTCCTGAGAGATGTGACACTAAAAGTGGGCTTAAACATTAACCAAGATAAGACAGAGTATATGAAGATATCAAGAGACCAGGGGCAGAATGATCCAGATTATATAAATGTTGGAGATAATTAGGAAACCAAAAACATACTCAATTAGCTAGGAAAACCTTCAACAGAAGCAACATAGTAATAGATGTAAATTAAAAGCAGAGTACAGATAGGGAATAAAATATACTTCGACTTGCAATACCTGTTAAAATCCAAAATTATGTCCCAAAACACCAAAATCACACAATCTACAAACGTGGAGTACAACAAAGAAAGATGAACAACACTTACAGATCTTTGAAAACAAGATCCTACGAAGAATCTTTGGGCCCATGAAGAATGCCAACAGTGGAGAATGGAGAGCTAGAAAGAACACTGAACTGAACAACTTATTTAAATCCTAACGAATTATAAATGTCTTGAAACTGAACAAACTACGTTGGCTGGGCCGTGCAGAAAGAATGGAAGAGAACAGACAAATGTAAATTATTTCTTCAAAAGAGATGAAGGAAACAAGACCAAAGGGCAGACCAAGACAAAGATGGAAAAACAACATAGAAGAGGATGTAAAAGAAAGTGGTGTCACCAACTGGAGAGAGAAGATTAGGAACAGAGATTAATGGAGGTGAACTTTATCTGTAGCAGGGAGTCTTAATGGCTCGGAAAGCTGAAGAATATATAAAAACAAGTAATCACCCAAAAACTATTTCAGAATTAAATGTACACAAACTTTTTGTCAGTCACCAAAATTTGCACAGCAGAACGTTTTTGCGCATAATGGCGTCTACAAATCTGAGGGAACATCAATAATATAGCCAGAAAATACCAGGAGTAGAAAGCTACAAGAGTGAATATCATAATATATGTAGAAAAACTTCACAAATGTAATCAACAGACAATAACGATGACAGGCGTACCTCGAAAAGAGGGCTGCCAACTCAACAACAACAAAAAAAAATCGCACACCGAAACAACACATTATTCAATGGCTCGATACCTGCAGTGGATCGTATGCCTCCATAAAGGTAGCGATCCACAAATGGGTAGTGTTTTGTGATATTCAGATTTGGCATAATGCTAGTGGAAAAATCTGGCGAATTCCACCCTACAGCATCCACTACGATGCTTGTGCCAGAAGCAGTTAATTGCTTAGTTGACAATGATACATCTCATGCGTGGATTATCACAGATTTCCCAAGCTGACAGTGATGCATTTCATATCGTCAGTATCATAGATTTCCAAATCATTCTCGGGTAAGATTCAAAATATATCCAAGCAAAGAATGGATGGAGCAACTGGACTAATCAACTTTCCAGAGTCTTAAAAGAATTCACTGCTGGGTCAACCTTAGCATCAGAGGCAAGGACGCTGCAGATAGATCAGTAGTAATGCTGCAAGTGCCGGCACGGTGACTTGGTAAAAGATTCTGTCGTTACTGTTTTGTTAGCCACACTTCAACAAAATGCTGACATCAAATGTGTGGACAATGTTTGTATGAAACGAATGAAGGCGTCGAAAGTGACAACTGGGAGGGATATATCTAAGTAAAAGACGTACTGGGCAGTCTTATGATTCGTTTCTGGCTGGAAAACGTAGGGAAGTTGATCTTAGATAACTACCGCAACGGGAAGTGGAGCAACTTCTTTAATGTATATTGCTGGTTACACTGACTACTGATTGACTAACTGACTGATTGACTGACTGATTTTAAAGTGATTGACTAATTACAAATAAATAAATGAATACAATATAATGTTTACGTAGCATGACTGAACTGAACTGCACCAGACTGGCTCCTCATCGTGTCCTAGCATATTGACCAGTAATGTTCTTTTACCAATTAATATCAATATCTCAGCATGTTTGCCTCATTGTTCGAAAAATAATTCATCTATGTTTTTTATGTATCTTAAGATCAGTCTTTCACAAAATTTATGGAACAACTTTTCACTGAAAAAAGCATCATTTAAAAAAAATAAATACATCATTAACTTTTTTTCCATATCATTAATTTTTTTTTTTGCCATTCATCTTTTACAATCTGCCTAGGGTAGATGCACATGTTGGACTGTCGGTTGAGTTGGCCCTGTGTATGAAAATACAAATAAAAAATAACTGTTAGACACTATCTAGACATTAGTAAAAACGGAAATTTGGTGAAACATGAATGCTCGGACAGATTTGATAAACAAATTAACCTTACATGTGTACCCATGTAGCGATGTAAAGCTAGAAGGAAAACATTCTGGCAAAAACCTACGTGTTAACCAATCAGTAGGTTTAGCCGGATCGTATTTTCATACACAGGGCCAACCGACAGTCCAACATGTGCATCTACACTGGGCGGCAAGTTTGGCTGGAGGTGGGGGGGGGGAGCAGGAGGGAGGGAGGGGGATGGAGGAACTGGGAAAAGATGAACTGAATAAAAAATTAAAATGATTTGAAAAAAAACATATAAAAAATACATTTTCATCTGTTATTGACCATGCTTACTTGTGAATCGGCCTGATTATTATCTTATCTAAAAGATTCAAAATGACCTGATTTCTGGGGCCATTAAAAATAGTTTTTATGGTACAAAGAGCTAAACGTTATATCATAGCTACAGACTGTACTCCAGATGTAAGTCATATTAAACAATTAACTGTTTGCAAGATTTGTTAATACAGATCCAAGTGATTTCATGAGTATTTTCTTGGTTTCATTCCTGTAGGGCACTACAGCTCGGTGTTAACCGAATGTATTCTTAGAAAATTATCAGACTATTCCAACTGCAGGCATGTTACGACAACAGATCAGGTATAAGAGAAAATATGCAGGGGTTAAACAATGCATTAGAGACTTGGACCGGGGATTTTATGTTTTTTTAAAAAATCCGTTATTGTTCTCATTCTCTTGTCTAGTGGTGCCGGCATAAATATTTATCCTAGAGAAGTTTTGATTTTTTACAAAGTTTAGAAATTATACGTATTTTTCTCAGCGTCAACATTGCTTTGGGGCAACCCCTACAAAAACATATTCTAACTCTAACGCTCTAGCAACTAAGTATCACCCGCCGGGAATCTAGCATCGAAGCCGTTAATTCTTTTAAGATATTCTGCGGGCGGATTTTATGATGTTTTGATAGAAATTACTTATGATGAGTTAGTGGACAAATTAGCAAGACACGAAACTGAAACACTTGCCCTTAAAGTCATATATTGTAAATTGTTATGTTGTCTTGTTACATGGCACTAATTTAAAATTAAATTAATGTGCTAGTAAAGCTGTTTACACTCAGCAATGGCCGAAAATAGATTGAAAGGATTTATCATGATTTCAAATGAACATGAAATCGGTAAAAAAAATTAGACCATGCGGACCTTTTTTCAGATTTCGAGAATATGAAAGCAAGAAAAATTTATTTTTAAACGGTAAATATTTACTTGAGACAACAAAAAAGCAAATAATGTGTGCTAAAAACTGAAACATGTGGAAGCCATTGTTTGTGGTTTAAAAGCTCTTCGTTCTACGTGAGTTGAGCACTATGGTGATGTAAGTAATATATCTACTTTCATTTCTTTTGTTTCTCATTTTGTATTAAATTTTTAGTTTATCTTATGATTTTTCTTCGTTAATTTATAAACTGTTATTGATGCTATTTAAAATGAATAATCAGATATAGTGAAGTTTACTTAACACAATCGCTTTTAAAATATTAAATGTTAATATGAGAACTGGGTGGGGCGGCAAGGTATGCCTATTGCGCAGGTAGGCAAAATTCTTAGTTTGTAACTCACCAAAATGGCTGGAGAAAGAGTGAAAATGTGTGACTTAAACTATGCACCAAAAGTTACAATAGTCTGTGACTATGAACACGTAATAATTAGTTGAGAAATGTGTGAAATTCTCTTTAACTCATTTCAGAGAAATTATGTCTCGTGGTTTCTTAATTTACTGCACATAATCCGACTTAGAAAAGTGTAACAATAATTACTTTTCTTCCTTCCTGCGTAGTTTTACATTCTGGAGTAAAGGTGATAGACGCTACAAGTGGTTTAATTTCGGACTAAATCAAAATCTTTGCAAAATCTTTTTAATTATGTGCCTAATATCTGAGGACATGATTTCACGTGATAGCTTAAAAGAAAAAATATTTCGCATTCTTGGGGTTCGAATATCCAGAGTAAATTACAAAATTCACAAAGACGAGATCGTGATAATGATGATGTCTAAAATAACTAACTGGTGCAAAAATTGGCAAGAAATGAAACTTTCCATTGTGTTTCTTTCTAACTGCGGTTGTGGTTCACGCTATCGAAGAATCTATGACAAAAACTGCATTATCCCAAACTACCTATCCAAAGAAAATATTGTTGGAGAAATCTTTTCTAAACTATTTTTTAAAGCGGGCTATAATGAACAGATTATTTTTGTTACAAGGTAATGGCTCATGCACCGTTTTACAGTAATATTTCACATAGCTAGCGCATGAGTAACAGAACTTCCAAGGCATGTTACCAGTAACTTCAGGTTTAAAAAATGAGTATTTCCAAGTTGCGAGATTTTAAAAAACAAAAGTGGTAAACCGCTTCCAGCTATCATACCCCTCTCACTCAGAGCTGAATGTGGTAACGAGTATCACGCGTAAAGCTACAGAAGAACGGACTATGAGCTAGTGCCTAGATTCTAGAAGCCACCCCAGTCACGTGGCGATGTTTTGTTATGCAGTATGTTGATTCGGCTTCACCTACCTTACTACCCAAGCATCATACGAGCGTAACCCTCGAACCAGCCGCGTATTATGAGAGGAACCTCGCGTGATCTCAAGCTTTTCAAGTCCACCAGGCTCTAATTAACTTTGAAATGACCTTGATTTATCGTGAATATTAACACGACTATGGGTTATGAGCCAGTATTCAACTGAGTTTCCTCGGCAAGGATCAAAATTCAACCGAGTTTACCCTACAAGGATCACACAGACATTCCAATAATCGATTTGTTTACAAGTATACGTAGCACTTTTGCTTATATTTTGTGTTCGTGGTGAAATTTACATTGAATATATCCAAATATTTTCGTAATAAAATAGAAGAAGTCAATATGGTCCAAGCTGGTTTCAGGCAAGGAAGAAGATCAAGAGAGTCAATATAAGATTAATAATAGAGAAATCTTATCTTATATCTTATATCCTTCCCGTGCCGTTAAACGTCACATAGGGCTCGCAAAGTAGTTCGCCAATTTTTCCTGACTTCGGCGAGTCTTTCAACCTCATCAAAGGATTTTATGCCTGTCAATTTGGCAATAGAGAAATGCAGAGAGTTTAATGTGAATCTATATTTATAGACTACTCAAAGGCATTTGATTGTGTATAACACCAGAAACTCTGGGAAATAATGGAGAAAATGGAATTTCCAACACATTTGATACAATTAACATCACTGCTGTATCTAGACCAACAAGCAGCAGTAAGAATAAGTGGTGAAACAACAACTTGGTTTGACATAAAACAAGGGGTCCGTCAGGGGTGCATATTGTCACCTTACTTATTTAACTTGTATACTGAAAATATAATGAGGAATGTTAGAGAAGATGTAGACAAAGAATATTACAATGCCATAACAATTGGAAGTTATGAAATATCAGAGATTAGATATGCTGATGACACAGTATTACTGTCCACAACACAAAAAAAGAATGGAAAAACTAATTATGTCAGTCCGTAAGAACAGCGAAGACCAAAACCTCTATCTTAATGTGAAGAAAACTAAATTGATGACAACTGACAAAACAAACAAGGCAGCTGAAATATGTATCAACGAGGAAAAGCTGGAAAAAGTGGAGTGTTTTGAATATCTTGGATCACTACTAACTAATAATGGAATACAATGAGGGAAAATAAAAGGAGAACATCTATCGCTCTTTAGAAAGTAAAACAACTAAAGAATCTGTGGAGAGGAACACACAGAACTACAAAAATAAGATTTTTAAGAGCATGCATCTTTCCCATCGCAATATATGCCTGTGAGACCTGGACACATAACAAAACAGCTGAATGTTAAAGCTACAGAAGAGTTCCTGAAATATCATGGACACAAAAAAGAACATATATATCCATACTACAAGAACTTAATATTGAAGAAGCCTGGCTAGTAAAGATGATTAAACAAAGAAAACTTAAATATTTTGGACACATTAAACGTCATGATAATCTAGAGAATATCGCCTTGGAAGGGTACATAATTGGAAAAAGAAAGAGAGGAAGACCAAGGCGAAGACGGCTGCAAGACATAGTTGATAATCTGCAAATGTATGCGTCAGTAGCAGGCCATCTTGCTCACAACAGAGAGGCCCACAGGAGTGCTGTTATGGAAGCAAAGTTCCGCAAGGGACATGCAAATGAATGAATGAATATCCAAATATTTCAATTGCTTAAAAATGTTCAGAATCAACGTTCTGTTTCAAAATGAGTCTTCTTCTTCTTCTTCGTTCGCACTGTCTGTCTATATCTGCAGTCCTGTCTCTTGGATAAATTTCACTGTTTTTTTTGTAATTCATGTATGGAACCGTAGAGCTTATCTTCTTTAGTGGTTTCACTGGGCCAGTAATTATTTCTCAGTGTCTCGTAGTTGATGCAGTTCTGGAGGATATGTTCCACAGTTTGGGGCACCTGGGCACATGTACATAGATTAGTAGTACCAACCTTAAACTTTGTATACATATGACTTCGGAGTCAGCTGTGTCCTGTTCGGAGACGGAAGATGGTGACTTGTTACTTTCTGTTTAGCATGTGATAGTCATCATGTGGTGGTGTTTGTGGCTTCCTGTAGGTTTTTATCATGCTTTTCTTCTGATTATAAGTGATTGGTATGTCTGGTTGCTCCATTTCAGTGCCCTCTTTGGCCAGATGGTCAGCTTTCTCATTGCCTGGTATCCCACAGTGGGAGGGAATCCATTGCAAAGTGACTCCATGTTGTAAGCCAATTTTTGACAAGGCATCCTTAAGGTCTGGTAGTTTGTTGCACTGAAGAGCCTCCAGTACTGATCTTGCATCTGTGAGAATTACTACAGGACATATATCAATTCTGGAGTCTGATAGTTTTTCAACTGCAGCAATAATTGTCCTAACTTCTGCATCAAAGTTGTTGCAGTATTTACCAGTGGGTATGGAAATCTTGTCAATGGTGTTGTTTGGATATTCAATATATGCTCCTGCCCCTCCATTCTTTATGGCATTATGTGCAGATCCATCTGTATACACACGTATCCAGGTGTCACATGGATATTTGTCATCTAGAACACTAAGTGTGGCTGTTGATCTTACAAGACTGCTCTGCATCTCACCATTCTGCACACCTTTCACTTCAGTCTGAGTAGTTATTTGTGTATAATCTGCTTCTTTCCATGGTGTATGCTCTGGTACAGATGATAATGGAGTGACTACAGTTGGAAGGTCAGGTATCAGCTTACGCATATGCTTGGCCTGATGAATGAAGCTGCTTCTTTTAAGCCGTCCTAATGCCAAGTTATTGAATCTCTCCTTCAGGGGATGGCTTACAGAGCTAATGAATTTTTCTCCCATGGTCATGACCTTTGTGTCTCTACGTTCCTTTAGCGGTTGAACACCAACTATTTTCTGCATTTCTACTATTGGTGTGGACCTCATGGCACCTGTGATAATCCGTAATGACTGATTTTGAACCTTGTCTAGATTATGCAGCGTAGTGTTTGATGCTGTGCACCAAGATGTTGAGCCATATTCTAAATGTGGTAGAATACTTTGCTGATATACATTCTTGAGGATTCTTTCACTAGCTCCCCATGTGGTTCCACTCAATTTTCTTAATATGGCTAGTTTTCTTCTGGCTTTTGCTTCTGCACTGTTGATGTGTTGCTTCCACGTCAGTTTTGAGTCAAGAGTCACTCCTAAGTAAGTGGGTTGGTTGTCCATCATTAAGGGTATTTCATTTACAAAGATCTTACCTGCTTTCTGTTTAGATGAGAGGGTGAACAGAGTGGTACTTGATTTCTCTGTGTTGATACTTACACACCATTTGTTTGTCCATGATGTCAAGATGTCTGCTGCTCTTTGGAGTCTCTGTGTAGCAACTGTCGCATACTCATCTGTACACCACATGACCAGATCATCTGCATACAGTGCCGCTTTGATTCCATAGGGATCAAAATGAGTGATCTATAACGATAGTTCTTATACAAATGAATTAGCAATAATTAAAAATGCATCCTAATTATTATAAAAAAAGTTGATGCAATATATATCAGCGTTCTTCCGCGTGCTGAATAACTAAAAGAAGGAGCGATTACTTTATAATTTTATGAATTCAGTTTTGTGTTCATGAGAATATATCTGATTTCTTTCTGCTTACGTTGCGTCTTTGTTACTTTATTATTGGTCAATTTTTAAAGCAATAACAAAACTCGCGTGACCTAGGACAAAAATGAAGGTGGCATTGCACATCTTTGATCTCTGCAAGGACTCCAGCCACTGCCTTGCACACCTAATCTGCCTGAACCTATCGGATCATGCTCATTGAGTCACACAGAACATGGACACTGGTGTGATCTTGTGATTCCAGTCAGATAAATGTCTTCGTCACTGCCATTATCTCATTCGTCATGCTGTCGGTCGTCATTGCAAAGGCACAGCTGGCTTCCTATATTGTCCTGCCACCAGTGCGTGAGATGAGTTTCCAGGCGCTACAATTATGGCACAGAGAAGACCCATCCGTGCTGATCATAGCATATGTGTCTTCGGAGTTCTCGCTTGTGAGAGTGTTCACTTCCGCTTAGACTACAACCGGGTTCTGCCCTATGCAACTTCTGTTGAGTGTGACAATGACAGAAAAGATTTTTCTGAAGGCACTGGTGTCCATTCCGCAGCAGGAATAATGCTAGTCCGTTCGCAAACCTGTTGGACGACATCTTCTGTCCATCCCGTTTCAAGATTTGCCTCTCTTCAGCCTGTCACTCTTTTCTTCAGTAAGCTCTTTATGTAATGAGGTATGCGCGTGCCCTCCAAATCTTGATTCTGTGCTTCATGATGGGAAAATCCATGAGGATCCCATCGTCACACATGGGGTGTTTCTAGTGCAACCCAAGATAATGCTCATGGCTTCGTTTTGCACTTTTTCGAGTCTTTCATTCTGTGATGGGCTGACAGTGAGGATAACCAAGGCATACTCGATTGATGAAAGTACGGGATCCTAATACAGAAGTGCAGGTAGCCGTTGGTCAGTAGAAATGCATCTGTTGTGGTCCTCATCGCCAGTAAATCCTTGCGAGTTTTCATTATCGCTGGTCAATATGTGCTATATAGGACAAGCTGCGATCAAATTTCACTTCCAACTATATCATCAGACTGGTTCGTCACCCCAGCGCCACACAGTTTCACAGCTGGTATATTTGTGTTTACATTGTGATTGTTCAGGGAAAACCATGTAACTGTTTCTCTTGTTGGATTGGCGAGGGGTGATGAAACATTACATTAGGAAGTCATGCGATCAAGTTCCCTTTGCATGGAGTAGGTGAATTCGTTTTGTTTTTTCCCTGTCGACACACAAGAATGTCATTAGCGAATGACATTGTCAGTTCCTTCCATCAAGTAGTTCAGCAGTAGTTGCCACAGGATGCTGACAGTGGAAAACCTTGTGGCAGTCCAGAGCAAACTGTTGTCCCTTCTGAAGACTAACTGGCACATCTGATCGCCACCTTCCTCTCCAACATTGTTATAGCCAGCCATCTAACGAACAGAGGGTGTACTTCAAGACTACATGAGATAGTCAAACATAACCCTGCTATACACATCTTATAAATCTACTGCAGCTGCGCACGTCTCCTCACAAATGTGGAATCCTTTAAAAAAATCATAGGGGAAGACTGCTTCATTGAGCCATATCTCTTTGTTACACCGATACTATCCGAGAATGGGCGGGAATATACGAGTTTACGAACTATGATCTTCTCAAGTAGCTTTCCAATAATGTTTTGCATCGTGATGATCCTGTAGGAGTTGATCTTGGAATGGTCTTTATTTGGTTTTGGAAGACGCAGAAGTAGCTTGTAGCCATTCCTCTTTGATATGGTCACTCTGAAAGCTTGCAGTGAACTCACTGGCTAGGTCCTTCATGTCATCAGATAAATGGCTTATATTCTCGTGTCGTATGGCGTCAGGACCTTTGGCGGTGATGCAAGATCTCTTAGCATTACACGAATGGCCTCTGTCGTAATGCAACGTTCATCATCCAGCACGAAGTCCTCACACGACTCGGAGGTTATTGTTTTGATCCTCAGTCTTGCAGCCTTGTCTTTCAGATCAGTTTGCTCCAGGTAGCTTGCGAGGAGAGCCTTTCCTTTGCCTAGTGTATGGTATGTATCCTGAAAATCAGGAATCTTTCTACGCCATGCAGTTCCATTCATGTTCTGATGAAGACGCCAAAATGTTGCAAAGGAATTTTCAGAGCACATATAGGAAACATTGTACAATGTACCCGTAACAAGATCGTTTTATTTTAGTTTGACGCGTCTGTTTTGTCGATCAGCTAATTATGATGAAGACGAAACTGGTAAAAATAGATGGTTTACATTCAATTCTTAAGGTGATGAAAACGTGCTGAATGGCAGTTACTGTTATTCACAAGGGAGTTGGAAATAAAGAGGAGTTTTGTTTCATGTTGGTGAGAAATAAATTCATCTAGAAAACTCCATTGTCGATATAGAGTACTGCATTGACAGTAATGTGCCTTAATTGTCTTAGAAGAAGCTGTATTTGATATAAATGCAGCACACACTGTGTAATTCAGGGACAAAAATGTGTAACCCCCCCCCCCCCCCACCACAAACTCTGCACTTGTTTGATTTCATTATTATAAAGTACTGTTATGGCAGTAATAACAACAGCAAAGACCAATTTTTTCAGTTATTGACTATTTCTGCATAAATGTGCAAATGTTCAAATGTTGAAAGCAAGTTACTGTTGACGAACGTGCACACACATACACACAGTCAAGAAAGCTGCCTGGACCCATTTCATAATAAAGCGTTGAATTTTGTTATAACTTGAATGTTTATGCGAACGATAAACTCAGACATGTTAAGTAAATTTTTGCTTATTTGAATGACTAGTAGACGTTCGTGTACACTATTCATTCACCAGTTCAATTCAAGCGCAATGCCACGTGGCGTAGGCGATCATTACAATTCCCTGTCTTTAGACTTGATTATGAGATCCGCCGGCGACTTTCTTCCAGTTACTGCTATCAAAATACATTCCGACATCGTCACTTGGATTTCAGTACAAATCCATTCAACATCCACCACACATGCAGAAACATTCGATGCCCGTATCGACAGAAGTATAGTGACATTTGTCACTATAAAACTTCAACAATTCAACAACTTCCTTTTCTGTTCAACTGGTTCCTGGCGATAAAGATCACAAGAAGATGTTATGTAAATTAAAATAATAATAATACTAAATGTATTTCTTGCATGTAAGATGATCTTCCCTTTTTATAAGAAAAAAAAACTAAAAAAAAAACCCCACTCTGCTTCCCATAACAGGCCTTGCGTACCGGTACCAGACTAAACACTCATGTTTAACATACTGGTCTCCTGACTAGAATAAACACTCATGTTTAACATACGGGTCTCCTGACTAGACTAAACACTCATGTTTAACATACTGGTCTCCTGACTAGAATAAACACTCATGTTTAACACACTAGTCTTCTGACTAGAATAAACACTCATGTTTAACATACTAGTCTCCTGACTAGACTAAACACTCATGTTCAACATACGAGTACTAGTCTCCTGACTAGACTAAACACTCATGTTTAACATACTGGTCTCCTGACTAGACTAAACACTCATGTTTAACATACGAGTACTAGTCTCCTGACTAGACTAAACACTCATGTTTAACATACGGGTCTCCTGACTAGAATAAACACTCATGTTTAACACACTAGTCTTCTGACTAGAATAAACACTCATGTTTAACATACTAGTCTCCTGACTAGACTAAACACTCATGTTTAACATACGAGTACTAGTCTCCTGACTAGATTAAACACTCATGTTTAAAATACTGGTCTCCTGATTAGACTGAATTCTCATGTTGAACATACTAGTCTCTTGACAACACCTGAATGCAATATATAAGATTATAAATAATTAACTTATGGTTACAGATAATAAAAAATTAATATTTTTATACTAAAGATAAATATTTTTATCATCATATCATTTGTTAATCTTACTTAAAATTTTTCCACTCACTTAGTAGCGTCCCAGAAATGTTCTTGATTTCAAATATGGGTGAATCATTAGTTGAATATCAAAACAAAAAAAAATCCGCGTTAAATCTGTACAATCATTACGGTTTCTTGATGGTGTAAATACGAGATGGCCATTGTTATTTTGACGTTAACAGCTTACACTGCCGGAAATATCTCCATCGTCAAGCTCACACAAATATGCATTTTCGGTGATAAACATTCATGCTAACAAATCTTCGCTAAAACGGACCAAAATCAAGTATACTGCAGTATTTTATTTTGACAATGATGTACGACGCTGTACGATTTGGCAATCAGCGACCCATAGGTGGGATACTAGCATCAGGGTTACCAAACTATAGCTGACCAAGACCCTGTCCCAGTTCTTCGTTGATATCCACAGTAAGAGGTCTACCTGAGCTAAGGGAACAGGAATCACTGTGGTCCCCATGGCTTCTAACACCACTCAGGGACTGAAAGAATAGCCGCCATAACCCGTTCTTATTCCAACGTGTTGAACTGCCTCGGCATCGTCACAGCATTGGATGCCAATAAAACAGCTCGCAGTTCTGGGGAGACAGAAGAAGTCAAATATTTGATACATTTGTTAACGTGATGAATAGTTTAATGCTGAAATGGTAGCTAAAATTTGTATCAATTAAGTGACATTAGATATGAGTGCAGATATACCAGTATTTATAAGTTAAACTGCATGTTTTGCTTAAGAAGTTCAGTAATAGAATACCCAGTAGCATACAATCTTGAAAGAAGGCTCCATTGTGGGGAAAGCTATGAATTTTATGAAATATGTCGGGTTCCCCCCCCCCCCCCCCCCCCCCCCCGAAAACATTACTTGCCAGATTACAAATGCATCTCACACAAATGAATGGGGGAGGCGGAGGAAGGGGATGAGAGAGAGAAATACTGTATTTTTGACATCTTATTGCTTTGTTTTCAAACTCGCTAAAATTTATTAAAATAATTTTTGCTGACTTTATATATTTTATTCATGTATTTATTTTTAATGGGTTGCGGATCACTTACAGTTACCATGGTTTTAGGGTTACGATAAAAAAAAAAAGTGAGAATCCCTGCACAAGGCTAGTACGTGCAGGGGAGATCACGCCCGCTATAAGTTTGTAACTTCCGGCCAATGCTTGTTAGTGTATAGAACGGGGGAACCTCAACTCCAAAAGGAAAGTGAATTTTTACTGTTTCACACAAGCCTTGTTAGTGACAATGGTAACTATCATTTAACATGACATAGCGAGTCGCTGTTCACAAAAAGTTTTACATGAAATGATAAATCCCGTAAATCGCTAAGTAATTTTTTAAACGTTCGTAGAACTGGTTGGTATTGATTGTATTTAGGTATTTTCAGTGCTGTATTTTACTTGTAAAATTAGACCGTTTATACCATGCTGGTATAATGGCTTCTTTTACATCCAAAGTTAAATACCCTTGTGAGAGCTTCTTCGTGTCTTTTAACACTTTTATAAAGGAGGAATTGTGAACATTTAAGTAGGAGTATGATTTTTTGCCCAATTGAAAATGAAATTGACAGTTGAAATTGTCAAGTTCTGTAAAGGTTAGATAGGTGCGTTTTGAACGTTCTTGCCACGGAGGTACAATTCATTATAAAAATTATGTCTCTGGTTATATGTGACATCAGACAAAAATGACAATATATTTCTTCACTGCTGATCTTTTCTAATACCTCGTCAGAGTTTGTGTCAGATTGTTTACTTTCTCCATTGGTCATCCTCTGGCCTTTATTTCATTGCATGTTTGTTGCAGTAGAATTATTTAAATTAAGACTCTCACATTTCAAAGTTTTGGATTATTTAATCAGCAACTTTAAAAATTCCCCATAACTGTGTATTTCTGACTTCATTAAAATAGAATTTAACTCTTCTCAGTTTTGTTTTAACTTTTTATGCTGTATTTTTTTTTTTTGGATAAAACTATTTTCTTACATGTGTGTTTATTTTTTTTTTTCTGAATTTAGAAGATATAAATGAGATGATGACGATGGTGTTATTCATTATAATAACATGATAGAAACATTTCATCTTCATTGATAGGAAGAGAACGTGCAAATTATTTGATCATTCAGCTGTCAGATATTTTTTAAAATGCAGAGACTTCCAGGCAGAAGATTTTCCGTACTGTGTTACATTATCTCTTTTTTTGAGAATTATTACAAGAAGACAAAAGATTTAAAAAAAATAGATGAGCAATATGGATTTGTTGAAGACAAAGGAGCCGAAAAATAACCAAGTTCCTGCTAGAGGTTGTGCTAAAAAATGGTAATGGTGTGAAGGATTATGAGTTAGTGAAAAGTTTGGAAGAAATAAATGTTAATAACGATTTGAAAATATTTATAAAGAAAAAAACATAATAGGAATATACTAACAGGTAAAACAAGGAGTTTGATAAAGATTTGTTCTCTCACAAGACCTGTTATACATGTACCATGAAGATATTGGAGTAGTCATGAATGAGGAGTATGAACTGGAGGCTTCAGTGTGAACAACCTGTAATATGTTGATGATTATGTGCTAACAGATAAGAATGAAAAAAGACCATAATAATTTGAAATTAGTATTGGAAGAATGTAAACAAAAGTGAGTTACCCAAATTAGCAAGAAAAAGCCATGATTGTTATCTCCTCAGAGAAGGAACCACCATGATGATATGTTAAAGTACCCAGTACAACCTTGAAGGAACTTCATACATTCAAATACCAGGACATACAAATATCACTAAGACTGCAAACTCAGAGCTAGAATAAGCCAAGCCAGAAGTTGTTTCAAGAAAATGAGATACATTCTGTGTCATCCATCTCAGTCAGTAAAAAAACTAATTATTAAGAAGTGTGTTTTTGTGTGTTCAAACTATTCTTACATCCTTCATGTGCCATTAAATCTCACATAGGGCTTGCATGGTAGTTCGCCATGTTTTCCTGTTTTCAGCGAGCTTTTCAACCTCATCAAGGGATGTTATGCCCACTAAACTGGCCTCTCTTAACAATGTCCTCTTTAGAGTTTTACGTGGTTGACCTCTTTTTCTTCAGCCTGTTGTGTTCCACTTGATATCTTGTTTTGGGATTCTCTGACTGTTTTTTCTCACCATGTGACTAACATATCCTTTTTCTGATCAACCATGAGACAGGTTGTTGTTTGCTCCTCTGTCTTATCTCTGCATTGTTCTTGAATTCATTCCACTTTGTACAGAGTATTTTCCTTAGGCATTTGTTTTCAAAAGAGTCAAATTTATTGTCTATTTCTTTAGTTGTTTTCCAGCTTTCAAATGCATAAATGAGAGTGGTTATTACATTTGATTTGAATAATCTTAACTTAGTTTTTGTGCTTATAACTTTTGAATGCCATATGTTCTCAAGATTCTTGAAGGTCAGTGGTTCAAACTATTACTTAATGAAAAATATTTGTTATTTTATGCCAATAGCCGAAGCCAGTAAAGAAGAAGAAAAAGTTCATTAGCAAGAAAGAGTCAACCACATATCGTCTTATCCCTGGCTTTGTGAAAGATGAAAATGATACCACGGCACAAGAAACTGTTGATGAGGTTATGCTTACTTTACACTCAACTTTATGCTTTTAATTATTGTGTATTTCTGCTTTTGCTTTGCCTTTCTCATTAACATAAACCCATAATATTCTTGGTTTGCAGTAGTGAACATAAATAACAGCTTTACTATCTCTTAAACTATCACAGTTTGGTTTCAGGAAAAGAAGAGTTTGCACTGATTCTGTTTCACTCTACAACAGCTCAGTGAGAAAGCCACTGAACAATAAAAACTTTACTAGTGCTTCATCATTCAGGAAAAATATTTGACTGATTAAATAGAAGCATCTTATGGAAAATGTTTGAAGGATGTGGAATCAAAGGGCAATGTGAGAGTATTGTGTAAGTTATTATATTTTTGTTGTTAAACCCAGGAGTTCTACTTTACTTGAAACTGTGTGTATTATTTTATATTATGAACTCTGTGTACTTTTGAAGATATCCAGTTCAGGTGACATATGGTTCTAAGGAGTGTTTTATAGCTGGAGGTGGGGTGGGGGATATGCTCTCCACTCCAATTTGCATCTCAAATAGCCTCTGACAGTCAAGTCCAGCTCCTGGCCTTCTCGTGGCAGAACTGTTCAAACTGACAGGTGAAGGGGCAAAGGCGATATCTGGCGCATGAAAACCAGGCGCTTCAGGTAGATATTGTCATGTTTGGTAGCTCATCTACTGCTGCTGGCAAGATTCTTCAGCTGCCATGCGTGGAGTGGGGCTCCTCCCAGCCAGTGAAGAAAGGTGCGAATGGGGTTGCCGAGTGCACCACTGTGGAAAAGGTGAAAGAAAAGATTAAGCAAAATAAACAGTAGTCAAATCACGGCACCTCTGGTCTGGAGGTCAGCCATGTCCTATGTGCACTCATATTGGGCGAAATGCCTGAACCGACTTAACCCAGAGGTTAAGACACTGCTGGTGAGACCCTTCGGATGCTGCACATGGAGTGAAACACCTCCTGGCCAGTGAAGAAACTGCGAAAAAGAAATTAGGGTTGCCTTGCGGGTGCTGATGTGAAAAAGTGATGGAAAGGATAAAGTGAAGCTTAGTCGGTATATCCAGTGGTCTCGCGGCAAGAGCTACTCATACCATGGCACCTCTGTGAGAAAGTCCAACTCTAGGCTGGATGGGAAACCACCTCTCACTCAGCAGGGATACACTGATATCCAAAATACGTCGAGGTCTTCCGGTGAGAAAGTCCAACTCTAGATTAATCTAGTGCAGTGAAAACCACGGTGTCACGCATTACCGTTTCTGAGACCCACCAAGAATACAGGCTTAAGCACTGCGATACTCTGAACCTTTTGTGGTCCTCTTGTGGATCTCATATGGTCCTTTTGGGGACTACAGGGGGACCATGGGACCTATCGAGGATCAGAAGAGTAAATTCAGTAGGATCACGGGCCGGTCTTGGTGGTAGAAGCGAACGAAGAAGAAGAAGGTGACATATGATCAGATACTATGTTGAACATACTTATCTGAATACCCACAAATAATAGGACACCGTGTTGAACATACCTGTTTACCTGCAGATGGTAAGACACCATCTTGAGCACACTTGTTTACTTACAGATGATAGTACATGCTGTGTACCTGAAACTGTAGTGTAGCATTATTTTTGTAGGCAGTCAACAAATGAATATGCATATATGTAAAAATTAGTGCCAAAGATAATGTATGTTTTCATTCAGTCACATACTTATATAAAACATACACTGACATACTGTGAGGACTTTTTTCTGATACATATAGGTAAAAAGGTAAAATCCCTGTTTCCATGCCATTGAGGCATATTGGGGATATGGTGTTAGGCCCATATTTTCCATGACCTTCAGCACATGAAAGTGTGATGTGGTCAGTATCATGCTTGGCCACTTTACTTTCCAAGATGTCTCTAGTACCCATTTTTAGAGGCTGGTGAACCCTGGGGCTTTTCTGGTGTGTACCAGAAAAAAATCCCACTGCTATGATGCACATACTTTTACATATATAATGCCATGTTCAGTTCTTCTGTGTCTTGTGTGCAGCTTCATATGCATCTTTATTTTACTGTACATCTTGGCCTCCTTTTCTGCTTGGTGTCTTCCTTTCATTGCATCTTTATTTCTGTTCTTCTCTTTTGTCATCTGAACTTTCTACTTTTGTGAAACTGCACCATACACCATCGTCCATCAAAATAAATCTCACTCCATAATCAAGTATTACTGCCACCATCATAGCGCTGTTCTGGTGTGTGTGGTTTTGACACTTGATCAGAATGACCAGTTTCAAAATTTCATTATCTTCTCCTGACTTCTACATTCACAGATTGAAGTTAGAAAGGAGGAGCAGAGAAAATATGGAGTATTTTTTGATGATTCTTACAACTATATGAAACACTTGAAGTGTGTCAGTGAGCAAGCAACACTTGTTGAAAGCTTCCACGAAGATACTTACTCTGAGGTTTGACATTTGAATGTTTCTGCTTTTTTAAAAATTACGTTATTCCTTTGCCTTGTCTTCTTTCACCTTCCTGGTGCTTTATTTATTGATGGTACTTTATTTGTTGATGGTGCATTAGTACTTAAAATACTTCACACACAGTTTTAATTTGCCGTGTGATGAGGTAATTCTGTTTAGTCTGTCCACACTGAAGAAATAGAAACTGTTGTTACCAGGTTCTTCACGTAGGCTCAATATGTTTCTGTTGACCTTTATCTGAGGCATTTGGGAGTTGGGATGGGTACTGAAAATGCTTACTCAGGCTGAACAGAGTAGTGGTCAACAAGCCATAACTGACCGACTGTGCCAGCATAAATGATATCTATCTTTGGTAAATGTTTGCACTTTATCCCACTTTATGCAAGATTATACCTTAAAAACATTGTGAAGGCAATCCATTAGGCTGTTTAAAACTGAAGTAGGAGCATTTTAATTAATGAACACACAGTTTTACTGTTTCTTTTTTCATTTTAATCATACAGCAACATGGGATGAAGAAGGAGGAAAAGAAGAGAAAATATAAATTCACATCAATGACCTATAACAAATAAGAATGGGGGAAAAAAGGGAGCACTCAGCTGTGACTTTCGAGTAGCTGTGTTTGAGAGTGCATGTGCTGAAGTATTGTAAATGTTTAAATGAAGACTTGTGAGATGTGTTAGTAAAGAGAAGGTGGGGAGAGAGGAAAGGTTGTTAAGCTAAGAAAAAGATGGGTTGAATAAATCAATAAAACTGGTGTAGAGGATTTGTAATGTAGTGCTATAAGGGTCTTAGAATATCAGTTACAGGTGAGAAAAGAGTAGATGAAAAATTAGAGAGGGAATATGATTGTGGAGAAAAGGAAGGTTAGGTTTAGCTGAATTCTGAGTTCAGTCTGTTTAGTTCTAGAGTTTCATATTCTTGTATGTAGTGGTTTTGAGTCCCAGGTGGCTTCTGTCATCCGAGTGACATTGTTTAATAGCAGTTACTAGGAAATCAGACTTGCCTCTGTGGTTAGGGCCATTGAAATGATTAGACTAGCTTAGACACATTCTGTGATGAATGTCTTGATATTTTGTTTTTCTTAAAGTTTTTCTTATAAATTGATACATTTTTTTAACTTCACTTGATGAATGAGTGAAATATTGAGCAGAAGCATTCAAGCTTGCACTTTACTAGATACACTTAGCATGGATAGATTTTTTGATGAGAAAGAAGCTTTAGATGACCTCAGCTTTAGATGATTTCAAGTGATAAAAGTTCAATCTTTTTATAATGAGTTTTGGAGTTTATTGTCCAGATAAAATAATGCATGATATAGGATGATAAGTTCTAACTGCTGCAAAAAAAAAACAAGTGCAGAAGTTGTATATGATAACATTGTGAGAGAAGTGATATAAGATTCTGTTATCAGTAATAAATTGATGAACATTAAAGTGAATGTCAGTAATAAACATGTGGACACTGAAATGAACATCAATATTCAGCCAGAGAAGAGTATGTTTGTGTTAAGTTAAAGTACAGATGCTAGTAGGAAGTACTAACTGATAAATTTTGTCAGGTTTGAAGCAGTGTCCTCTTAATGCATGGCCCACCTGAGCACTGCCTTGGGGCCCAACCAGCCCATGGAATGTTAATTATGAATTCCTAATATTACTTGCATAGTGGGGGCCCAATGCATTACTTTGCCCAAGGGCCCCTGATGCAGTTAAGACAGCTCCGATTTGAAGTAGATTTGAGCATTTTCAGTTTTGCAAAAAGCTCAAAAACGCCACACATGGGAAAAATAACTTAGAATTTGTGAATAATTACTTTTTTTGAAAATACACATCCTGGGAAATGTGAATTTGTCTCCTTCATGAATTGGACTGGTCCATAGTTTTGCTGCTGGATGCAAGTAAGTATTGTGAACAGTATTTTGAAGTGTTGTCAGGTACACTTGGTACTGATGCCTCTAATGCTCAATGAAGTGCATCTTATCCTTTTATAGTTCCTATTTCCAAGTCTAATAAAACATGTGTTTTTTTTTTTAACTTCAATTTTGAATTTATCTTTTTTTCCTTTTTTGTAGCATATATCTAGTTTAAAGTTCCTGATTATTGTTTTAACTGTCTAAAATTTTAATATGCCTGTAGTCAGTGTAGAGTCTTCTACTTAGTCTGCATAGCTACCACTAGCAGAGAATTTCAGAATCTTCAGTTGAAATGTTGAGTCTTCTTATCCACACTTTTCTGTATGCAAAGTCTAATTGGATGTTGCAGGAACCAAGTATTGTTAGTCATTATAATATGAATTTTTGCCCAGTTTGTCCTCATTTTTATTACTGTTTCCAAGACAAAACTTTCCACCAACATGTTCTTCCTGTGGTTTCCCAATTTGCCATTATATTCTCCAATTGTAACAGTTATTTCTGATCATAAGTTCTGCTTTAGAATACCAGCCAGTGAGTTGCCATAAAATTCCCCTTTCCTGAATGGAAAACCACAGTGAAAGAGTAGAGGCACAGGGTTCGGGAGTGTTTGAAGTCACCACATCAAGCAAGCGAATGGAAATTGGGGCTGTGTCAGTGGCAGTGGAATGACTAGTTGCCCATGATGTTGTTCATGGCATCATTGTGACATATTCACAGAGTTTGCTTAATAAAGTTGAGAAAAAAATTGCTTTGAAAAGAATGGATTCATCTGTTAAGCCTAATGTGGCTTTATTGTCCAGGGCATGCAAAAGTATGTGGCAGTGAAGTGGGAGATTTGTTGGACAGGCTAAAATAAATCTTACATCTTACATCCTTCCCATGCTGTTAAACATCACATAGTAGTTCACCAAGAAGTCCTGTCTTCGGCGAGTTTTTCAGTCTCATCAAGGAGTATTATGCCCACTGAATTGGCTTCTCATAACAATGTCCTCTTTAGAGTTTCACGTGGTCGACCTCTTTTTCTTTGGCCTGTTGTGTTCCATTTGATAGCTTGGTTGGGGATTCTCTGATTGTTTCTTCTCATCACATGACCGACATATGTCCATATTCTTTTTCTGATCAACCATGAGACAGGTTGTTGTTTGCTCATCTGTCTGATCTCTGCGTTTTTCTTGAATTCATTCCACTTTATTCTGAGTATTTTCTTAGGCATTTGTTTTCGAAAGAGTCTAATTTCTTGTCTTTTTCTTTAGTTGTTTTCCAGCTTTCACTTCCATAAATGAGGATGGATCCATTTGAATTGAATAATTTTAACTTGGTTTTTCTGCTTATAATTTTTGAATGCTATATGTTCTCAAGATTCTTGAAGGTCAATGCTGCTTTGGCAATTCGAATTCTAACTTCTTTTCTGGTGTCACCATTGTGGTCTATATCTCTCTCTCTCTCTCTGAACCTTAAGTGCCCAGGGCACATGGGGCTTCTGCAAGGGTTTTCCACAAATGCCTGTCCTTTGCCTTTTTTTCTGCTCTTGCCCAGGTGAGCCCTCTATTGCTCAACATCCTTTATGTTGTTCTTCTCCATGTCTCTTTTGGTCTACCCTTACTTCTGTTCCCCTGTGGTGTCCATCTTAGTGCTTTTTTTGGTAGTGAGTTGTCAGTCATTTGGAGCACATGTCCCAACTATCGCCAGCATCTTTCCTCAATAATTGCTGTCAGTGGCTTCATCTGCATTTCTGCCAACAAGATGTTATTTCTTATGGTGTTTGGCCAAAATATTTTTTTCTAATTCTTCATAAACATTTAGTCTGGAAAGAATTCAACTTGTTTTCTATGGTTTTGGTGATTTTACAGCATTCACTTCCATAGAGTAATACACTTAGAACATTACTCTTAAATATCCTGATTTTCGTCTTCACGCTTAGTTTTTTTAGATTTCCATATAGTCTGCAGCATAGCAAAAGCCTGTTTTGTTCTAGTAAGTCTGCTGTTGATGTCCTCTGTGCTGTCTCCATTTTCTACTACTCTACTGCCAAGGTATACAAATTCATTGACCTCCTTCCAGTGGTCTATATAGCTGCCGAGATATGCAAAATGGTTTACTTCTTCAACAGCTGTTCCTTCTACATATATTTTTCCTTCATCATTAATGAGAACCTTCATTATTTTTGTTTTATCCTTGTTAATTTCAACCCTGTCTTACTAGCCATTGAAGACAGGCTATCTGTTTTTACTTGCATTGATTTCGTATTGTCGCTGATAAGAGTTATGTCATCTGCAAAAATCAAGATCTTCCTCTTGGGTCTCACTTACCAATCAGTGCCTGTTTTACCTTTGCAACATTTTTTCATTATGAAGTCTATGGCAATTCCAAAAAGCAAGGGAGATATGTACATCCTTGTTTCACACCTGTTTAAATCTGGAAGCATTCACTCATTCCTTCATCTGTATTGACTGCACAAATATATCCATTGTAGAGGTCACTAATGATGTTGACAATCCTAGATGATATTCCATATATTCTTAAAATACTCCATAATGATTCTCTTTGTATGCTATCAAATGCCTTTTTAAAATCTATGAAGTTCATGATTAACGGTCTTTGCTTTTAAATATGTTCTTCAAGTATTATTCTTAGAGTAAAGGTCTGGTCGAGGCAGTTTCTCCCTTTTTGAAATCCTGCCTGTTCTTCTCTCACTGCAGCATTCACTATATCTTGAATTCTATTCAGAATAACTTTGCAAAATACTTTTGACACAACTGATAGTAAGGTTATTCCTCTCCAGTTGCTGCAATCGCAAAGGTTGCCTTTTTTCGATATTTTAACAATGATTCCTTTTTTCCATTTAGAAAGGACTTTTTCTTCATTCCAAACTTTATTGAACATTCTGTGTAGTTGTTTCATGTTGTCTATATTAATAGCTTTTAACATTTCGCCATTAGATTCACTGGTGTTTCAGTTTCATGCAATGTAATTTCATCTAGGTTTACATTTAGTTGTGGGAATGGTAAATCAGTTCCAGGGTCTATCAGTTCTTTTGGATGTGGTCGATGAAGTAATTCTTGGAAATGTTCAGCCCATCTTTGCTTTTGGTCCTTACTTGATGTTAAAAGTTTGCCAGTTTTGCTAAGGATTGGTCTTTGTTTGGATGCAATAGTACCTGCTAGCCTCTTTTGTATGATATAGAGTTTTGCTGTCTCCTGTTTTTGCTGCATTCTCCGCTTCTTTCGCCATATTGTCCATGTATTTTCTGTTATCCCTTCTAGCTGAATTTTTTACTTTATTGTCTAGTTCTTTGTATGTTGCTTTTGCCAAATCTCTTTCAAGATCTGTTTTTACATTCAACATGGCTAATTTGGCTGCCCGTCTTTCATGTTTGGATTTCTATGTGTTATCTGGCATCCATGGCTTTCTATTTGTTGTTTGCAGACCAGCACTTGTTTTAGCTGCTGTAATTATAGCTGTGCTGTAAGAATGCCATAGGTCTGTCTCCTCTACTTCACTGAATGTAACAAACTGTTTGATTCCAGATTAAAATTACTCATAGCATTTTCATCCTGTGGACTTTGATTGTTTATCTTTCTGAGTATTGTTTTCTTGTTTTGGCTTTTCAGTTTTAATCTTATTTTCCGTATACACAGATTGTGATCACTGTTGATATCTGCACCCCTATATGCTCTTGGATCTATCAGAGATGTTCTGAATTGCTTTCTAATACAAAAATGATCTATCAGATTTCTGGTTCTATCATCTGGAGATATCCATGTTGTTTTATGTGTCTCTTTGTGTGGAAATACTGTTCCTCTAATGACCATGCCCGCTGTTAGATATAATTCAATTAATCTTTCTCCATTCTGACTTACCATATTAATCCCTTCTTTCCCCATAACTTTTTCAATGTCGGTGTTATCTTTTCCAACCTTGGCTTTAAAATCTCCCATGACAACTAAGATGTCGTGTTTAGGAACTTTGTTAATGAGTTGTTGTAGTTGGTGATAGAAATTGTCTTTTATTTCATCATCTGCATCGTTCGTGGGTGCATAGCTTTGTATGATTGTCATTCTTCCGTGTCTTATTTGGAATCGTGCTCTTAATATACGACTGTTCATTGTTCCCATTCTTTGCAGCTGCAGTTGACATAATTATACCTACTCCTTCGTGATATTTCCCATCGTCTCTGCCTGAATGTATGATTAACTTACGGTTTTCTGCTGATCTTTTCCCTGCTTCTGGCCATCGCATTTCACTGATTCCCAGGACATCTAGGTGATATTTATCCATTTCTTGGATTACCTGACCAGTTTTCAGTGGTGCGGCCATTGTTCTTACATTCCAGAATCTGATCTTTGTCACTTATTTGGGGTTGATGAATGTGTTCTTTTGGCTATTCTGAGTTGGTATCCTCCATGCTCGATTGAATTTGATGCAAGTTTCTGTAATGGTTGGTTTTTTCCCATCTAGAGTTGCCTCTAGATGAGTCTCAGGATAAGGTTGTTGGCCTTATGGCCTTTTACGATATGTGTCAATGCAAAAGATTTGTACGAAAGTATAATACAGGTTCTGGCATAAAGCATAGCTGGATTTAACTGACGTAGTGCAGAGAAACTGAATACATGTGAAAAAAAACATGATGTCAGAAATGAAGCAGACAAATGGTAATTTTTAACAATGGTTTCTTGGCAAACACAACATCGCGCATTCACCATTGAAACTTATTTTACAAGTGGAGAATTGTCTATTACTGTACAGCAAAAGATTCTACTGAACTACTTTGCGAGCCCTATGTGACATTTAACAGCACGGAAAGGATATAAGATATAAGTACAGCAAAAGTTTTGTCGCCGTTTTGAGTTGCATCCCCATGATAATGTTCCCGATCGGAAGACAGAACAATTTTGAGGTGGGTCAAAAAATTTAAGGAAACCGCTAATTGCCTTAGTAACAAGTCTACTGGTCGTCCAAGAACTCAACAGACACCTGAACAAATTCAAGAATTCCACAATGCATTGCTGAGTAGCCCTCTGCGATCAGCTGTTAGGAACGCTTTGGCACCTGGCATCCTCTTACTGTTAATAGTGATCTTTATGTGTAGATGCTAACTGAATACTTCATTCCAGACTTGCCATAGAAATAAGAGACTAATATGGTTTCAACAAGATGGAGCAACTGCCACACACCCCGTCAATCCATGGCCATGCATTTCCCAGTCGTCTTATTTCCAGATTTAGGGATATTCATTGGCCAGCAAGGTCACCGGATTTGTCAGCCGCAAATTTCTTTTTGTAGGGGTATCTCAAGAACACGGTGTGTGCTAGTCGACCACAGTCAATTGCAGACCTAAAAGATCGAATCTGACACTGCATTCAAAATGTCCCTTTGAAGATGTTAAATGATGTTATGCAGGAATTTTCCAGATGCCTGGCTGAATGTATCAAATGTAACAGTCATCTAACATGCATAATTTTCAAAACCTAAATATGATTGTTAGTAATAATAAAAATACCCACTTTTCTGAGTTTCATTTCACTTTTTTTTTTTACTGAAAACCTCTATAGCACTTATTTATTTTCCATTTTTAAAATCCAGCTGTACTTTATGCTGGACCCTGTATAAAAATAAATAAATATAATATTATAAAACTAATATAAAATAATATAAAAATAAATAAATATAATAATATAAAAATAAATGGCAGGCTGAAAATGGACAAGGGGCAACATTGCTAAAGCGATATTGAAAGGACTGCAGGAAAATGAAGAGTGGGGATGTAAGAACAATGTAGTTATGAAGAGATTGTCGGAGCTAGGACAAATTTAGAGTGCTGGTGGAAAATCTGAACCATGTGGCAGAAAATGCATCATAAACAACCAACACTTGATGGGAACTATTAGTGAACATACTCTTGGATGGATGCGGTGGAGCATATATGGGGCTGTCCTGAATGCAGTGATGTCGGAGTCTGGTTTTGAACGTTTGGTTTTGAACCTTTGAACTTTCTTCCTCTCTCCTGAGCTGTGTGGTGTTCAGAATCCTTTGTACAGTCATGAATGTGCTATATTTTCTTGAAATAATTGTATACTTTTTTAAATCTCATCTTTCTCTGATGTCATACACTTTAATCTACTTATCTCACCTAGTCATTCCCAGTCTTAGCCATCATTTTCTGTTTTCACTGAATTATTTACTTCCTTTTTCACTGAATTATTTACCTCCTTTTTCACTTGTTTCTTACATGTTATTGGTGTTGTTCTGTTTTTGTTATGAGTTTTTTCACTTCATTTTCCCATTCAGTTGTACACATCCACAACTCTTTATTGAAAGTTGTGGAAACCAAAAGTTGTAGAACAAACTTAGTACTGCTTTCAGCAATTACTTTCCACCAATGCATCTTTATCACAGTTAAATGCAGTGCATATTTATTGTGTGTGTGTGTGTGTGCGCGCGTGTGTGTGTGTTTTTGTTTGTTTGTTTGTTTGTTTTTAAGTATTTATGTTGGTTATGTGAAAGTGTATCTTCTAAAGCGTTACTTATTTTTTTCTGATAAAGTTAAAATAATTTGATCATATGAAGAGGCACAAAACGGTAATGAAAACCATACTAGAGGAAAAGTAGAAGGAAAAAAGGCAAGAGGGCAGTGGTTGGTGAACAGCATAAGAAGTGGACTGGACTGAGCCTGCCCAGGTGCATTGTGAAAATGAAGGGCAGAGCTAGTTGGAGGACCACTGCAGCCAGGCTTCCATGGGGAGAGGGCACATAATGATGATGATAATTAGTTTTATGGTTTCAGTGAATACTTTAACATAGATATAGTTCAGTATCTCTAAAATCTGAGAAATTTTGAAATCCAGAACACTTGTCTAAGGTTTTGTATAAAGGGTTGTGGAGCTAATTAAGTAATTCTCAGTTTGTTTTTTTTTTTGCATACATTCCAGACACAGTCTAACTCAGGCAGGCATCCTGTGCCTACAGAACATTTTTCCACAGATGTGACTGAAGGTAATTACATTGATAAAATAGTGATATGTAAGCAAATTGGCAGTTACAGATATTTCCACAGTGAAAATTTTACCTGTACCTTTTCTTTATATTTGAGGAAACAATTTCCTGCTATTGCATTTTGGGTGTCTTTAAAATCTAGGATTATGTGACATAAAAGCTAAATTAACTCTATTACTTCAAAACAACACTGGTAGGGTTGGTAGATCTTGCATGCCACTGGAATTAATGCTTAAAGTGATATTTAGGTAAATTGGAGGGGAAGTCACTAAGTAACTCGCAAATGCCTGTTACAAAAAAAAACTAAATGCAACAGTCATTTGAAAACTTAAAATTTTTGAACCTACATTATTCCCCTATTTCTCAACATAATCGCCACCAACATTGATACATTTGTCCCATTGTGTAATCAGTGATGCAATACACATGGTGTAAAAATCGGGAATCCAATTTCTGAACCATTTTTTTACTTCTGTTTCCACCTCTTCGTCACTCGAGAATCTTCTCCCGCCAAGGTGGTTTTTCAATGGACCAAACAGGTGAAAATCACTTGGAGCTAAGTCAGGACTATAGAGTGGATGTTACTCGTCTATCAGCTCTGATAATCTCATTCACATGTTGCACAGTCACTTCTGTTGCAATATGAGCAGGACGGCCAAGTCGGACTTTGTCAACAATTTCGGTGATTTTTCCAGCATTCACTTCCATAGAGTAGTACACTTAGAACATTACTTTTAAATATCCTGATTTTCGTATTTATGCTTTGTTTTTTTTAGATTTCCATATAGTCTGCAGCACTACAAAAGCCTGGTTTGCTCTAGTAAGTCTGCTGTTGATGTCCTCTATGCTGTCTCCATTTTCTACTACTCTACCGCCAAGGTATACAAATTCATTGACCTCCTCCACTAACTTGCTATCTGCTCTGAGTACATTTCTGTTGTTCACATTTTGCTGCATTAACTTTGTCTTTCCTACATCTATTTTTAGTCCTATGTTGTTTGCATTCTGAGTTAGCTTGTTTATTTTATCTTGCATATCTTTGTGGCTGCTTGATGGTAGACATATGTTGTCTGCAAAGTCAAGGTCCTCCATCACTGTGTCAAGGGTCCATTGTAATTGTCTGTGTTTATCTGATGTTGCCTCCTTCATTAACCAGTCCACTGCCAAGATAAATAATGTTGGTAATAGTACATATCCCTGCTTCACTCCTGTGTGTATCAGCCGTGCAAAGCTGTGCCAAGCTGCACAGCACGGGCTGCTGCCGCTGTGCAGGCCGACCGTTCTTTTGGCGATAAAGCGCTCTCGAGTTCCGTGCATGGGGAGACAAGGTTTTGCTCCCTTCCCGGACGGCGAGAGTTAAGGTGTTTCGATGCAGAAGCGAGTGATTTGTTCGTCGAGCGAAGCATATAAATGGCTAGCCAGCTAGGTTCGTGCTAACTGTGTACTACATTTTTGTCGACTGATGGTCTCAAAATTGGCCCATCTCTCGCAAAGAGTATCAGGTCTGCAGTATGTAATGTGCGTTGTTTGTGGGTGGTGGGGCTTTCTTTTCGTTCGTTAGAGCAGAGAGGGCTGCTGGGGTTGAAAGGGATCCGCTCTGAGCAGAGTGCTGTCGCTGCTGGAGAGATTCTTCAGCTGCCATGTGTGGAACAGTGCTCCTCCTGGCCAGTGAAGAAAGGTGCAAATGAGGTTGCAGCGCAGCACCACTGTGGAAAAGATGGTATAAAGGATAAAGCGAAGCAAACAGTCAGATCTGGTCTGGAGGTCAGCCATGTCCTAAGTGCACTCATATTGGGTGAAATGCCTGAACCGCCTTAACCCAGAGGTTAAGACACTGCTGGCGAGACTCTTCGGATGCCGTGCATGGAGTGAAGCTCCTCCCGGTCAAGAAAGAAACTGTGGAAAAGAAATAAGGGTTGCTGTGCGGTGCCGATGTGAAAAGGTGAAGGAAAGGATAAAGTGAAGTTTAATCGGTATGTCCAGTAGTATCACTGCGAGAGCTACACATACCACGGCGCCTCTGCTCTAGAGTCCGGCCACGTCCGAAATACACCTACACTGATGCAAATATGCCTAAACCGGCATACACCAGAGGTGAAACTTGATGGCTAGGTCATTATAGTGACAATTGTTTGTTTCTTTAAAACAAGCAGTGTAACATTTAGATTGTACATATTTCGTCCGCGATTCCGGTGACACTTTCAAAATGGCGAAAGAGTGCCTAGTTACAAGCGATGCCGAGTGAGAAAAAGGATGAGAAGCATGGAAATTTTTCAATTTTTGACGATGTAGATAAGAGTATGGGCATAGCCTATGGCCACCCCGCTGCTCTTGAATGTTTTCTAAGTAGATCAAGACATATTTAGATGACTGGAGAAGTAGTTAGGAGTAGCTAGGAGGTTAGTTCAGACATTCATTCAGCGAGAATGCAATACAGAATCACAATACGAGATCGACAAGTAGATCTACACATCTCAGATGGTAAGTAGTGGTAAGTAGCACAGATCTAGACCTAGCTGATGGTGAGCTGGCCACAATCAGTGTCTAAAAACATCACATTACTTCTTTTTTCCTAAAAAACTCTGCATTTATGAAATTTTCATTCATTTTGCTATACTTTGAAACATATTAAGTATACGGAAGTACATGGAAATACTGTTTTCCATTCCATTTTACAACTATACCCCCTTACAGACCAAGACCCGCGTTTTTACTCCCGCACTCCAGAACACGTCCATGTTTCTTCCTAACGCACAGGAAGAGCTAGGAAGGGTAGCAGCCACAACCACAAAATGCTGATGTCGAAGACACTGGACCAGGGCAGTCTAGATAGGCAACCACATCTCACCGGTGGGGATGTATGCGTATCCTAATCACGCTGAGGTGTTCTGGTGAGAAGGTCCAACGCTGGACTGGATGCGCAACCATCTCACACCGGGCAGGGATACATGGGTATTTCAAAACACGTCAAGATTTTCCAGTGAGAAAGTCCAACTCTGGCCTGGGTGGGCTAACACATCTCCCCCGGCGGGGATATACTGATATCCAAAACACGTCGAGGTTTTCTGGTGAGAAAGTCCAACTCTAGACTAAACTGGTGCAACGAAAACCACAGTATCATGCACTCCCGCTTCAGAGACCCACCAAGAATACAGGCTTAAGCCCTATGATCCTCTGAACCTCTTGTAGTCCTCTCGGGAATCTTGTGTGGTCCTTTTGGGGACCACATGGGGGAACCACGGGACTTAATGAGGACCACAGGTGTAAATTCAGTAGGATCACAGGGTGGTAGAAGCGAGCAAAGAAGAAGAAGACTCCTGTTTTTACCCTAAAGCCGCTGGAGGTATGTTCTCCACAGATCACTTTGCACTGATAACTCTCATGTAGGGCTTTGATTACATTAACTATCTTATGGGGGAGGCCATACCATCTTAGGATTTTCCACAGTGCATCGCTGTTGACACTGTCAAAGGCTTTCTCAAAATCTATAAACAATGCATATGTTGTGCTATGGCACTCATTTGCCTGTTCTAATATTTGTCTAAGTACAAATATGTGGTCTGTGCATGATCTTCCTCTCCTAAATCCTGCCTGCTCGTTCCAAAGTTTTCCCTCAAGTGCTGGTACAATTATGTTGATGATTATTCTGCAAAATACTTTACTGGTGAGTGGCAGTAGGGTAATGCCTCTCCAGTTTCCGCAATCTCTGAAGTCACCCTTCTGTGGTAGTTTTACTATAAGGCCAGTTTTCCACTCCTCTGAAGCTTTCTCTAGATCCCAAATTTGTTGTAGTATTGGGCAAAGTTGTTTTGGTGTTTCTGTTTCTTCTGCTTTCAACATCTCAGCAGTCACTTCATCTTCACCTGGTGCCCTGTCTAATTTTAGCTTCTTTATCACCTCCTTTACTTCATTTATTGTTATTGGTCATGTATTGATGTTTAGTTCCGTTTTTGCTTCATGTATGTCTATTGTTTGTGATGCTTGTGTTCTGTTTAGTAGGGTGTTAAAGTGTTCCCTCCATCTTTTAATTTTTTCTTTCTCCACTGACCAGTTGTCCCTTATGTGTCCTTACGACACTCTCACATCTTGTGCTGAAGTTACCTGTCATCTGCTTTGTGATTTTGTATATGGTTTTCATGTCATTTACATGTGCTGCTTTCTCTGCTGCTTCTGCTAAGTTATCATAGTATTGACGTTTATCTTGACAGCATGATTCCTTCACTTCCTTGTCTTTTTGTGCATAATTACTTAAAACTTGTTCTTTAAGCCTTTGTGATTTGGTGTTCAGTAATTTTTTCTTGATTTCTTTTCTTTGCTCTATCTTCCCATGTGGTCTTGCTTATCCATTCCTCTTTTCTCTGTTTCCGATATCCCAGCACCTCATTTGCTGTTTCCTGTAGTGTTTTATTGAACTCTAGTATGGACATTTCAGCTTCATCTTGTAGGACACTGAAGCGGTTCTTAAGTACTACTGAGAATTGATTTCTTATTTCCTGGTTTTTCAGTTTTATTGTATCAAAACATATCTTTCTATGTTTTCCGATTTTGGCTTTCTTTAATTTTAGTTTTATTTTTGCTACCAGAAGGTTGTGATCACTTCCTACATCTGCTCCTTTCCTTGCTCGCACATCTTGTAGTGACTGTTTCCACTTTTTGTTTATTAGTATGTGATCGATTTGGTTTTCTGTGGTTTTATCTGTGGACCTCCAAGTCACTTTATGGATGTTTTTTGTGTTGGAAAATTGTCCCTCCGATGGTCATCATGTTTTCTTCACAGAAACTGCACAGTCTTTCTCCATTTTCATTTATTTCTCCGATTCCTTCTCTTCCCATGATTTTTCTTCTATCTTCATTTCCTTCACCTACTTTTGTATTGAAGTCGCCCAAAATGAGTAGCATATCATGCTTGGGTATTGTTTCTACTGTGGCTTGGAGGCTGTTGTAAAAATCTTCTTTAAATTCCTCTTCAGCTGCTTCTGTTAGTGCATAACAAACTATAAGACAGCTTCGTGAATCTTGAGTTGAAGCGTGCATATAATAATCTCTCATTTATAGGGGTCCATTTCAGCAATGCTCTCGATGCTTCTTTTGTTATAATCAATGCTACTCCTCCTTCATGATGATCTTCTTTACCTGACCATATTATTGTATTTTCTGTGTGCTGTGTTGTTAATTTCCTTCTGCCTTGTCCTGTCCATCTTGCTTCTTGTATTTCTAGTATGTCTAGTTTGTATCTGTGCATTTCCTTGATGGTTTGTGCTAGTTTTCCAGTCTGGTTAAGTGTTCTTACATTCCAGCTGCCTATTTGCATCTTGTGTTTAAGTTCCAGGAGGTCTGCAGTCGGGCTGGGGACTTCCAGTGGCTGGCTTTCATCCACAACATTCATGGGCTCAGTTTCCTGATAAGCATTTCTCCTTCCACCTTCATTTATTTTTTCCCATGCTTGTTTCTGTAGCAGTCTGATAGTTTTTTTTTTACCAGATAGGGTTGCTGGTCCTATGCAAAACCCTCGTTAGTCGCCTTTTATGATCATGCATGGTAGGGTACAGTGGTCCTATTCTTTGCAGATCCTGGATACCACACGGGGGACCTGATAACTGCCACTGATAAAATATTTCAATTTGCGAGTTATTTAGTGACTTCCCCTCATATCAACAAAATTAAAAGTAGCACATTTTTAACCCAATCCATATTCAAAAATTTATAGAGTAATTTCCTTCTAGTTTCTTTCTATCAAAATTTCTCATCCGATTTACTCTGGTAGAGCATGGAAAATAATTCAGGACTGAAAGAGTTAATCTCTCTGAACCTGAAGTGCCCATGCCACATGGGGCTTCTGCAAGGGTTTTACACAAGCGTCTGTCCTTTGCCTTTTTTTTCCTGCTCTTGCCCAGGTGAGCCATCTGTCGCTCAACATCCTCTCTGTTAACTCTTTCTCTCTCTGAACCTGAAGTGCATAGGTCACATGGGGCTTCCACAAGGGTTTTCCACAAGCGCCTGTCCTTTGCCTTTTTTCCGCTCTTGCCCAGGTGAGCCTTCTATTGTTCAACATCCTTTCTGTTGTTCTTCTCCATGTCTCCTTTGGTCTGCCTTTACTTCTGTTCCCCTGTCATGTCTGTCTTAGTGCTATTTTTGGTAGCGAGTTGTCAGTAATCCAGAGCACATGTCCCAACCATCGCCAGCGTCTTTCCTCAGTAATTGCTCTCAGTGGCTTCATCTGCAATTCTGCTGACAAGATATTTCTTATAGTGTTTGGTCAAAATATTCTTCTAATTCTTCGTAAACATTTAGTTTAGAAAGAGTTAATACACAAAGCAAAAGCATTGTAATCATTTTTTCACCAACACTTGTAGTTTAAGCGCAAGACACTGTTTTTCATCCATCCATCCATCCATATCCTTGGTCAGTAATCAACTAAGCAATCACCACTCAGTACTCCTTGTGGCATCTTGCTTGGCGTCAGCAAATTCTCACAATCTGCAGATAGCCTTTGTATTGTGCCTTAGCTCTACTGCATGCTAGTCATTTCCACTTCTACAGTTCTTCACCAGGTAGCCTTTAGTTGGCCTGTCTTTCTTTTTTTTCCCCTCAATGCACCTCATGGCTGTTTTAGTGATGTTACTGAGGTCCCTTGAGAGCACATGAGCAATTTATTTCCAATGGATTTTTTTTTTTCTTTGCTATTATAACATGCATATCTTCTTGTTCACACTGAGCAAGTAGGTCTCTATTGTTTATTTTCTGTGGCCAGTAAATATTCAAAATCTTTCTGAAGCAGGTTGTGTGGAATGAGGATAATTTGCCCATTTCCTTTTCAGTTGTTCTCAAGCATTTTGCTCCATAGAGAAGTATGGATAACATAACACATACCTTTGGTACAACTTTATTTTGATTCTAGTACAGTAATGAGATAACTTCTAGATGTTTTTAAGATTAATACTTTATTCATTCTGCCCTTTATGTCTTTATTTTTTCCTCCATCAAGTGTTTGTATGTTGCCAACTTATGTGAAGATATTTGTTTCTGTTGGTTTTGGTCATTAACTCTTTGTCTATTTTGGCACGCGTCCTGCGTGGCTGTATCCCTGTTACTATACATTTATAGATGCGCAGTGCGATGATGGTTTGTAGCTCTTTAATTTTGAAAATAATCAAAGTATCTTAAAACCAGCAGTTGACTTCCTTCCGGCCTTCATTTGCACGTGGTTTGAGAAACAGATCGATTCTGTAGAGCGATTCTGTGTTACATTTTTCGCAAGTTTTTCAAAGTTTATCGTTGCTAGGCTTTTGTTTATCAACAAATATGGCTTCCAGTGCTAGTTTCTTTCGTCCAGAGCAGCATATTTCTGCATTACAAGCTCAGAATTTAATTTTAAATTGTCTAGACTGTGGTGTAGAGAATGCAGTAGTAGAAATTGTGAATTTTCGGAAACACGTGGCGCAACAAAAAATCTTTAGTGTTTTTTTTTGTCCAGCAGCAAAATGTGTTAGAAGGGTAGCTGGTAATACTACTTCTCAGCTTTTTGCTAGTACTAGCTGTAATATCACAATAAGTAATGCTGGAGATTGTGTAATTTAAAAAATTAAATGTTGTAGAATGCTTCAAATTAAAAAAAAAACAAAAACCAAAACACAATGGCCTGTTTTCTGGTAAATATTAGTCAACGACCGCACACTTGTTTTCATGTAAGTATTACCCACCCACTTGGTGTTTTTAGTTTACTGTAAATGCATAATTAGTGTATATTTTCATGTAAATTTTGGAGGATGTGTGTAGAATAGGTGTTTGTGTACATTTTTATTCATTATGGAATTATATAATCGACTACAGTGGATTAACTTGATGGGTAAGTGACAAAAAATTTATTTTATTCCTTCATTTTCCATTCTTTCTTCTCAGTTCTTAGCTCTTTTTTTGGTTGTATACTAACAAAATGTTAAAAATGTTATTAGAAAAACAAAATACATTTTTTCTTCTTCAAAATAAGGTATAATACTTTGTACTACAGATCAGATTATGCCTTTGTTATTCTTTTAAATGTGACAACCATCCCTTTTCACATTGTGAAATTTACCCCCCATGGTCTTTTGAGGGAAACACCCCCAAGAGACAAAGAGTTAATTGTTGTCTGGTTTTCGAAGTTTACTTTCATTATTTCTTACTTCATTATGGTGATATTCAGCCCCTTTTGTCTACTTATTGTATATAGAGTCTTTATTTTCTAAGGTATGTATTGGTAGTGTGCTAGGAGTGCTATGTCATCTTATTACATTATCCTTCCCATGCTATTAAATGTCACATAGGGCTTCTGTGGTACTTCACCAAGTTTTCTTGTTTTTGGTGAGCTTTTCAGTCTCATCAAGAGATTTTATGCCTACTAATTTGGCCTCTCTTATCAATATTCTCCTTAGAATTTCACATGGTTGACCTCTTTTTTATCACCCTGTTGCATTCCATTTTATAGCTTGTTTTGGGATTCTCTAATTGTTTCTTCTCATTACGTGATTGACATATGTCCATCTCCTTTTTCTGATCAACCATGAGACAGGTTCACTCAAATGTCTTATCTCTGCATTGTTCTTGAATTCGTTCCACTTTATACAGCATATTTTCCTTAGGCATTTGTTTTCAAAAGTTTAATTTGTCTGTGTTGTTCAAATCAAACACAAAACACAATCAACACTTAAGCAATTGCATTCTCCCAAAACTAAGGCTTGACATGTTTAAAAAAAACTTCTCTTACTCACCTGCCCACCTTTGGAATGGCCTGCCAGCTCATGTAAAACTTATAAGTAATATTCATTCTTATAACTTCAAACTTTGTCAACATCTGTTTTATATGGACTGTATGCCTCTTTAAGAATAGTCGAAAGTAGTTTAAAATATGGCTTGATTGTTTCATTTTTTAAAAAATACTGCTTTTCTATAAATTTATTAGTTTTGAATGGATGTAAGAATGCAAGTTTATTTCATGCTGTTTCATAAATCAGAGTGTGGATTGTATGGACAAGCGATAAGTTTATTATTTATTTGTGTAATCATTTAATTGTGTCGTCATGATTACGAGGGTCATACTGAAAATCGTGAGCAAAAATTTTTTAAAAATCAGAATTTATAGACAGAAAATATAAATGGATCACCTTAAACTGCACCCTTTTCTTCACTTTTCAACATAATCTCCATTTCTATGCACACATTTTCCCCATTGCTCTGCAAGTTTGAAAATAGCCACCCGGTAGAATTCTGTTCCAACTGACCAATGGACAGACGCACTGCTTTCTGGACGATCTCTCCTGTGGGACCCAGCTGGCACAAACTTTTCTATAACCAAGGGTTTCAATCATTTCCTGTACTGTATTGTGTCCTATTCCAAGATTTACAGTGATTTCAGATACTGTGGTACGTCTGTCTTCTTTAATGACTTCGTTGCGTTCAGTGGAGGCAGTTCAAGGGCAACTTCTGCGAGGCATATCTTGGATGCTCGTGTTTACATCATTGAAATGTTTCACCCACCTCCTAACACTGCTAGCACCCATACACACATCTCCATAAGCAAAGTTGAAGTCTTTGGTGAATTTCAGCAGCAGGGATTTCCTCTTTAATGAGGAACTCAATAACAGCATGTTGATTAAATGAAACTTCAGGACCCACCATTTTGTTTATGCTCTGCGTGGTGACATGACACATGATGGTGACATCATGTGACCTCTACATGAAGTGCAAAGGATGCAGTTTAAGGTGATACATTTATATTTTCTCTATCTATAAGTTCTGATTTAAAAAATATTTTTGCTCATGACTTTCGGTATGACCCTCGTATTATGCTCATTAACAACTGTTGAATGGCTGTGACTGAGTGAAAGCTTTATGATGAAGGCAAAATGTTAGACAGGCCTGCATGCCCACTTCTTAACCCTTTGAAAATAAAGTATGTTCGTTCGTTCCTTTGTTCTATTTCTTCATTTGTTTCCCAGATTTCGCGTACATAAATGAGGGTGAATAATAATCTTAGCCTGGTTTTAGTGCTTGTAACTTTTGAATGCCATATGTTCTCGCGATCTTGAAGGTCAGTGCTGCTTTTGCAGTTCTAATTCTAACTTCCTTTATAGTGTCACCATACTGGTCTATGTAGCTGCTGAGGTATGCAAATTGGTTTACTTCAACAGCTGTTCCTTCTACATATATTTTCCCATCTTGATTTATGGGAAGTTTGATTATTTTTGTTTTTTTCCTTGTTAATTTCAAGTCCTATTTTGCTTGCCAGTGAAGACAGGGTATCTGTTTTTTATTGCTTTGAATTCACTTTGTTACTGATAAGAGTGTCATCTGCAAAAATCAAGATCTTCTATACTGTTAAAAAAAAAAAAACACAACACTACTGTAGTTGTAATGGACACCAAATTTCAAATTTGTGTCAAAATTTTATTTAACGGAATTAATGTTTCAGTCTTGGCATGAAGAAACTTTAAGACTAACAATGAAATGATGTTCATTAAATTTGGTTTGGACTTTTATTCTTTGCAAATGAGGGCTCTGTTTTAGTAAGGTGTATGGCCTCTTCAGGGGTGTATCAGTGAACAGCATCTCCTTGACAGAGATCTGATTAGCTGTTGGATCTGTTGTGGGATGGCTGCCCACTCTTTCCATAGTGCAAGAGACAACTGTCAGAGATTGGTTGGTGCTATGTTTGCAGGCGGACTTGTCCCATAAGTGTTCTATTGGGTTCATGTCTGATGACATAAATGGCCACAGAATGATCTGGAGTGGGCAAGAAACTGGGTGGTGATTTGTGCCATATAAGGTCGAGTGTTATCCTGCTGAAAAATCAACCCTGGTGCAACCAGAAGTGGAAGGACGTGAGGACGAAGAATTTCAGCGACATATCATTGGGCATTCAAGCATCCTTCAATTTGCACTAAGTTACTTCTTCCCATGAAATTGATTGTCCCCCACACCAGTATACCACCACACAGTTCTGGGCGTAACGCTTATGGAATCTGTGGTAAACTATTCTCTCTCCATCTGTCGTGTTGCTGGGGCAGAAAGAATGATTCATCACTAAACCAAACCCTTCTCCAATCATTTGCAACAGTCCTTTGATGATGCTGGTTTGCCCACTGCAGTTGGTTCTGGCGATGCCGGTTCATAAGAACAGGACCTCTGTAAGGTCTTCCAGCCCAAAGTCCAGTGCTGTGCAGCCGGTTCCTGACCGTTTGATCTGAAATTCGATGAGCTGCTGTCATTGACTGGACTGTTGAGGGTGGACGCAGATGCAAATCGATTCCTGAGGTGACGCAGCCACATGAAGCGGTTTTCTGCAGGAGTTGTGACTGTGGGTATTCCACTGCGCGGCGGGTCTGCATCTGAGCCAGTTTCTTGAAATCGCCTCCAAAGACGACTAGTGGTGCTTGTAACTACATTAAATTGTCTGGCCACTACATTTTGTGACTGTCCAGTCTGTAAACATCCAATGATGATGAGCCATACTTGCGCATTGAATTTTCAAACGAATTGAGGAGCATCAATCTTTTATAGGCATTCAATAACATGGTCAGTGAGTTTTGTATGCTGTAATTTTCATGGGATTCTTGTGAACCTGTCATGAGTTATTGTCAAAAATGCTGTTTTGACTAGTGTCACTTTTCTGTGCTCTTGAATTATCTGCTGAGTACAGTTCAGGTCAGCACATGAAGTTGATGCCCAAGTGAATGTTTAGGGCAATTTGCCCTTGTTTGATCAGCAAACTTCAGTTTAAATTGCAACATTGTATTTGTTGCATTTCTTTTTTTGAACAATATAATTGGGTTCCATGCAACCAATCAATGTCCATTTTACCTGTGCAACATTTTTTTCATTATGAAGTCTATGGGAATTCCAAAAACCAAGAGAGATAGCATACATCTTTGTTTCATGTCTGAAACTATTCGCTCATTCCTTCTTCTGTGTTGACTGCACAAACATATCTGTTGTGGAGATTCTTAATGATATTGACAACTTTAGATGGCATTCCATATAGTCTTAAAATTCTCCACATTGAATCTCTGTATGGCGTCAAATGCCATTTTAAAGTCTAAGTTCAGGATTAATGGTGTTTTTGCTTTTCAATATGTTCTTCAAGTATTATTCTTAGAGTAAAGATCTGGTCAAGACAGCTTCTCCTATTTCAGAATCCTGCTTTTTTCTTCTCTCATTGCATTATCCACTGATCTTTAATTCTATTCAGAATGATTTTGATAGAATACTTTTGACACAACTGATAGTAAGATTATTCCACTCCAGTTATTGCAGTCACTAAGTTTGCCTTTTTTTGATATTTTAAGAATGATTTCTTTTTTTCCATTTAGAAGGGACCTTTTCTTCTTTGCAGATTTTATTAACACTTGTGGACCACATTTATTTACCCTGAAAAACCCCCAGTTCCCAGCCATTTTTCTGAAAAATGAACTTTTTTGAGTGGACTTAGAAAAACATGCATATCTCTATTCACCATTGAGATAAATTAATCCAGGTTGGTAGACAGACTCCCAAGACCCTCTAGTACTTCTTGAGTGCATGATATCTTGTGAAACAATTATCTGGATGCAATGGGACTTGACAACTTTTACAAATAAATTTTGTTTCACTCTTTTTCTCATTGACCAAGCACACTCTGCACTTCCTAGATGGTGCTTTTTTTAGTGCCTTCATCCTCAGGCCACCAGGACATGATCCTTTACTATTCCAGATAATTTGTTCATGTATGAATGTGTTATATTTTGAGACAAAAAGGCAGTAGGTTTGTTCATATGTTGGGTCTGTGCATGGTATAAATTTTCATGATGAGCTAACAGTTAAAATAAATCATTGCCAAATATTGTACTGAAAATTTCCTCTATGCTGTCTGGTGTGTTTACATTCACTGAAACACCAGGATTTCCTAGAAATCTTTCAAGAGCTGGTGTAGAATCAATGTTACTCCACACACCTATATTGCTGCTGACTATATCACATGAAAAATGTGAAATACTTACTGTTGGAGCATCATAACCTGACATTGAATCACAATCTCTGCTACTGGAACTTACACTTTGTGACGCAGCAACCCCGTGCCTTGTAATTGTATATTTAATCCGATCGGCATCATAGAAATCATTTTGAATCTCATCAATTTCATTACTAGATTCATTAAACAGTGATTTTTAGTCATCACTGGGGCAGCCTGACAAAAAAATCAAAGCATAATTCAGTGTCAGTCCATGTGTCATTGAGAAAAGCATGCTCCGCCATTTCCACAAAATGTCAACTTGGCGAGATCTTGTTAACACGTGTTCCTGACAGCTAAAACTGCAAGATTTCTTTTTTTTTTTTTTAAAGTTACGATGATTGAAAACAATATTTTATTATATTAACTTTGCAGTAAAAATACAGACAGCCAGAAATTACTTTAAATAACAAGCTAGAAACAGTTTGAATACAACAACTATCAAAGACGGCAAATCTGGCAACAATGCATGGAAACCAGAAAACAGATTTTCTCGTTTTTGGCCCAGAAAATGTTAAATATTCTCTGTAGTTGGCTCATGTTGTCCTTGTTAATAGTTTTTATATAAATGTATAAACTAGGAAAAATGTGTGTATAGTTGTATGCCTATACATATCACAGCTTTACTGCAGTGCTTTGTGTATAGTTGTATGCCTATACACCAGTTATTATGTGTTAATAGCTTTTAACATTTCAGCTGTTATTTCATCCTCACCTGCAGCTTTGTTGTTAGCCATTAGATTCACTGATGTTTCAGTTTTGTTCAGTGTAATTTCAGCTAGGTTGACATTTAGTTTTGGGATTGGTAAGTCAGTTTCAAGTTCAGTTAATTCTTTTGGATGTGGTCGATTAAACATTTCTTGGAAGTGTTCAGCCCATCTTTGTTTCTGGTCTTTACTTGATGTTAACAGGGTGCCATTTTTTCTAAAAATTGGTCTTTCTTTGAATGTAGTAGTACTCATCTCTTTTGTATGTTACACAGTTTTACAGTCTCCTGTTTTTGCTGCTTTCTCTGCTTCTTTTGTCATATTGTGTATGTATTCTATTTTATCTCTTCTAACTGAATTTTTTACTTCATTGCTCTTTCTATGCTGCTTTTGCCAAATCTTTTCCAAGATCTGTCTTTACATTGAGCATGGCTCATCTTTCATGTATGTATTTCCATGTTTTCCAGTATCCATGCTTTTCTATTTGGTTTTTTTTTTTTGCAGTCCAGTGCTTGCTTTTACTGCTGTGATTATGTCTCTGCTGTGAGAATTCCATAATTCTTCTATATCTATCTCCTCTGCCTCACTGAGTGTTGTGAAATGATTGGCAAGTTCCAGACTGAAATTCCTGTTAGTATTTTCTTCTTGTAGGCTATGGCTGTTAATCTTCAGAGTATTAATTTCTTGTGATGACTTTTCAGTTTTAGTCTTATTTTCCCTATACGCAGGTTGTGGTCACCTCTGTAAGCTCTTACATCTATCAGAGCTGTTTTGAATCGCTAATACAAAAATGATGAATCTGGTTTCTGATTCTATCATCGAGTGATATTCATGTCGTTTTATGTATCTCTTTGTGTGTAAATATTTTTCCTCCTATGACCATGCCTTCTGTTAGACATAGTTCAGTTAATCTTTCTTCATTCTGAATTACTGTAACAATTCTTTCTTACACACACACACACACACCCCCCCCCCCCCATTACCTTTTTGACATCAGTGTTTTCTTACCTTGGTGTTAGTGTCTCCCATGACAATTAGGATGTCATGTTTAGAGACATGAGGTGTTGTAGTTGGTGATAGAAATCTTCTTTTATTTCATTTTCTGCATCTTTCATGGGTGCATAACACTATGATTGTCATTCTTCTGTGTCTTAGTTTGTATCATGCTCTTATTATATAACTTCACAAGTTCTCATTCTATAAGGCTCTTTGCTGCTACATTTGATATAATTATACCCACTCCTTCTTGATATTTCCCATTGTCTCTGCCTGAATGTATTATTAACTTATGGTTTTCTGTCATTCTTTTCCCTGCTTCTGACCATCACATTTCACTGATTCATTCATTCATTCCTTTGCATGTCCCTTGCGGAACTTTGCCTCCCAAACAGCACTCCTGTAGGCCTCTCGGTTGTGAGCAAGATGGCCTGCTGCTGCTGCATCCATTTCCAGATCATCAACGATGTCTTGCAGCCATCTTCGTTTCGGTCTTCCTCTTTTTCTTTTTCCCATTATGTATCCTTCCAATATGGTCTTCTCTAAATTATCATGACGTTTAATGTGGCCAAAATATTTAAGTTTTCTCTCTTTAATCCTCTTTACTAGCCAGCCTTCTTCAATATTAAGCTCTTGTAGTATAGATATATTTGTTCTTTTTTTGTGTCCACGATATTTGGAGAACTCTTCTATAGCATTTACATTCAAAGGCATTTATGTGCTTCTCAGCTGTTTTATTAAGTGTCCAGGTCAACAGGCATATGTTGCGATGGGAAAGATGCATGCCCTTAAAAATCTTATTTTTGTGGTTCTGTCTGCTCCTCTCCACAGATTCTTTATTTGTTTTACTTTCTGAAGAGCAATAGATGTCTAGTACATATAGGCAGTATCAATCCATTTCATGGATTACTTGAGCCATTTTTTGACGGGGCTACCATTGTTCTTACATTGCAGAATCCAATCTGTGTTTAGGGTTGATAAATGCATTCTTTTGGTTTTTGTCTGAGTTCTTCGGAGTTGGTGTCCCTGATGCATCACCCTTGACTCAGTTGGTTTTGTTGCGAGTTTCCATAACAATTCATTTTTTCCCTATCTAGAGTCGCGTCTAGGTCATACCATACTCCAGGATAAGGTTGTTACCCTGATGCCCAACTCCCAGTTCAGAATATGTGATGAATCAAGCAATATAGCAGCCCTTTTATAAGCAGTCACCATTTCTGTTTATGTGAAACACCAGGAATATCATCATCATCCTTTCACTCCATTTAGAGCCATGGATAAAGGCTCTAAAGTCATCCCTGTTCTTCGATTTATTCTCTGCTTCCTTCAATGTGTATCCTTTGTCTCTGAGCACTGCCATAATTTCTCTTCTCCAAGTAAGTTTTCTATTTCCTTGAGGATTTTATGTCAGTGCTATACCAGGGGTATCTTACATCCTTCCCGTGCCGCTAAACGTCACATAGGGTCCACATGGTAGTTTGCCAAGAGTTCCTGTCTTTGCCTAGTTTTTCAATCTCATCAAAGGATGTTATGCCCACTGAACTGGCTTGTTCTAACAATGTCCTCTTTAGAATTTTATGTGGTCGACCTCTTTTTCTTCGGCCTGTTGTGTTCCACTTGATATCTTGTTTGGGGATTCTCTGATTGTTTCTTCTCATCACATGACCGACATTTGTCCATCTTCTTCTGATCACAGAAAGAGCTTTAGAAGTACAGAAAGATCTCTACTTATGCTTCATTGATTACACCAAGGCATTTGACAAGGTGAAACATAATGAAATTATTAAAATGCTTGAAGACATCAGTATAGATGGCAAAGACCTGAGGATTGTAAAACATCTATACTGGCAGCAAGAAGCAGCAGTTCGAGTTGAAAATAGAAATGGAAAATATCAACCTATAAAACAAGGGGTGTGGCAAGGATGTGTACTGTCTCCAGACCTTTTTTCTCTGTATAGCGAGAGTATTCTAAGAACAATCATCACAGAACCAGGCATAAAAATTGGAGGATACAATATTAACAACCTTCGGTATGCTGACGACACAGTACTGATAGCTGAGAACCAACAAGACTTGCAAAATCTCTTGGATAAAGTCGCCGAAAGTGAACAGAAAGGCCTTACTTTGAACATCAAAAAGACAGAGACTATGGTTATATCTAAGAAACAGAATCCACCAGCATGCAGTATAAAATTAAATGGAACTATTCTAAAGCAGGTGCAGAATTTTAAATACCTTGGAGCAGTAATAACTTTAGATAGGAAATGCAGAACAGAAATTAGGAACAGAATAGGCCAAGCAAAGACTGCATTTCAGAGAATGAGAAACATATTAGCTAACACATCTTTATCAATGAATGTTAGAAAATGAGTCCTAAAATGCTATATTGAACCTATCTTGTTATATGGAAGTGAATCATGGACAATAGGCAAGTCTGCACAAAAATCATTGGAAGCAGCAGAAATGTGGTTTATTAGAAGAATGTTGCGAATCCCCTGGACAGCAAAAATAACTAATGAAGAATGTATGAGAAGAGCTGGAGAGACAAAAAACCTTGTCAAAAAGATAAGAGAGAGACAATGTACTTTCATAGGACATGCAATGAGAAGAGGGGGCATTGAAAATATTATAAGAAGAGGAAAAATAGAAGGAAGAAGATCAAGAGGAAGACCAGGAGAAATGATACTGGACAGTCTGACGGGATGGTGTGAGAGGAGATCACCAACTGAACTGATGGCCTGCATGAAGGATCAGGTACTCTGGAGAAGCATAATAGCCAGTGCCAGTCGGCACGGTACCTGATGATGATGATGATTCTGATCACCCATGAGACAGGTTGTTGTTTGTTCATCTGTCTTATCTCTGTGTTGTTCTTTTATTACCAGCCACCATATTTATGTGTGAAACACCAGGGTATGGCAGCTTTTTATTAGAAAAACAGAAAAGAACCATCAGACAGTGCATGAAGAACATAAACAGATCATAGACATAAGTATCAGTATAGAACTTTGCCTGAAGTGAAAACAGCACAAAAAAAAAAACTATCCTAAGAATATCAAATATATTTATTGTATACCTGATTGACTGATCTTTATTTCCAAAAGGTTAATAATTGGGCACACAGGCATATCTGACATTCTGCCCTTAATATCACACATTGTTCTGTTCCAGGCATTCAGAAGTTATGATGCACATATATTAAATATAATTAACATTGAGACCACTGAAGGAAATACAGTAATAAGAAATAAGGAATTTACCTCTCACTCATATCTATGCACTCACTCAGAAAGTGACTCATACTAATACTTATCTGTCAAACTACTATTCAGGAAAGATAAAATAATCAGTTAATTGCACAACTTTCTGTTCCATTCTACAGTTATGTTGCGCATGTACTAAACATAATTAATGTTGAGAAGACAATAAGAAGAGCTGGGTCATACCATACTCCAGGATAATTTAACAACAGTGCCTCAAGAATTGGATGATAAAACTTTTCACTGCCCCTTTTTTTTATGGTTGAATTGCTTTTGTAATATTTCTTTTCGTAGTGTCCAGTTCAGAGGCATAGAGTGGGAAAGAGAATGTATACACAGCTTTGATTGTAACAATTTGTATGGAATATTTTATGTTTTATAACAACTTGTTTGAGCGCATTTGATGTCTCCCATGACAGTTAGGCTGTCATGTTTAGGGACTTCTGTGAAGATTTTCCCCTAGTACCAAAAACAGATGGTCAGGGGAAATTAATAAAAAAATGTTAACAAGTTGCTTTGTTCTCTAGATGATGATATTGATGCAGATGTACTAGCAGCCCTAGAGAATGCTCCAGTTGTGAGAGTAACAGAAGATGAGAAGTTTGATGAGGATATGGTTGGAACTGATAACATTCTAGATGATGATTTCATAGCCACAGCTGGTGGACCTGTGCCAGTTACGTATACCGGATTGGAAGATAGCAGGTTTTATTTTTTTCTATTGTATGTTTTACTGTATGATTATTTCAGCCAGTGACACATATATGACTTATAGTGCGACATAAGTGTTGCGGTCAGTGTGTAAGAGATATTGGATTGTGATATGTGAGAAGTATAACCCATCTTTTACTATTGCCATGTTGGTTAAATACCATCTGTGTGGGGTATCATCACTGTGATTATTATTGTGGGCTGAGAGGCATTATACCAGTATGCTGAGATGTTGTTACTTTGATGTTATACATAAACTATTTTTTTCTTTGGAATTGATTTTTTTTGGTTTTTTTTTGTTTACCACTTTCAGTGAAGATGAATTTCTAGAGGATGAGGAAGATGATGAAGACACTGATGATGGTGATGAACATGATACAGATAGCATGGACTTTGCTGATGTTCAAGGAAAGTCCTTATCTCATAGTTCTATGTATGGGAGGGGAAATGTGCAAGATGACATCACAGAAGCCCAGACAGCATTGGTATGTTACCACTGTGCTTTACAAACTATTTATTGAGGTTTGTTCTTTCTTTTTTTCTATTTTAACAAAGAGCTTTCAACAATTTGTTGCAGTTACATTAAAAAAAAAAAGATGGAATTTACTGTAAAGATGGTAAATTCTCACAGACATGTGTTGCAATTAATTCTATTTCTTTTCACATTTCAGATTTTGAAAAACTTTGAGGAAGGCTTGGGTTTTCGATGCTCTGTCCAGTTTTCAGATGAAGAAATAGATAAACCAACAGCAGAAGATTATGAGAACTTGAAGCAGATCCTTAAAGATGATGGAATCACAGAAAAACCAGCGTTTGTTTGGTTTTTTAAAAAATCTTTTTTTTACAGTTTCAGTAGAATTTAAAATAACCAGTCTTTCTTCAGCCTGTTGTGTTCCACTTGATAGCTTGTTTTAGAATTCCTTGACTGTTTCTTCTCATCATGTGATTGACATATGTCCGTCTTCTTTTTCTGATCACCAATGAGACAGGTTGTTGTTCACCCATCTGCCTTATCTCTGCAGTGTTCTTTTACTTTATTCCAAGTATTTTCCTTAGGCATTATTATACACTGAATATTAAGCCTTAATACACCTCATTCATAGATTTGAAAAAGGCATATGATAGCATCCATAGAAACAGCCTCTGGAATATAATGAAAGAGTTTGGAATGCCTAAGAAATACATTAATATAAGCTAATTATGCATGGAGGAAACAGAAAAAATGGTGTTATATAAAGGAAAGAAATCAAATCCAGTCCTGAAGCAAGGTAGTGTTCTGTCCCCAGGACTGTTCAATCTGGACCTAGAAAAAATTATAAAAAAGCAATATACTTAACAGATCATCAGTGACAGAATGAGAATATTAGGATATGCAGACAATACAGATATTCTAGCAGAAACTTTGCAAGAGACTACAGACGTATTCAAACATTTGTGAGAACAAGCAGAAAAAGTGAAGCTAAAGATAAGTTGTGAGAAAACTGAATACATGAGAATAGCAAGGCCAAAAAATGAAAAACATACAGTCATATCCAAATAGAAGGTATAAGGATTAAAAGAACAGGTTGATACAAATATCTAGGGGTGTTATTCAGTACCTCCAACATTGTGAGAGATGAAACTAGAGCTAGGAAACAACTTGAAGGGAATGGACAAGAATCTTATATTCTTTCCGTGCCGTTAGATGTCACATAGGGCTCGCATGGTAGTTCACCAATATTTCCTGTTTTCGGCGAGTTTTTCAACCTTATCAAGGGATTTTATGCCTACTAATTTGGCCTCTTTTTACAGTGTCCTCTTTAGAGTTTCACATGATCGACTTCTTTTTCTTTGGTCTGTTGTGTTCCACTTGATAGCTTGTTTTGGGATTCTCAGATTGTTTCTTCTCATCACATGATCATATGTCTTTTTTTTTTTTCTAATCACCCATGAGACAGGTTGTTGTTTGCTCATCTGCCTTATCTCTTGAATTTGTTCCACTTATACTATTTTCCTTAGGTATTTGTTTTCAAAAGTCTAATTCATTGTTTATTTCTTTAGTTGTTTCCAGCTTTCACATGCATAAATGAGGGTGGATATTACATTTGAGTTGGATAATCTTAACTTGGTTTTTGTGCTTATAACTTTTGAGTGCCATATTTTCTCAAGATTCTTGAAGGTCAGTGCTGCTTTTGCAGCTCCAACCACACAAAATAGCTTTCTTCACAGACTGCAGGGCACTTCTAGAATCTCTAAAAACAACAAACAACCCACAGGCAAACATACAGGAAATCACAACAGAACTGAAGTACCTTACACTGTCAACAACTGTGCCCCTACAATTGGTACCATCCCACTGTGGAATAGCTGGCATTGAAATAGCTGACACACTGTCCAAAGCTGGCAGCAGTCAAGATCAAGCAAATCATCCAGTAAACTACCAAGAAGCGAAAACTATAATACGTAACCAGTGCAGATCTGTACGGAAAAAGCAACTGAAATAAACGAACCAGATCCAATACGCCAACTACAAAGACCAAAAGCATCCTCTTCCACCTAAGGACAGGCCGCTGTAGACTACTAAGCCAAGTGGCTACTTAAAAGACTACTTAAAAGGTCTCACACATACGATGTCCATGTGGCAGCGGAGTCTAGACTCCAGAACATATCCTTCAAGAGTGCCCAAACCATGCAGACCTGAGGTGTGAGACATGGCCAGAAGACACAAGCTTGGGGAAAAAGCTTTGGGGCTTCTTTCAGGATCTGGAGAGTACTGCAGGCTTTGCCATGTAGACAGAGATCAGGATATGATGTGACCAACAACCTCGAACGCATAAGAAGAAGAATGCTGCTTTTGCAATTCTAACTTCCTTTGTGGTGTCACCATCCTAGTCTGTACAGCTGCCAAGGTACGCAAATTGGTGTAGTTCTTCAACACCTGTTCCTTGAACATATATTTGGTTCTAAGGACTGTTATAGCCGGAGGTGGGGTGGGGGATATGCTCTCCACTCCAGTTAAATGTCTCCAAGGCGTGCGTCACAAATAGCCTCTGACAGTCAAGTCCAGCTCCTGGCGGAACTGTTCAAACTGACAGGAGAAGGGGCAAAGGTGAATATCTGGTGCCTAAAAACCAGATGTTTAGGGTAGATGAGAGTCTTGTTTGGTAGCTCATCTAAAAGAGGGAAAACTCTGATTAAAAATCCGCTGCTGGCGAGATTCTTCAGCTTCCATGCATGGGGTGGTGCTCCTCCCAGCCAGTGAAGAAAGGTGCGAATGGGGTTGCTGCACTGCGCCACTGTGAAAAAGGTGAAAAAAAGGATTAAGTGAAGTAACTAGTAGTCTTGAGGTCTGATCAAATTATGGCATATCTGCTCTGGAGGATGGCTACGTCATACTGGGGCGGAGTGCCTGAACCGGCTTAACCCAGGGGTTAAACTGAGACACTGCTGGCGAGATTCTTTGGCTGCTGCTCGTAGGGTGAAACTCCTCCCAGCCAATGAAGAAAATGCGATTAGGATTGCCGTGTGGCACCGCTGTGAAAAGGTGATGGAAAGGATAAAGTGAAGATTAATCAGTATGTCCAGTAGTCTTTGTGATGAGAGCTACTCATACCAAGGCACCTCTGCTCTAGAGGCCAGCCACGTCCGATATACACCCATACTAGTGAAATATGCCTAAACCGGCTTAACCTGGGGGTGAAACTTGATGACTACTCATGTCACGGTACCTCCACTCTAGAGATCGGTCACATCCAAAATGCAGCCATACATCAAACATGAACCCAATAGATGATGGGATGATCTCAGCAGACAACTCCGTCAGCAGGATGAGGTGCCAACTGATCTCCGACAATTGTCTCTTGCACTGCAGAAAGAGTGGGCAGCCATCCTACAACAACAGATCCAATGGCTAATCGGATCCATGTCAAGGAGATGTCGTTCTCTGATACACGTCAGAGGAGGCCATACACCTTACTGAAACGGAGGCCTCAGTCGCAAGGAATAAAAGTCCAAGTCCAAACCAGATTTAATGAACATTATTTCATTGTTAAAATCTTCATGCCAAGATTGAAACATTTTGAAATTCATAAAATAAAATTCTGATACAAGTTTGAAATTTGGTGTCCATTACAAGTACAATAGTGTTGTGTTTCTTTTTTTGAACAGTATAGAAAGATATTGTAATATTTTTTAGAATATTTATCAACATCCTATAATTTTTTTTTTTAAAGTTATAGTGATATTGAAAATATGTATTCCTAATTTATAAACATTCCATGGTATAATGTGTCATGATTTTTTTTTTTTTGGAATCTCCTATTTTCCATATATTTTCGTAGGACCTGGTCTGAAATTTTTGATGATCGGTCGGAGATACCAAAGATTGATGTTTCGAGGTACCTTTATGAAGATGATGAGGATGAATATGAGTGGAAAGAAGTTGGAGCAACTAAACCAAAGTTTGACTGTATGAGCATTTTAAGTAAGTCACACTCTATGCTTGTCTCAGATGTGCTCAGTGTTTGATGTTAGAGTTGGGCTTAGTATTTAAGTTGTGAAATTTCTGTGGAGTTTTTAAGAGTACATGCCGATTATCATTGGTTTCATCTGAAAAGAAAAAAAAAAATCTTAATAATTACTTCGTGAATATTGATTGATTGACATTCCTTTTGGGCCAACATTGGCTCATAGGGCAGAAATCATATCTTTCCATGTCTGACAACTCGCCGCCGCCTGCTGTAGGTCTTGGATGGACTTGAATCCCAAAGTTGTACTCTCTCTAGTGATGGTTCTTCATAGAGTCTCCCTTGGCCTGCCTTGCTTTCTTTTGCCCTTCAATGACCATGTGAGGGCTTGGCGAGGGAGTCTGGATTCGTTCATTCTGAGAACGTGGCTGAGATAGCCCCATCGACGTTTTTTGATGTATCTTGATACGTAGACTTGGTTTAATTCCTGTCTTATTGACTCATTCGATTTAAAGTCATACCATCTGATGTTCAATAGTCTACAGAGACATTTGTTCTCAAATGCATCAAGTCTTTGATTGAGTAGACTGGTTGATTTCTAACTCTCACAACTGTATGTTAACACTTCCATGGTTTTACTGAGCATATTTGACTTCCAGATAGTAGACAGTTTATTGAAAGTATTGGAAGCCATTGCAATGCAGGACTTGATTTCTGGTGTTGTATCACACAAGGTTGACATTTTGCTTCCCAAATAGGTGAATTTGTGGTGGACTTTTTCAAAAGCAAAACAGTTTAGCAAGATCTCATCAGGCCTATATGTGAGATCAGTAATTTGTGCTTTTTCCTTATTAATTTGTAGGCCAAGTTGTTTTGAGCAGGAGTGGAGGCACCCGTTTTCTCTTGGGCATCTGCGACGCTCAGTAGCACTATGTCATCCGCAAATTCTAGGTCTTCGAGGTTTTTGCCCTCAGTCCATGCAATATCCAGATGGCTATCCTTTGTGCTATTGTGCATGACCCAGTCGACACATAACACCAAATAACGTTGGTGAGAGGACACACCCTGTCTCACCTGAAAACCAATTGGAATTCCTAGAATTTGTACGCAGCATCGTGAATTTGTGTAAAAGGCATGTGAAAATAATATGAACTGAAAATGTTTTGGATATTTGTTAGAAAAGAATGAAGGTAGAGTGGAATTTATTTAAGGAAAAGCACATGACGATGTTCAGATGAAGCCTTAATGCACACAAGTATTTAGTTCTCATTTGAGAACTAAACATACAGTTTAATCATTCATAAAAGCTTCATCATTAATTTAGCCCTAAAGGCTTCTGCTGACTGATGGTACAGTCCTAGTGAATTCAAATTCTGCTGTTGTGCACTCACTGATTAACAGTGTGGCTAGGCTGTGTGACTTATTGTGACTAACGATAAATGGAACAGTAAGTAAATAAAATTTTGGTTCATTGACATGATGCAGCTACACTGATCATTGAAATGTTACAGTCAGGATTCAGCAATGAAGTAGAATCTCAGATAAGTAAAGCAAAAGCAGCTTTTAATGATATGAAGAAGATTCTAACAAGTAAGATATTGCTAAAAGTGAGGAAAAGAATATTATGTTGCTGTAAATAACCCATAATGATGTATGATTGTGAAACTTGGATATTCAACAAAAAGATGACAAAGAAATTGGAGGCAACAGAGAGTTGTTTTTGGAGAAAGATGAAACAAATAGCCTGGACAGACAGAAAAACAAAGCAGTCTTTAAATAAGTTACAGAACAATGAAAACTAGTTAAAATTATAAGAAAAAAGATAGTCAAAATTTCTTAAACATGTCTTGAGAAGACAAGTTAGAAAACATGGTAACGACTTGAAATTCAATGGAAAAAAAGAAGAGGGGAAGCCCAAGAGAAAACTATTTCAGTGAACTGTGGCATGGAAAAAAGAACAGCGTATGAATTGTTTGGAAACACCAAGGATTTCACAAAATTGAGAAACATGATTGCCAGCACATGATAATAATAAGATTCAGTTATCTTGGTGAGCAGTTGTATCTGCAGTTAACATCACTGCAGTCAGGACATTCTCATATTTCCTATATACTGCCAGACCCAGCAGCCAACATAAAAGTGTGTATACTAATTGTCCCCATCATGCAGTGATTGTGGGATTGTCACTGAGAAGCATTGAACACACTTCTGATTGCTTGCTTGGATGCCACCAGCTGCAGACTCCTTGCTCTGGCCACAACATCTGATTCCTCCATGTGCAAACAAAGGCATTAGAAGATTAGTACTGAAGACTAAGGTTATTATTCATCCTTCTTTGTGCTCTGCACAATCTCGTGTGGATCTGATACTCTCTCTCTCTCTGAAACTTAAGTGCCCAGGGCACATGGGGCTTCTGAAAGGGTTTTCCACAAATGCCTGTCCTTCGCCTTTTTTTCTGCTCTTGCCCAGGTGAGCTCTCTATTGCTCAACATCCTTTCTGTTGTTCTTCTCCATGTCTCTTTTGGTCTACCCTTACTTCTGTTCCCCTGTGGTGTCCATCTTAGTGCTATTTTTGGTAGTGAGTTGTCAGTCATTTGTAGCACATGTCCCAGCCATCACCAGCGTCTTTCCTCAATAACTGCTGTCAGTGGCTTCATCTGCATTTCTGCCAATAAGATGTTATTTCTTATGGTGTTTGGCCAGAATATTTTCCTAATTCTTCATAAACATTTAGTCTGGAAAGAATTCAACTTGTTTTCTGTGGTTCTGGTGATTTTCCAGCATTCACTTCCATAGAGTAGTACGCTTAGAACATTACTCTTAAATATCCTGATTTTCATATTTATGCTTAGTTTTTTTGATTTCCATATAGTCTGCAGTACTGCAAAAGCCTGATTTGCTCTAGTAAGTCTGCTGTTGATGTCATCGGTGCTGTCTCCATTTTCTATTACTCTACTGCCAAGATATACAAATTCGTTGACCTCCTCGACTAACTTGCTATCTACTCTGAGTACATTTCTGTTGTTCACATTTTGCTTCATTAACTTTGTCTTTCCTACGTTGATCTTTAGTCCTATGTTGTTTGCATTCTGAGTTAGCTTGTTTATTTTATCTTGCATATCTTTGTGACTGCTTGATAATAGACAAATGTCGTCCACAAAGTCAAGGTCCTCCAGCACTGTGTCAAGGGTCCATTGTAATCCTCTGCGTTTGTCTGATGTTGCCTCCTTCATTAACCAGTCTACTGCCAAGATAAATAATGTTGGTGATAGTACACATCCCTGTTTCACTCCTGTTTGTACCCTAAAGCTGCTGGAGGTATGTTCTCCACAGATCACTTTGCACTGAAAACCCTCATATAGGGCTTTGATTACATTTACTATCTTGTGGGGGAGGCCATGCCATCTTAGGATTTTCCACAGTGCATCTCCGTTGACACTGTCAAAGGCTTTCTCAAAATCTATGAATAATGCATATGTTGTGCTATGCCACTCATTTGCCTGTTCTAATATTTGTCTAAGTACAAATATGTGGTCTATGCATGATCTTCCTTTCCTAAATCCTTTCCGAAGTTTTTCCTAAAGTGTTGGTACAATTCTGTTGATGATTATTCTGCAAAATACTTTACTGGTGAGTGGCAGTAGGGTAATGCCTCTCCAGTTCCCGCAATCTCTGAGGTCACCCTTCTTTGGTAGTTTTACTATAAGCCCAGTTTTCCACTCCTCTGAGGCTTTTTCTAGATCCCAAATTTGTTGTAATATCCGGCAAAGTTTTGGTGTTTTGGATCTGATACACTTACATAATATTAAAGACATTAGGAAAAAAAAACATTGTAATGAATACCAATTGATGGGACAAATAACAAACTCCATGTTTTTCGTGTTTTTTCTTTTTCATTACTCACATGCCAAATTCAAAATATACAGATTAATCAGTCTTTGTCTACCCTCTTGTAGTAATTGTTGTAAGCAAAGTCAGCGAACACTGCAATCTTGATTAATTCAAGTTATATCGGAATGTCAAAGTTAACATTTCATTAAACTGTTACATGTTTATTAAACTATTAAAACACACATTGCAAGTGACAGCTTAATTTTTTTTTTTTTTTAAAAATTTTGTAGAGGTTATTGTAAAACACCTGGTATGTCATATAAACCTGAAGATTACTTTTTAGTCCAGTTTTTTTCTTTCCTTTACATAAAGGTTTGAACTCAAACACTAGAAATCTTCCCACTGACATAATACCCCCAAGATCTGAGGTAAGTGTTCATAGTACCCCCAAGATAAGAGGTAAATCTTTAGCTTAAATAAGGTGTTGGTGATTTCAGATTTTGGTATTTAAATCTTTGTATTGAATCAAGTGACTTTCCTCCAGATAGTCACTAAATCATGCTTTTTGATACTTATTTCAACAAAAATAAGATACTGGTCATGACCAATAAGATACTGGTCATGACCATTCAGTCAGTCAGTGATTGTATAGTAGCTTCATTGTAAGGAACAAGTAGTAATGTGAAAGAGAAATTAACTCTTTCCGTGCGTATGGTCGAATTTTCGACACTTCCGGTGGTCCCAAGCTACCGTATGGTCGAAAATTCAACAATCATTGTTCCATTAAAACAAGCGGTGTAACATTTATATTGTACGGATTTCGTCCGCGATTCCGGTGACACTTTCAAAATGGAGAATGTGTGCCTAGTTACGAGTGATGCAGAGCGAGAACAAGGACGCGAAGCATGGAAATTTTTCAATTTTTGACAATGTAGATAGGAGTATGGACATAGCCTATGGCCATGCCGCTGCTCTTGAATGTTTTCTAAGTAGATTTAGACATATTTAGACGACTGGAGAAGTAGTTAGGAGTAATTAGGAGGTTATTTCAGACATTCAGTAAGCGAAAATGCCATACGGAGTCACAATATGAGATTGATAAGTAGATCTACACATCTTAGATGGTAAGTAGGGGTAAGAAGCGCGAATCTAGACCTAGCCGATGGTGAGCTGGCCACAATCAGTGTCTAAAAACATCACATTACTTCTTTTTTCCTAAAAAACTCTGCATTTATGAAATTTTCATTCATTTAGCTACACTTTGACACATATTACGTATACGGAAATACATGGAAACACTGTTTTCCATTCCATTTTACAACTATACCCCCTTACAGTCAAGACCCGCGTTTTACTCCCGCACGCAACGACACGTCCGTGTTTCTTCCTCCCGCACGGGAAGAGTTAAAGCATCATCTCTTTTTGCATTGGCTGATGTTAGGAATGCTGGTTAAACTGTATCAGATAGGAAGAGGAAACCACACAATTGACAGTTTTTAATGAAAAAAAAATTACAAATGAAAAAGCAGCCTTTTTAAAAAAAAACTTCACAGTTGTCATAAATGCTTGAAAGAATTCAAATTGAGGCCATGAGATCAGTTCTGGGGTGCACCAGGGCACTCCAGTCATAGCTATACACTAATTGCTGGATATGTCCTGCATGAAAGTATGTGCAAGGGAGACATACCTCAGGATTGCTGGCACAGTAGACCACCCCCTTTGACTAGAGGTGAACTCAGTAAAAGGCAAACGCACTAAATGAGAAAGATCGTGTATGGCAGAGGCAGAAGGGACACTGTCAGCAACCTGTGACCCAAAGCAGATTCCCCCTAGAACCAGAGTGGATTAAAGTATCAGATATGCAGAATCTAATGGATGTTGTGATCCAGCTTGGCCGTGAATGCAGAGACGGCTCATGGTAAAACAGAAGTCCAGGTGCAGGAACAACATCACTCCAAACCACATGGCACTGTGATCTTCACAGATGGATCAGTGGAAAGGGGCCTAAAAATGAATGGGACTGTGTTATTTACTGTGATGGCAAACTGATTGCCAGTAAATCATGAGCCTATGCAACCATCAATTCAAACTCCAGAATGCAGGTGCAGGCTGCATCAGAAGCAATTTCCTGGTTGGTGGAGCAGGATAACTTCCATGGGCTCATTGTAACAGACTCCTAAAACATTAAGAAGAATCAAGAGACATTTATTCTGTAGCTAGTGGGTCCAGCTTCTAATGGGCTCTCTGTTATCCAGTTTGATGTGAATCTACTGCCAGGTCATGCTGGAGTCAAAGGCAGACAAGCTGCCTTACATGGCATAAATTGAGGGAACCCTAAAAATGGACAAAGAAGAGATTGCTATAGCCACCTTGGATAGGCTGTGTTCGAAGGACAACATCAGATTGAATGATGATATGAGAATAATGATTGAATTGGGGAAGAAGAGGACATTTTTCCCAAAGTAGTTTAGTGTGTACCCACAACCAGTGTGTGACTGGCTTCATCAACAGGTGCACACTTCAGTGGGTGTTGGAACAAAAGGCAGAGCACATATGGGAATGTCCAGAGTGCGGGGATACCAGTCTCTGATTACATAACTGCTGTAAGGCGCCTTCGTATCAAACTGGAAAGTTTGGAAACCATTCTGTGGTAGTTCCAGCCAGTTCATGAAGAGAGTGTTAGTTAAAAAAACAAAATGTCCAAGAAATAAGAGGTGCACTCTTCATTGCTTTGAGAGATCTAAAACTCTTAGTGGAGATCCACTTCCTTACAGAAACCTACATTTGTTTTTGCATTTTTCTTTTTGCCAGAATGTGAAAACCATATCACTAGTTTACTACCTGGCTTTGAATCTGCATTTGAATTCAGGAAGAACCTGGATAATTTAGAATTATTTATGCATTCCTTTGAAGAGACACTGAAATGCTTCTGTTATTGTTGCAATTACCCGTTCTTGTATTCAGACATCTCACTGCTGAGTTTATCTTTCAGGATTTTCTATCAGTGTGTTCTCTTGGCTCTGACTGTCACAGACTCATAAAGTACACAAATCATGTGAATTGAGGCTTCTTCTTCTTCGTATGCATTCTCTGTCTTTATCTGCAGTCCTGTCTCTTGGATAAATTTCACTGTTTTTTTTTTTTAAGTCATGTATGGAACCATAGATCTTATCTTCTTTGGTGGTTTCACTGGGCCAGTAATTACTTCTCACTGTCTCATAGTTGGTGCAGTTTTGGAGGATATGTTTCAGTCTGGGGCACTTGTACAAAGAGTAGTAGTAGTACCAACCTTAAACTTTGTATACATATGACTTCAGAGTCGGTTGTGTCCTGTTTGGAGATGGAAAATGGTGACTTGTTCCTTTCTGTTTAGCATGTGATAGTCATCATGTGGTGGTGTTTGTGAGTTCCTGTATATTTTTATCATGCTTTTCTTCTGATTATAGGTGATTGGTATGTCTGGTTACTCCATTTCAGTGCCCTCTTTGGCCAGATGGTCAGCTTTCTCATTGCCTGGTGGGAGGGAATCCACTCCGTGTTGTAAGCCAATTTTTGACAAGGCATCCTTAAGATCTGGTAGTTTGTTGCACTGAAGAGCTTCCAGTACTGATCTTGCATCTGTGAGAATTACTACGGGGCATGTATCAATTCTGGAGTCGGATAGTTTTTCAATTGCAGCAATAATTCCCTAACTTCTGCATCAAAGTTGTTGCAGTATTTTCCAGTGAAATCTTGCCAGAGGTGTTGTTTGGATATTCAATATGTGCTCCTGCCCCTCCATTCTTTATGGCATTGTGTGCAGATCCATCTGTATACACACGGATACATGTGTCACATGGATATTTGTCATCTAGCACACTTAGCGTGGCAGTTGATCTTACAAGACTGCTTTGCATCTCCCCATTTTGCACACCTTTCACTTCAGTTTGAATAGTTATTTGTGTATAATCTGCTTCTTTCCATGGTGTATGCTCTGATACAGATGATAATGGAGTGACTACAGTTGGAAGGTCTGGTATCACACATACACTTGGTCTAATGAATGAAGCAACTTCTTTTAAGCCATCTTAGTGCCAGATTATTGAACCTCCTTCAGGGGATGGCTTACAGAGCTGAGGAATTTCTCTCCCAAGGTCATGACCTTTGTCTGAACATTCTTTTAGCGGTTGAACACCAACTATTTTCTGCATTTCTACTACTGGTGTGGACCTCACAGCACCTGTGATAATCTGTAGTGACTGATTTTGTACCTTGTCTAGATTATGCAGCATAGTGTTTGATACTGTGCACCAAGCTGTCGAGCCATATTTTAAACGTGGTAGATTCATTCATTCATTCGCATGTCCCTTTTCAGAACTTTGCCTCCCTAACAGCACTCCTGTAGACCTCGCGTTTGTGAGCAAGATGCCCTGCTGCTGATGCATACATTTGCAGATCATCAACAGTGTCTTGCGGCCATCTTCGCCTTGGTCTTCCTCTCCTTCTTTTTCCCCATTATGTACCCTTCCAAGACTGTTTTCTCTAGATTATCATGATGTTAAATGTGTCCAAAATATTTAAGTTTTCTCTCTTTAATCCTCTTTACTAGCCAGCCTTCTTCAATATTAAGTTCTTGTAGTATGGATATATTTGTTCTTTTTTGTGTCCATGATATTTGAAGAACTCTTCTGTAGCATTTACATTCAAAGGCATTTATGTGTTTCTCAGCTGTTTTGTTAAGTGGTAGAATACTTTTCTGATATATATTCTTGAGGATTCTTTCACTAGCTCCCCATGTGGTTCCACTTAGTTTTTTTAATATGGCTAGTTTTCTTCTGCACTGCTGATGTGTTGCTTCGAGGTCAGTTTTGAGTCAAGAGTCACTCCTACATAAGTGGGTTGGTTATCCATCCTTAAGGATACTTCATTTACAAAGATCTTACCTGCTTTCTGTTTAGATGAGAGAGTGAACAGAGTGGTATTTGATTTCTCTGTGTTGATGCTTACATACCATTTGTTTGTCCATAATATCAAGATGTCTGCAGCTTTTTGGAGTCTGTGTAGCAACTGTTGCGTATTCATCTGTACACCACATGACCAGGTCATCTGCATACAGTGCCGCTTTGATTCTATCGGGAAGTTCCTTGACCAGGTCATTAATGAATACAAGGAATAGTGTAGGTGAAAGGACTCCTCCTTGTGGGACACCATGTCGCAGCAGTACTTTCTGGCTTTTGTGTCCATACATTACTACTATAGCTCATCTATTGTGTAAATAGGACTTTATCCAGTTGTACAGTCTTCCATTCACATTGCAGTTTATTAGTTTCCACAGCAGACCTTTTTTCCACATTTTATCAAAGGCTTTCTTCAGGTCTATCCATGCTGCTAGTACAAGTTTTTTTTCTTGGAATGCATCCTCAGTCTCTTGAGAGAGATAGGTCACTTGATCTTCTGTACTGTTGATTGATTGACATTCCTTTAGGGCCAGCATTGGCTCATAGGGCAGAAATCATATCTTTCCATGTCTGACAACTCGCCGCCGCCTGCTGTAGGTCTTGGATGGACTTGAATTCCAAAGTTGTACTCTCTCTATTGATGGTTCTTCGTAGAGTCTCCCTTGGCCTGCCTTGCTTTCTTTTGCCCTTCAATGACCATGTGAGGGCTTGGCGAGGGAGTCTGGATTCGTTCATTCTGAGAACGTGGCCGAGATAGCCCCATCGACGTTTTTTGATGTATCTTGATACGTAGACTTGGTTTAATTCCTGTCTTATTGACTCATTCGATTTAAAGTCATACCATCTGATGTTCAATAGTCTACAGAGACATTTGTTCTCAAATGCATCAAGTCTTTGATTGAGTAGACTGGTTGATTTCTAACTCTCACAACTGTATGTTAACACTTCCATGGTTTTACTGAGCATATTTGACTTCCAGATAGTAGACAGTTTATTGAAAGTATTGGAAGCCATTGCAATGCAGGACTTGATTTCTGGTGTTGTATCACACAAGGTTGACATTTTGCTTCTCAAACAGGTGAATTTGTGGTGGACTTTTTCAAAAGCAAAACCATTTAGCAAGATCTTGTCAGATCTGTTTGTGAGATCAATAATTTGTGTTTTTTCCTTATTAATTTGTAGGCCAAGTTGTTTTGAGTAGGAGTGGAGGCAACCCGTTTTCTCTTGGGCGTCTGCATGCACTCAATGAGGTTTTCACTTTCTAGGTACCATTTTAGCCTCAGGCCATCATTTTGCATATGCAGCTAGTGAGACTGGGCTGTAGCTGGAGGCCGTATCAGTTTTTCCCTGGCTTTAGCAGTGGTACCATGCTTACTTCCTTCCAGATTTGAGGTAACTTAACCTGTCCAGTTTGCTTTTTTATAGTTCCATTTGGGAAGAAGGCTACTGGTGTTAAGGAATTCATTTTCTATTGTCAGAAAGACTGGTCACTACCTCCAAGTTGTTTTCCACCTTCACGTGTAATGTTCCACTTCAGGTCTGCGGAGTGGAATGCCAGATCTGGTGTTGTGGTTGTATGCCAAGCCCTTCAGTAAAATGTTGGGGAATCCATTGGCTGGTTGATCAGGAGAAGTTCATTATTATCCTGCCAGCTCTCGACTTCCTCTTCTCTCTTGTCTATGTGGTCATAGCCCCAGCTCTGGGAATGGCTGTTAAAATCTCCACAGACCATCAATCTCTCTTTATGTGGGATTGTTTCTAGAGCAAGAGGGTGGTCATTAGGACAGTAATAGTTAAGGAGGTGGAAGTCTCTGTATTACTGGTTTTTAGATGGATCATCTGGTATTTGGCTCCTTCCATGTACACTCCCACTGACATGTGCTGATGTTATTCTTAACAAGTGTGAGTACTCCTCCTTTTCTTCTGTCCTGTCGGTCTGATCTGAAACATTTTTGGTTAGGAGTGTCTCCTGTATGCAGCATATACTTACCTGCTCTGCAAAGAGTATGTTCTCTAGTTCCACCTTTTTTTACTATAGCCATCTCTAACACTGCTGACACTCAGCATTTCACTGCATTATTTTAAGTTCTTGCTTTTTGGCAGTTTTCTGCAGTTTTGGTCAGTAGGTCTACTCTCATGTCTCCTGGCTCCATAAGATGAACTGAGAGGACCTCCAGTAGCAATGGCTGAACCCTTTCAAGGCAGGGGGCTGGCACTGCACCTGTCTAGTTAGTCTTCACAGAGCGAGCACCATGTTTGAAAACTGCAGATAGAGACATTTCATTAGCAATAATGTGTGGTACCTTGATTTTTGTGATGCGCCTTTTGGCTCAGTACCTCTGACTTTAGCACCTTTCCTTGCTCGGACTGCCATGATGTAGGCTGGCCTTGCCAAAACTTTGTTTTCCAGCCTCTAGTGGCTGTACCTAAGCCCCTTCTCTACATCAGATACAGATGGCTTTGAGACAGTTCACAGAGACACTCCAACTATGGGATGAGGAACCCAATGAGTGCCTCATCCATTCCCCGCCACCTGTAGTCTGCTGGCTCTGTTTTGTTTACATATTCTAATAGCCATTGTTGTAAAGACCCATAGGCTTGTCACGTCCTGGACTCATTTGGTTTCACCCCAGATTTTCCTCATCCCCACTGGCAATCTTCATGTCCCCATCCATCCACCAACCTGACATTACATTTTACAAAAATAACAATTACAATTAGTGTCGATTGCTACAGGTTTCTGGGCTACAGAAGTAGGTCAGAGTTTTTAAGCAAAAAGATCTATGTTCCCTGCCTCACAAAGACTATGTTAGGATAATTGTATTCTTAACACAGTTGTTCCCATGGGAAAATCTAGATGTAATTTTAATAAATGAAATGAACAGTTATCTAAAGCTGAACTGTTGAGAAAAATTGTAGTCTTTATTAACCAAGGTTAAACTTCCCTGAAAGTAAAAGCAAAACAGGCACTTGATAACTAAAGTGGACAACTTGTGGAAACATTAAACTGAGCATGATTGAAGATAAATTGTAAAAACTGCACAAATTCCAGGGCACAAAAAGCCAGACCGGTGAAGGAAAACAAGGTTCAGGATTACACTTGAACCAGCTACAGGAGGAGATCAGGAACAGTCATAGAGCGGACAAAGCATGTACATACAGACCAAAAGATGAAACTGCTGATGAGAAAAGAGCAAGAAAAAAAGCTATCAAAGATGAAAGAAAAGTAAGTCAGTACATGGATTGTTACATGTCAAGTTTTGTTAATCTGTGATCACTGGTTAGTGTGAAATTGATGACCCTCGTCAAACGCTAAGCAGGTTTTGTGTGAATTGCTTTGTACAAAAACATATTTGAAAGCTTTACAGTCATTCATTCATTCCTTTGCATGTCCCTTGCGGAACTTTGCCTCCCAAACAGCACTCCTGTAGGCCTCTCGGTTGTGAGCAAGATGGCCTGCTGCTGCTGCATCCATTTCCAGATCATCAACGATGTCTTGCAGCCATCTTCGTTTCGGTCTTCCTCTCTTTCTTAGCTTTACAGTACTTACCACTATATAAGGTTTCTTTGACAAAATAAGAAATCATAATGTACAATGATCTATGTTGTTCATGGCTTACAGACTTGTAAGCCGTTTCTGCTATTCTTGGTGCAGATACGGGCAGCCTGAACCATGGATAAAATAATGAAATTGTTCACCTTTTCAGGTGGTCTTTGCATTTAGCACAGAAGCAGGCACTATTTTTCTTTCCATTATAAATTGTGTGATTTGCACCCAGAATCCAGTTGATAAATTTTTCACAATCAAAATATCATCTGTATATAAATATGTAGTTCAAACTTTATTTTCATGGTTTTGTTTCATGGCATTTAGATCTGTCCATTTCTCACAAACTTTCTGTGGACCTGGTTAGATGCAAATATTACATCTTGGCCATTCTGTTTTCATAATGTTCAGTTGACCTGCCATTACAGCAAAAAAAAAAAAAAGAAAGATAGTTTGAGAAATAGTTAGTGATGTTGGGAGCCTTTTTGCTGTTTTACAAAAACTGGTAAATAGATCTTCCATTGAACAAGACATTTATTTGTTATTATACCACCAATAAGAAACTGAAGCATTATTTCAGGTGAATAGTTAACAGAAATGTATAAATCAGACACTTGTGTTCCCTCAGAGACTGATTGTGGATCATTACAAGTATGCAAGCTAACTTTTGCATAAGGAAATCACTGCAACCAAATATTTCTATAGTTCTGAATAATTTTTCACACCACCCGAGATTCCTTTACAGTCAGTGCTAAATTAAGTTGGTTACTAGAGATTTTTCAAGCAGAAGTGAATGTTGTATGGTCATTAGGTTTACTGATTAGTGGGATTTACTATCAGTTCTGTACAAGCCAGCCAAGAATTAGTGACCAAGTTAGCAGTAAGAATATTTGCAGCTGACTTTTCTCTTAGATTATTACATGTTCAAAGAGCTGTGGGCAGAGAGCGAAAGATCTGGCATGTACCTGGGTATCTCACTTCTGGTATTTTATTATCACATTTTTGACAAATCTCCTTTCTCTGTATTCCAGGAAAGAAGAATAGAAAAGAAAGCCAATAAAGAACTGTTTGCAGCAGAAAGAGAGAAAATGAAAAAGGAAACTGCAGCTTTGTCAAAGTCTGTTAGAAGTATCCAGATATATTAGAGCAAGTATGAGTGGCCTAAAAGTACAATTTTCAGTGATTTCATGTTCATGAATTTGTGTAATCAATAAAAAAAAAAAACCTTTGATTTTGAGAGTCAGATTTCATAATTACTGTTTCATGATCTAACACAGATTAACACAAACACTAGTATGGATGTGTTTAGATGTTCTGCCATGTTGCTGGTAAGGATGTTGTAACAATTCCCAGGACTTCCATGCCTCTGGTACTAATGCATTAACATGTCCTGCATTTTACTAGTCATTGCTATAAATTAATATAATCATGTCTGAGTGGCAAAGTGGTTAGTGCACTGGTCTCTCATGGCGAAGGTCGGGGGTTCAAATCCGACCGGAGGACTCCAGTCACCCAGCTGTAGAAATGGGTACCTGACTTCTTCTGGAGTTGGGAAAGGAAAGGCAGCCAGGTGTGATACTGACCATGTCACCCTCTAGTGTGCTGACAGTTCAAGGAAAATATGGGCATTAACACCATATCCCTATGTGTCTCTAAGGCACAACAGGATTATCTTTACCTTTTTTTATTCAGCAATGGAAGAATTGCAATAACTATGTTTAGTTACATATATGGCTTAGTTTCAGCAAGCAAGTCAGTACAAATGTTATTTTCGCCTAATGAGACAGGAGAGCTTATCTCTACTGTGCATGTGTTCATTGGGGTACAGCAGTCATCTTATGCATTACACTGGTATTTCATGGTCATCTTGCATTTAGCATATTATAAAATATTCTTATGCCATGGCTTGAAGACAGATTTATCTAGACGTGGAATTTCCTACAAAGGGTGATAGATAGTGAAGATGAAATTGAAATATACTACTGAACAAAAGTTAAGGGCCGGTAATTAATTTCATGCGTGTGTTTATTTTGATTGCTGTACTAAAACTGTAAATAAATTTATTGTAGAATCTTGATTAAATTGCATTCTCAGGCAGTCCTCTATGCAGCCAGGGCATAAACAACACCAACTGTTTATCCCATCAAGTAAAAATCATGTGCAGTAGCATCGTCCTAGACAAAATGTTAGGGCATTTTTAAAAGTGTCAGCATGACCCAGTAGGTAATGAAATTGTGCTGCACATGCAAGAGGCATCCTTAGTGAACACTTCTCACCTTCCAATCATTTTTATTAAAGCGGTTTAGGGGTACAGTGGTATCTCGGGTCACGAATGCCTCTAGTCACGAACACAATTTCCAAGCAATGCCTTGGCTCACTAACACACAAACATGGCTTTGGCGCCATGTTTTCGGCTTGCGAATAGCATCATCTGTACTCAGGTTTGCACACTGTGAACACTGTCATTGTGTTGTTCTTGATACAATTTTTGTTTTGTTGTTTTTTTTTTTTTTTTGCATTAAATTAACCCTCATTATGGCTCCCAAGAAAGTGAAAAGTGTTAATGATAGTGGTGTAAAGAAGCTTAAGTGTATTACCGTATAAAAAAATAAGGAAATAACTAAACATGGGAATGGTGTTCGTGTTTCTGATCTTGCCAAGCAGTATGACATGGCTAAATCTACAATCTGTATGATCTTAAAGAACAGCACGCCCTAACAAAACTGTGACCAGCAGAGCAGTGGACATTTTAAATGACAATGTGTTGTCCCATTTTCAGAAAATTATCCAACAAATCAAAAGACAAATGTCTCTGGATTGTTATCTTTTGAAAACACCAGCCACTGAGCCAGCAATTGAACCACTTCCCAGAATAAAAACAAGAGAAAAAACACCAGAAATACCTGCACAGTTGCCCGATGTTATGGAATGGGACCCTCCTTCGGAGGAGCAGTCTTCCTACTCCTCTACCATCTACCTGTGCCAGCAACTATCAGCCACAAAGCTAACGTTATACTGTATATTTTATATATTTCTGCCACACATACATCCATAAAAAAGTAAAAAAAAAATATGTTTCTAGGGCGAGAAAACAGATTATTTGGATTTGCATTAATTTCAATGGGAAAAATTGTTTTGGTTCGCGAATGGAGTCAAAGAACAAATTAAGTTTGTGACCCGTGTATTTTTGTCATTTGAAAAACATCATGCACCATGACAGCGTTTTAGCACTTTTGAGCGTCATCAGGTCATAGCATTGGTTGAAAGCAGTTTATCTCTGGAGGAGTAGAAGACAGGCATCGTTCAGGCCGACCTCATTGCATGAGTAGACAATATGACAGATACCTGCAGCTGTCAACACTTTGCAACTGGACAGTAACGTCTTCCACTCTCAGAAACCAACTAATGAATACAACAAACGTCAATGTTAGCGGCAGAACAATTCGCAGATGTTTAAGAGAATCTGAGCTGGCTTCACAACGACCAGCAATAAGAATACCTCTTACTCTAAGCTCACCGCAGAGCTAGAGTTGCCTGGTGCAGGCAGCACATCTGTTAGACGAGGTGCCAGTGGGGTGAAATTCTTTTCATTGACAAATCCTGCTTCAGTATGTCCTTCAATGATGGCAGAATCCGTGTTTGGAGAAGGCCAGGGGAACAGTTCCTTGATGCCGCTGTCTAAGAGGTGGATCGTTATGGAGGGGGATCAATCATGGTTTGGGGTGGCATCAGCAGGCACGTCAGGACTCCTCTCCATGTCATTCATGGCACTCTAACCACCAAGTGATATTTGAATGAAATTCTGCAACCCAGTGTCCAACCTACCTTGCAAGCCATTGGTGCAGGGGCAATCCTACAAGATGATAACGTAAGACCACATTGGGGTCATGTCGTTGAAGATTTTCTTCAACAGCAAAAGATCATTAGAATCAACTGGCCAGCTTGGTTGCCCCATCTGTCGCCCACTGAGCACATTTGGGATGTCCTAGGCAGACGGGTTTTGACAAATCATCCATCCTCCACCTGTAGATGTCACCCAGCTGACACTTTTCCTTCAACAAGAGTGGCAGGCCATGCCACAGAATATCCTGACAACCCTGGTTAATTTGATGAGTGAATGGTGGCCACACGTGATACTGACATGTGTGTTGTTTTAAAGACCACGCTTGTGAATTTTTGAATGAGGGGTGAGTGATTTCACCAGCTTGCTATATGTGTATTCCTATTCCGATTTGCAAATGAAGTGATTGAATTTGTTCTGTTTTGAACGCCGTTTTCTTTGGTACTAATGGCTTGTTTGTTAGTCAGTTGATTTTGTTTTTTGTACAAATTGAAAAAAACTGGCCCTTAACTTTTGTCCGGTAGTATATATATAGGCACTTTATCTCGTTTCCTCCACTATTCAGTGTATATTCTACTGGCATTGTGCTGTTAGTTTGGAATGTGTTGAGGCGAACACTGACCCGTGCTGATGATATATTAAAGAGAGGTGCAAGAGTACAGAGCAGGGTGGATCAGATAACAATGCAGTGATAAACCTAAAAACAGCCAGCAGCCTGTGGTGCTCATTAAATAACAGAATTGTAGGATCTGAAGTTCCAATTGTCATGGCCAAGATGTTAAGTGAACATTTGATCATTCATTGTCCTTTGCACACTATGTGGACAGTGCAATACAAAAAGCCAGGAAAGCATTGGTAGCAGTTAGGTTAATGGAGTGGGCTTCCCACATTGCACTCTGTTCTTGCTGATGCGTGCACTGGTGCTGTTACCACTGGAGTATGGTCTTGGCCTACTAACTATATCAAATGCACAACTGAACAAACTAGAGCATGTACAGAATGAGGCAATGAAAGTGGTCTTGGGTTGCAGCAGGGATGCTCCAGTGGTGGCCATGCGCTTTCTGCTTGATATGCTGAGTGCGAGGTCTAAACACAAGAATGCTCTGTTGAAAGCATACATCAGGGTTGCTGGAATTAAGGACCATCCTTTCCATAAGGAGCTGGGGTTGATAATGGCAAGGCATATCAAATGAGGCAGATCCTGAATGGCTGAAGCCGAGGATACAATAAAGTCATTTTGCAGTCTAGATGAAGTGCCTAAAGGTGATATTTGTTACAGGTACAGGACTGACCTCAGCTAACAAAGGGCACAGTGGGTTGTTGGATTCTGGGTTCAAGATCTCATCCAGCATCATTGTGGGTGATATATACAGATGGCTCAGTGACTCAGAACAGTACAAGTGGTTGGGATTTTGCTGTCTTGTTTGTTTGTCAAAATGAAAGAGTAGTGGCTCAGGGTTTGGGAGTCTCTGAAGTCACATCAAGCATGCAAATGGAAATTGAAGCTGTGTTGGTGGCATTGGAATGGTTATTTCCCCATGATGTGGTTAATGGTGTCACTGTGGCGGATTCATAGACTATGCTTTATAAAACAGAAAAAAAAATAGGTTCATCCATTAAGCCAGTCAATTATGACAGGTCCAATGTGGCATTACTGTCCACCGCGTGTGGGAGTACATGGCAATGATGTGGCAGACAGACTTGCTGGACAGGCTAAAATAAATAGCAGATTGACACTGGTGATGTTGCTAAAGCTGTATTGGACAGATTGTGGGAAAATGAAGAGCAGTAATGGAAGAACAATGTAGATGTGATGAGACTGCTGATGCTAGGACACATTAAAAATGCTGGCAGGAAATCCAAACTGTGTGGCAGAAAATGCATCGTAAAGAACCAACACTTGATGGGAACTATTAGCAAACACTCCTGGGTGGATGCTGTGGCATGTGGCAGAGCATATATGGGGTTGTCCCGAATGCAGCGAAGCCAGAGTCTGAATTTTGAACCTTGAACCTATGTCCAACATGAATATTTCATTTGAAGTTCACAGAAAATTAATAATCCAATCTGACTTCAGCCAGAAATATTCGTTTTTCAAGTCCTATTGGTTTCTTGAAAATCTGCACATAATTCATCACTCTGGTTTGCACTGAACCTCTCCAAAAATATATAGTTTTATGTTGACATATTAGTGAGATGATTAAGGTAAAATTACAAAATGTATTCTCATTCATGGCAAGTTCTGTTTAAACATGTTTTCCTGATAAATGTTACCATAAAACTCAACTGAGTTGTCTGTCAGTCAGTCATTTTGCATGTCCCTTGTGGAACTTTGTCTCCCTAACAGCTCTCCTGTAGGCCTCTCAGTTGTAAGCAAGATGGCCTGCTGCTGATGCATCCATTTGCAGATTATCAACAATAAAAAAAAACCTCTCTAGCCTTATATTGTCAACAGAAAGTTTGTGATTTCTCATCCAAACCATATTCTCTGCATGTCCACTGAAGCAATCATCTGCACTTGTAGCCCAGTTTAGCCAAGTTACTAACTAGACTTTCACAGAAACATACAAGATGAAGTGATCCATGTCTCAGCTGACCCTTTTTAAATTCCAACATCCTGTTTATTGTCTCTTTAACTTGTTTGATTGCAGAAATTCATTGTGATGCACTTTAATCTCAAGGTAACCCAGTTTCCACTTTCATCTCTCTAACCTGTTGAAAACTTTCAGAATGAACACATGCACTCACACCTTCAAGATATGAACAAGTTACTTTTTTTTTTCAAATTGTATCAAACATTTACTAGCAACTTCTCATAATAACAAAAAAAAAATAAAAGTAACGACTGAAAATATCTTTCACAACAACTGGAAAATCAAATAAGTGAGAAATGTTAGTTCTCTCGCTTTAACAATGTCTGTGATATACCAATCAGAAAAAGACCTTTACTCCAAGCTTGTCATGTTCAGTGAAGTGTAAAAAATAATGGTTTCTAACTCCATGTGAATTTATTTTTAGCAGTTTTACAAGTTGCACAATGGCCTTTCAACTTTCAGTCTGTGGTGGTCATTAGACTCAACTTTCCAGACATGGCTCCATAGTTTAGAAGACATGCTCTACTTTAATTTTGAAAACAAAGTTTTTGCTGCCTGAAAATAACAGAGAAGGAAAACTACAATTGTTAGTCATTCTCACAAATAAATACACCTTTTACTCACTGTTTAAACCATTTATTAAAATGTTTATTTTTTATGAATGTTTTATGTTTACTGAATAAAATATTAATATCTGCAAAACTGAAAGAAAAAACCCATGTAAGGAAGAAAATGCAAAGAATCCTTTACTACTGTTCCCCCCCCCCCCTTCTTTTAATTTCACAGAAAGTAAACACAGAACATTTTTAAGATAAATAATGTGTGCATGATACCAGGGTGTGCTTTGCCTTACTGGGATATATCCTATGTTATGTTTTCAGAGGCAATTCTTGTACATGACTTTTATGACTTGATTGCCTGTAAATAGCAGTATGCACTATGGCCCATCAGTAAATCTCATCAGTGCACTACAGACTGCCTGTAAATATGCACTATGGCCCATCAGTAAATCTCATCAGAGTGCACCACAGACTGCCTGTAAATATCAGTATGCACTATGGCCCATCAGTAAATCTCATCTGAGTGCACCACAGACTGCCTGTAAATATCAGTATGCACTATGGACCATCAGTAAATCTCATCAGAGTGCACCACAGACTGGCTGTAAATCTTACTCTATGTATTACATAATCTTACATCAAGGAGTTAAATCTTTAAATTTTGAATACAAACTAAACCCAGATTCACAATTTATTTTTAAAGAAATGTATTGCAAACATGTGCCATGTAAGAAACAGAATGAGGACTTAATAACTCCCATTGCTATCAAGTGGAGTATTAGGATCATTTCACCTCTGCCCAAATTATTTTTAAAAATTATTTTAGTGTCCAAATACTCACCTAAGGCAGGGTTAAGACATTTTGGGTGTGTGTTAAGGAAGTAATATTTCATCTCATTCTGTGAAAATGTTTCAGGTCATCTAACTCTCTTCTGTTGTCTGTCATACTACATTCCTGTTGTTTGTTATATCTTATTCAAGGTCCATGTTTCCAGCACTTCAGTGTTGTAATTATTTCTGTTTTGCTTAATGCATACTTTGTTTTTTTAAAAAAAATACATTTGAACCCATTTAATGTCACGTCGTCAGGACCATCAAAATGTGATGACAATATGTGGGGTTGACATAATAGGAGTCCACTAAAAAGGATTTAACTGGGCCAGTGTGTGTGCATGTCCGTACGTCCCACATTAAACACATAAACAGCCAAAGCTATCATCATCAGACAAAAAATATATTAGTCACACAATACAGTAAGTCTTAGTTTTACAATATAGAAAACACATAATTAAGCAGCATCTGACTTGTCAGCAGTAGTACTAAAAAAAATGCATGATTTTGTGTTGTGCAGTGGCCTGAGATATATTAATAACAACAGCTAAAGGCATGGTTCCAGTAAAGAAAACACAAAAGAATGGATGAATTACAGCAGGCATACTAGAACTGATAAAACAAAACACAGAAATGAAGACACAATGGAAAGTGACAAACAACAACAAAGAGGAATATAAATCTTTAACAAAAGAAGTACGAAGAAACATATGAAAAGACAAAAAAACAATACATACAAGAGTGTTGTGAAAGAATAGAAAAACATCAGAAGTGTGGAAGAGATAGTGAAATGTTTAAAGAAATGAAGACATTGATGAGTTTAAAGAAATGAAGACATTGATGAGAAATGTCACATCTAAGCTAAATGTAATTTGTGATGAGATAGGGAATACCTTGACAGAGACAGAGGAAGTTCTAGAAAGATGGAAGGAATATTGGAGAGGAATGCATGAAACAACCCACTGTGAAAGCAGAAATCTACAGTGTGAATTATTATTGGAGGAGAAAGAACCTGAAATGACAATAGAAGAAGTTTTATGGGCAATAAAGAATCTGAAAAATGGTAAATCACCAGGATGTGATGAGATAACAGCTGAACTTATTAAAGCAGGAGGAAAGTAATGTGCAACAACCTATCATGCACTATGTAAAAAGATATGGCATTCTGGTATTTGGCCAAAAGAATGGAAAAGAACTGTATTCATACCACTGCCAAAAAAGGGTAACCTGAAATTATGAACAAGCTACAGAACTGTTGCCCTGATTAGTCATGCCAGTATAATTCTGTTAAAAATCATAATGGGTAAACTTCGAAAGAAAATAGAAGAAGTCAATATGGTCCAAGCTGGTTTCAGGCAAAGAAGAGGATCAAGAGATCATATATTCAATATAAGATTAATAATAGAGAAATGCAGAGAGCTTAATGTGAATATATTTAGCCTTTATAGACTACTCAAAGGCATTTGATTGTGTACAACACCAGAAACTTGGGGAAATAATGGAAAAAATGGGATTTCCAACACATTTGATACAATTAACATCACTGCTGTATCTAGACAAACAAGCAGCAGTAAGAATAAATGGTGAAACAAAAACTTGGTTTGATATACAACAAATGGTCCATCAGGGGTGCAAATTGTCGCCTTACTTATTTAACTTGTATACTGAAAATATAATGAAGAATGTTAGAGAAGATGTAGACAAAGAATATTATGATGCCATAACAATTGGAGGTTATGAAATATCAGAGATCAGATATGCTATGTGACACAGTATTTTATGATGACACAGTATTACTGCCCACAACACAAAAAGGAATGGAAAAACTAATTATGTCAGTCTGTAAGAACAGCGAAGAACAAAACCTCTATCTTAATGCAAAGAAAACTAAATTGATGACAACTGACAAAACAAACAAGGCAGCTGAAATATGTATCAATGAGGAAAAACTGGAAGAAGTGGAGAGTTTTGAATATCCTGATTGAATGAGGGAAATTAAAAGGATGACATCTATCACTCTTCAGAAAGTAAAACAACTAAAGAATCTGTGGAGAGGAGCAGACAGAACTACAAAAATAAGATTTTTAAGGGCATGCATCTTTCCCATCGCAACATATGCCCGTGAGACCTGTTCACTTAACAAAACAGCTGAGAAACGCATAAATGCCTTTGAATGTAAATGCTACAGAAGAGTTCTTCAAATATCATGGTCACAAAAAAAAAAAAAAAACAAATATATCTATGCTACAAGAACTTAATACTGAAGAAGGCTGGCTAGTAAAGAGGATTAAAGAGAGAAAACTTAAATATTTTAGACACATTAAACGTCATGATAATCTAGAGAAGACTGTATTGGAAGGGTACATAATGGGAAAAAGAAAGAGAAGAAGACCAAAGCGAAGACGGCTGCAAGACATCGTTGATGATCTGCAAATGGATGCATCAGCAGCAGGCCATCTTGCTCACAACCAAGAGGCCTACAGGAGTGCTATTTGGGAGGCAAAGTTCCGCAAGGGACATGCACATGAATGAATGAAAGTGATAACTGATATATTAATAAAAAAAGTCATTTAAACATGACAGAGCACTAATAAACATCCTGCATCATGTCAGGCATACTGTGAATGAACGAGCGCAGTCTCAAACGTGCTTACAGATGGAGCGTAAGAAGCAGTTTTGGTGGGCGTCTGGTCTGTGGACATCATCAGCACTACCCTCTCTGTGTCACTGTCTACCTTGCTTTTACTGCAACTAGTGACGATCTTTTTGACTGAATACATTTCTGCAGATAGCATGCCGTCATCAGCTGAAACAAACTGATCAAGCGTGACACTTCCATCAGAAATTGCTGCCCACTCTTCATCTGTGATCAAGTCCAGGGGAACATCACAAATATTACCAGCATTTGTATTGATCACTGGCTTGGGCAAGCAAGTAAACTGTGATTTATGAAAGCAGTTCACAATCGTCGACTGACTGACGCTATTCCATACCGCATGCATAAAATTAATAGCTATCTTGATGTCAATCTCGGTGACACACTTTTGTTCCACAGCATACTGCACATGACGCACTATTCGCTTTCTGTACTGTTGCTTGAAGGTATAAATGATACATTGGTTGCTGGTTGTGTTATGTGACAGGAAAACAAGCTCTGTGCCATCGGATTGGTGACATCAGTGTGTCTCAGACAGTTGTCAATGAACAACAAAACTTTTCTGTTCATTCAGTTCATTTTGTTGTTGAAAGAAATGACCCAATCCTTGAACAGTTCACCTGTCATCCAAGTACGCTTGTTGGCCTTGTAAGTGACGGGCAGGCTTTTTATGTTCTTGAAGCACTGCAGATTTCGTGACTTTCTGATAACAAGGAGTGGAGTCTTCTCAGTGCCAGACACATTACAACACACAAAAGCTGTTAAGCGATCTTTAGCACGTTTGACACTATGGCACTTCTCATCACAAAGTCCTGTTCAATAGCAGTTTATAAAACAAGCCTGTTTCATCCATGTTAAAAATGTCATCTGGACTGTACACATCCAGAAATTTTCGCAAGCAAGAAATCCAATCATTAATGACATTGGTGTTAACTTGGGCTGCTTCACCTGAAGCAACCTTAAATGTTATGTTGTGGCTCAAGAAAGCCATTCGAATACTTCCAGTCAGGCATATCCATCCAAAACGTTCTGCAATTTCTGACAGCATAGGACCACACACAGGCAGCTGTGCAGAATGTGTCTGTCTGAACCATTTCAGCAGAGCACACTCAATATTCATGTAGGAACTCACACACCTTCGCTTACAGTTTGACCTAACTAAAGATGAGTGAAAGTCTTGTTCAATTTTGTCTCAGTTTTTAACAAGTTTCGATATAGTTGAAATATCAATTTCAAATTTATCTGCTATGTCCTTTCTTGTAACTTCATCAACTTGCTTAAGAATATCCATTTTACTGTTCAAATGCGGATCAATATGTTTGCGTTTAGTAGCCATTATCTATCACAAAGAGAACCAGAGAGAAGTTCTCGGCTATACGATTCGCAGTACACCATTTGACTCTGACTAACTACCACCTCACGTTGCCAATTTAACACTGCCTGTCTTGATAAAGAAGCCAGTGACCAAAAAAAGCCAGATTTTAATTACGAAAGGGCGGCCGTGATAACCCTTTCATTCACACCATGTGAGTTTCAATGCCCACATGTTCAAAAGGTTGATGCAGCAATTACTGTGATCAAATGGTCGGCCCATTCTTTGATGAATCTCAAAGTTGATAACACTTAGTGAGATGTTTATAGCTTGTACTCGCCCAATCTGTGATACAAAGCGGGGTCTTTAGCTCCTCCGGGTGCAAAAATACCGTGACATTAACCGATTTGTGGCAATAAACAGGGTGATATTAACGGGAGTAGAGCCCATTAATTACTTATGGGAGTTGGCTAGGGATACAAATTTATGTGACAGTATCCAAGTGATGACATAAGGCAATGTGATATTAAGTGGGTTCGACTGTACTTACTGTCTTGTTGGTTTTTACTACTGATTTGTGCCCCTTGGTTCAAGCAGATTGTTTTCCTGCCATCAGCACTGTCCTTTGCATACACAGCATTACTAAGTGTTCTTTTGTTGATGTTTTCAAACATTTCATTGACATATTCAAACATTTCATTGACATATGGTATAATATTTTCTATATATATGTTACATTTTTTACATTAACAATAACATGTAATATGTTTATCACCAGAAATGTAACACCATTTCAATCTAGCTGGTGAATCATAAAAAAGCTGTTAGTGAATTCCATGCTAATAAATGTCTCAATACAATACTCACACAATGGTCAACACAGTGCATAAAATCTATGATCTCTTCAACACAAGATTCTGTTGTCTTGGATCGACCTTCAACCCGGGCATTGCATTCCTCAAGTTTGTCCTTCAAAATAGCACATTCTTTCTTCTGGGCACAGATGTCTCTGAGCGTTTCTTGAGGGTCCTGAAATTTCAGAAGCAAAGGTAAAATTATTGACAACTCTCAAATATAATGAAATTAAACAATATTCTGTCATATTTAGAACTAATGGATGAAACTGAAAACTTCTGAACCTCGACAACATCATACCCAGATCATTAGTGATAAGTTAGTATGCCCTCCCTACTACATACACATATAAAATACTTCCACACAACAGCTGTGGCCCTTAAAACTCCAGTCAGATTCTGGCATGAACTGGTCAACAAAATCCTGGTTGGCAATTTTAAAAAAATGGCTGATCTGCTACAAAACATTTTCTGATGTAACTTGGTTAGCCAAATTTAAGTGACACATATTAGTGTGGCATATTAATTTTGCACAGAGGAGAGAAGAGTGTGTGGTATGATGTGGTGACTCCTGAAACAGAATGTGCAGAGTAAATGAAACTACTGTTTATAGAGAAGATTTATCAGACATCAGAACAGTTCTGTTCTGACCTAAAGGTGCTTGAGACCAATGGGTCATTTGTATGACAAGTCATGGAAAATAAGTCTTTGTTCTGTTACTGACACAGCTCATTGGAGTGATGCTGCTTTTTGTAATGTGAACGTCACTTTTCAAAATCAACAAAAGATGAGCCTTAGTGCAGGCTCATAAATTCCACAGGATGACAGCTTCTGTGTATCTAAATAGTTATAAAATGTTCAGCAACTTGTCCTACCACTGAGATAACATGTTTTAACTTCTTTAAAATAACCACTGCACGATCAAAGCTTTTTCCTGAGTTTAGTATTTGTTTTGTTCCTTACAAATAAAACGTAAACCTAGTACTAAAAAATTATGTGCTTCAAATATTATTTTAAAATTTATCATTTTTATAGAAAACATGTAGCATTTGGCGCAGAGCATACTATTTATATACTCATGGAAAAAGTAAATGTGCAGTAGTGTCAAGTGCACCAATCACGTTGTCATGAGTCAAATTTGGCACGAAGTTTTGTCTGAGTGTTGTCCACTTCCCTGTGCTGCATGAAGTTGATTGCACTTATTCATGGGGAGATAACCACAGCTCCAGTGAAATCATGTGCAGTGATCCATGATTGGTTACTGACCACAGATAAAATGAGGGTAAGTGTGTAATTGTGTTCTCAGAGATCTCATCACGTAATCGTTGAAGAAAGGAGTAGTGCAACTCCAACATAAACATCTTTTTTCATCATGCTAAGATTGAAAAAAACATCAGCGAGAAATAGCTGTTGGGATGTTAATTGCTGGATCAACAGTAGGAGCAGTATCTCAACATTTTAATGTTCACAGAAACATGCCTTCAAAGTCATTTTAACTAAAATGGTTCCATTGCTGACTGCCATAGAAGTGGTAGATCATGAGTTACCACCCTTGCACATAACCAGTACATCCACCTCATGCACCTTCGTAACAGGTTTCTCCAGGCAACATGGACTACCAGCAACTTTACAGGTTTAAGACGTGTTGGGCAGGACAGTGCAGGACAGACTCAGAGAGGTAAATCTCTTACCTCATAGGCCTGCAGTTAGACCAGTACTGTCAGTTCACCACAGACAAACCCACTTGACCTGGTCCAGGCACCACATGGCATGGCCCTATCATCAATGGAGACTGATGAGTCCAGATTCTGTCTGCAAGGCCATGATCGGCGTGCTTTAGTGTACAGGCAAAGAGAATACTTTGTGAATAACTAGAAGTGGATAAGACGAGAGGAGGCAATGTAATGGTTTGGGGAGGAATTTCTTATGCTGGTCGAACAAAACTAGTCTTCCTCAATGGCAACCGTACAGGTTTACGATATAGGGATGAAATCATTACATGCCAAGTAATGGCTTTTCTAGATGCTAATGGACAAGGTGTGATACTGCAGCAGGATAACGCTCGTCCACGTGTGGGGGTAGGGACCACTTTCAACAGCATCAGATTACTGTCTTGCCATAGCCAGAAGTTTCACTAGACCTGTCACGCACATTTGGGAAGAACTGGACCGCAGGTTGCGAAGACGACACAGTTGTCCTGGAAACCGCCAAGAATTAGCCCAAGCGTTGCAAGAAGAATGGAATAATATGCCTCAACAATTGATACAATGATTGGTTCAATGAGAAGGCAGTGTCAAGCAGATATAACTGCTTGAGGACATGCATGAAAGCCCGATTTTCTTTTCTTGGGATGGTGAGCCACATTAGGTGAGTTTTTTTTCACTTTTTTGTGACATGTGATTGGCCTGAAAGTTATTTTATCTGTTATTGGATAATTAAACATAATGTGTGGCAAATTTTATTTCAATCATCACCTGAGCACATTCACAGTGCCTTTTCAAACATTGCACACTTACTTTTTTCTGTGAGTATAGTTAAAATTACTCCTGTCTTGATGAGGAGCAGAATATGTACATTTGATCAATGGTTTGTAAACTGGCCCACAAACCATATTATCAAGTGGTCCATGGATACATTATCAATCTGCCATAAAGTGCATCTATGAGGGTGAGTAAAAATATAACTACTATTTTGCAATAAGAACCAAAAAACAGCTGTAGTACATATATGTTATGCCCTTCCTCTTTAGATCATATGCAAACCAGATCCAAGATGGCTGTTCCCTTGGAAGCATGCATGAAAGAGGAGCTGGGTGCAGTTGTTTGTTTCTTGAGTAGTGAAGATAAGAAACCTGCAAATTTTCATCACAGAATGAAGAGCCAGCATGGGAACATGCATTAAATTCAGCAGGCGTATCAGTGTCACAGAAGTTTAAAAATGTAGCGTCAAATCTGGCCGATGCAGCGCACACTGGCTATGTTCACCTTGCAAATGCACTTGACACTAACACTGAAGTGGAATGAATGATATAGAAAAATTGGCAGATGATGATGTAGCTGTAAACTGATTAGAGGTTGGCACACCACAACACTGACCAGGTAGGTATCAACTCTTCTGATCTGAAAGAAGGTTTTGAGAACATTAACTTATGATACTATGAAGCTGAAATAGATAGCTTTCTATGGCATAGTCACTGGAGATGAATAACTTGGTACATTACTTCCAGCCAAAGACAAAGTGAACCACCAAGGAGTGGTTTCATCACAGAAACTGAAGAAGTTTCATAAACTTTGCGGGCCGGAAAATTGATGCTCTTGCTCTTCTGGGATTATAAAGGCCCAGATTATACATGCCCAGAGGAACCACCATGAACAACAAAGCATACTGTGATATTTTAGCAGCCATCTGAAACTTTCAATCAGTCTAAACGTCACGGTTTTCTCCAAAGAGATGAGCAATAACACAATTTGAGAAGAGACAATCCAAATTCATAGGACATGTGAAAGCAGGTGGATTGGAAATAACAAAAGGGATGACAGAAGACAAAAAGACCAAGGCAGACAAACAGAGATGATGATTGATGGACTGATGAAGTGGCATAGAGAAAGAGCATCAACTCAGCTCACAATTAAAACCCAGAATAAACACCCAGAACAGCAAATTGTGGAACAGCATGGCAGCCAGTGCCTGTCAGCATGGCACTGGATAGATAGATAGACAGACAGAATGAATGAATGAATGAATGATCTTTATTTTTAAAGGGTAAAGAATTGGGCACATAGGCCCGTCTTACATTCTGCACTTCATCACTCCATCTTTCATTCTTCCCACACACTCGATTTAATACAAGTATACAACTTACATTAGGAAAAAAAAAAACATATCAAAATAGTGTACGATTAAACTATTCAAAGTAAAAGAGAAGAAGTAATTAACCTAATAAAATGGCACTCTCAGTTACATACATGCGCACACGCAGACATATATATAATCAAAAACACATTGTCAGTACAAATCTTCTAACATATGTTTTTTTAACAAACATTAAAATAATTTCTAACAATATCTAACAAGTTACTTTTCGAACTATGTCATTTTAGTATTTGATGGCTTGTGATTCATGGGTTGAGAGAGTGCTGGTTATTCTATAAAAAAAAGTAATGGTAAAGATAATCCTGTCATGCTGTAGAGGCACATAAAGGAGGCATATAATTACAAGCAAGTAAATAATGAAATAGGTTTGAGTTAAAGGATGAAGTATTACTAATGAATTTTAAATGGCAGGGGAGGGTGTTCCAGAGCTGTATTGCAGAGTATGCAAGGCTTTTCTTGTACAGATCAATCCTGGGTTTAGGAAGAAGACAGTTTTTTTTTTAACGCTGCCGATGTTTAGTGTTATACGTAAACAGTGACCAAAAGTAAGGTGGAGCACTGCGTGGCAGATTTCTGTGAACAAACTTAACTTTGTTAAAAATTACTCTATATTTGAGGGGTAGAATTTTGAGTTGTTTGTGCTGATCTACAGTATGTACTGGGTGTTTGTCACAAATCAGATTTAATGCTCGTTTGTGAAGTGAGTGGAGCCTTTTTGTGTCTGAGACTGAAATAGACAGACAGGCAGGCACACAGACAACATGTGGCCTCACCTAGCACGTGCAACAGCTCATCAAATTAAATATCTATGTTATGAGTGTCTTCTACATCCTGTATATTCATCTTACCTCACACCATGTGATTATCATACGTTTGGAGGCACTAGGTGACAAAAAGTTCAACATGGATGATGAGATAAGAGAGACAGTGCATGGAAGGCTGCATGGTTAACCAGAAAATTTTCTTCTCAAAGAATCCAAGCATTTGTGAAGAAGTGAGAGACATGCACTAACACAAACACATGGTGGGGACTATGCAGAAATGTGAAAAGAAGTTTTCAATCATATTTGTATTTTATGTTAAAAAAAAAAATTGTGGTTACTCTTTGATTCAGCCTCATACTGTATAAAAACGAGTTTATGCCATTACATGTAAGCTGATGACACACAATTTATTTGTGGGTAGAAAAGTTTTGGTTGCATGTAAAAAGGTTGAGAACCATTGCATCAGGCAATGCCTTCTTTGTAGTAGCCTTCGTTGGTCAGTTCATATATGATGATTCAGGATGCAGTTCATTGCAAAAGGCTGACATTGCATGAGAGTGGCGAGTGGCAACTTCACCATGATAACGGCCTGCCCATTCATCGCAACTTGTTCAACAGTTTCATGCTAAGCACGGCACTCCACAAGTCCAACAGCCACTGCATTCCCTGATATCGTATCCTACAACTTTTTTCTTATTCCCAAAAATAACATACCACTTGAAAGGAAAAAGGTTTCAGGATGTCATGGAGATATAACAGAATGTGGCAAGGCAGCTGTACTCCATATCAGAAGATGACTTCAAAAGATGCTTTGAGCAGTGGAAACAGCACTGGGCTGTGTGTTACTTCTGCAAAGGACTGTTTTGAAGGTGATTAAATTACAGATCAGTAACTCTTGTAGTTTTTTTTTTAAAATTTTAAGTCCAATCCAGATACTTTTTGATCACACCCCATAGACTGGGATATTTTTTATATTGCCCAATGTATAAGACATGCAGGGTTCATCCTGTACTGGTCTGCTGGAAGCATAAAATTTTATGTCTCTGTCATGTAACTATTTAACAACAACATTTAACTTGAAGATGCACACAGTCTCTCTCTCTGAACCTTAAGTGCCCAGGGCACATGGGGCTTCCGCAAGGGTTTTCCACAAATGTCCATCCCCTGCCTTTTTTTCTGCTATTGCCCAAGTGAGCCTTCCATTGCCCAACATCCTCTCTGTTGCTCTTCTCCATGTCTCCCTTGGTCCACCCCCATTTCTGTTCCCCTGTAGTGTCTATCTTAGTGCTATCTTTGGTAGTGAGTTGTCAGTCATTCGGAGCACATTCCCAACTATTGTCAGCATCTTTCCTCAAGAATTGCTATCAGTGGCTTCATTTGCATTTCTGCCAACAAGATGCACGCAGTAGCACACCTAAAATAGCTCAACCACCATGTGAAGTATAAGATTGTGAGTTACTATTCTAAATATCCACTGTGACAAAGAAATTTAGTCATGTCATATGTAGGTTAATATCTGTGTGTGTGAGAGAAAGAGATCAATTTCTTTAACATTTAGCTAGTACATTTGTTTTCCTCCTTCACCACCATGAACAAACTATTGAACATATTGTGCATCTTATACTAATACTCACAACTAACTCTTCAGCCTCCTCTTCTGCCTCTTCCTGAAAGCAGATTAATCCAGAACAAAATATGAGACTACTATAAATTTGCTGCTGAATGATCTTACTTCATACAGTGTTAGCATACACTTACATAGATAAATATACTGTTTAAAAAAAAATTGCAACACTATTGTACTCATAATGGACACCAAATTTCAAACTTGTATCAAAATTTTATTTTAAGGAATTGATGTTTCAATCTTGGCATGAAGAAACTTTAAGACTTTAACAATGAAATGATGTTCATTCAATTTAGTTTGGACTTTTATTCTTTGCGGCTGAGGCCTCCATTTCAAAGGTGTGTGGCCTCATCTGGCCTGTATCAGAGAACATCTCCTTGACATGGATCCGATTAGCCATTGGATTTGTTGTTGTGGGATGGCTGCCAACTCTTCCCGCAGCACAAGAGAAAACTGTTGGTGATTGGTTGGTGCCACGTCTCGATGACAGACTTGTCTGTTGAGTTCATCCCATAAGTGTTCTATTGAGTTCATGTCGACATGGATGGCTACAGACTGGTCTGGATGTTGTTGTCAGCGAGGAACTGGGTGGTGAGTTGTGCCATATGAAGTCAAGCGTTATCCTGCTGAAAAACAGACCCTGGTGCAGCCAGAAGTGTGAGGACGAAAAATTTCAGTTTCAGCGATGTATCATTGGGCACTCAGGCATCCTTCAATTTACACCAGGTCACTTCTTCCTATGAAGTTGATCGTCCCCCACACCAGTACACCTCCACCACCATGTGGAGGAGTCTCATCCATGCAATTCTGGGTGTAGCGCTCATGGACTCTGCAGTAACATCTTCTCATTCTATTGTTAGCTGGAGCAGAAAGAATGATTCATCGCTAAATCAAACCCTTCTCCAATCATTCGCAAAGGTCCATTGACAATGCTGGTTCAACAACTGCAATCGGTTCTGGTGATGCTGGCCCATAAGAACAGGACCTCTGTAGGGTCTTCTATACCAAAGACCAGCATCGTTCAGCCAGTCCCTGACTGTTTGATCTGAAATTCAATGAGCTGCTGTTATTGACTGGACTGTTGAGGATGGACGCAGTTGCAAATCGATTCCTGAGGTGATGCAGCCATATGAAGCGGTCTTCAGTAGGAGTTGTGATTATGGGTCTATCACTGCGCAGTCAGTCTGCAACTGAGTCAGTTTACTGAAATCATCTCCAATGGCGACTAATGGTGCATATTAAATTGTCTGGCCACTACACTTTGTGACTATCCAGTCTGTAAACGTCCAATGATGATCAGTCATTGTTCTGTAGTGAGATGAGCCATCTTGCACATTGAAGAATTGATTCAAGGAGCATCAATCTTTTATAGGCATTGAATAACATGGTCAGTGAGTTTTGTGTTCATTAAGTTTCACGAGATTCTCATGAACCTGTCATGAGTTATAGTAAAAAATGCTGTTTTGACTAGTGTCACTTTTCTGTGGTCATGAATCACCTGCTGAGTACAATTCAGGTCCAGCACGTGAAGTCTGATGTCCAGTTTCAGGCAATTTGCCCTTGCGTGATCAGCAAACTTCAGTTTAAATTGCAACATTGTATTTATTGCATTTCTTTTTTTGAACAGGATATATGGACTACCAGCATCCGCTATAAACTTGTTATTTAATGATTTCAAAGCAGCAGTAACATGATTAACTTCTGTTTATTAACATTTTAAAGAGCACAATAATCACAACTTTTGAATGTCATCTGAGCTCTCTGAATAATTTAACTATCTTTAAACAGGGTAAGAAACTAATGTAACACAGAAGAAATAAACTTTAAAACTCCAGATATTTATCAGTTAAAATGATTACAGGAACATTTGCTATAGAGTACAGCCAATATGCATGAGTATTTCTGTGTGTGACTGACACTTACTCATAATGAACATGCATGGGGCTCAGTTTTATAGATCCTATGCTCACAACTTTTAAGTTCCACAAGACAATAACTTCAGAGTATCTCAAAAGTCTGAAAATGTTTCAGTAACTTGTTCTAACAGGAAATACCATATTTTCACCAAAATAGTTTTGTCTTGAACTTCATAAAATTCATCCATTCAGTTAGATTCTTGCACCTCTTCTAGACACTTTCAGTGACATGAAATTCAAAAACACTTCCACAAAACTGAATAGTTTCACAAGTTCTAAAAGTCAGTAACTATCTCTCTTCTATTGAGAGTGTAATTAGAAACTGGCATCCCACATTACAGACTTTTCATATGTTGCATAGGCTCCTGATTTACTTGCAACCGGTTTGTCGTTATTGTAGACAATAAAGGACCACCCACTTTTCAGGCCTCATAAAAATGACTCATCTGTGAAGATCACAGGATCATGTGGTTTGAAGTGATACTGAATCTGTTCCTGCACTTGGGGTTCTATTTTACCCTGAGCCCAGTCTCGGCATTCACAGCCAGGCTGGATCACAACCTTCATTAGATTCTGCATATTTGGTACTTTAGTCCATTCCAGTTCTAGGGAATCTGCTCTGAGTCGCAGACTGCTGACAATGTCTTTTCTGCCTCTGCCATCAACGATCTCCCTCACTTGATATGCTTGCTCTTTGGTAAGTTCAGCTCTGGTAGGAGGGGGTGGTTTGCCATGATGGCAATCCTAAGGTATGTCTTCACTTGCACATACTTGTGCCTTACTTTCATGCTGGGCATAGCAAGTAGCACATACCTATGATTGAATTATGCGCTGGTGCACACCAAACTGTTGTTATGGCCTTATTTTGGATTATTTTCAGCTTGATTATCCGAGTCGTAATAATGGGGAAAAGAAAGAGAGGAAGACCAAGGCAAAGATGGCTGCAAGACATCATTGATGATCTGCAAATGGATGTATCAGCAGCAGGCCATCTTGCTCACAACCGAGAGGCCTACAGGACTGCTGTTAGGGAGGCAAAGTTCCGCAAGGGACATGCAAATGAATGAATGAATATCTGAGTCGTAGATAGAGTCAGAAGGCCAAGCTCATATTTAACTACTGACATCACTACTGCATCAGCAGGAAGAATGTCCATTGTGGGAGTCCTGTACCTGCCATGGCCTTCACTGCACTGTGAACTATCTCTACTTCCTGAATAACCATGTCCACGTCATCATCATCATGTGCTGTTCCAACTGGCACTGGCTATTATGCTTCTCCAGAGTACACGATCCTTCATGCAGGCCATCAGCTCAGTTGGTGATCTCCGCTCACACCATCTCGTCAGACTGTCCAGTATCATTTCTCTTGGTCTTCCTCTTAATTTTCTTCCTTTTACTTTTCCTGTTGTTATAATATCTTCAATGCCCCCTCTTCTCACTGCATGTCCTATGAAAGTACATTCTCCCTCTATGAACCTTAAGTGCCCAGGGCACATGGGGCTTCTGCAAGGGTTTTCCACAAATGCCTGTCCTTTGCCTTTTTTTCTGCTCTTGCCTAGGTGAGCCGTCTATTGCTCAACATCCTCTCTGTTGTTCTTCTCCATGTCTCTTGGTCTACCCTTACTTCCTGTGGTGTCCATCTTGGTGCTATTTTTGGTAGTGAGTTGTCAGTCATTCAGACCACATGTCCCAACCATCGGCAGCATCTTATCTCAATAACTGCTGTCAGTGGCTTCATCTGCATTTTTACCAACAAGATGTTATTTCTTATGGTGTTTGGCCAAAATATTTTTCTAATTCTTCATAAACATTTCGCCTGGAAAGAATTCAACTTGTTTTCTATGGTTTTGGTGATTTTCCAGCATTTACTTCCATAGAGTAGTACACTTAGAACATTACTCTTAAATATCCTGATTTTTTTATTCATGCTTAGTTCTTTTAGATTTCCATATAGTTTGCAGCATTGCAAAAGCCTGGTTTGCTCTAGTAAGTCTGCTGTTGATGTCCTCTGTGCTGTCTCCATTTTCTACTACTCTACTGCCAAGATATACAAATTCGTTGACCTCCTCCACTAACTTGCTATTTACTCAGAGTACATTTCTGTTGTTTACATTTTGCTTCATTAACTTTGTTTTTCCTACGTTAATCTTTAGTCCTATGTTGTTTGCATTCTGAGTTAGCTTGTTTATTTTATCTTTTGGCTGCTTGATAGTAGACAAATGTCGTCGGCAAAGTCAAGGTCCTCCAGCACTGTGTCAAGGGTACAATGTAATCCTCTGCGTTTGATGTTGCCTCCTTCATTAACCAGTCTACTGCCAAGATAAATAATGTTGGTGATAGTACACATCCCTGCTTCACTCCTGTTTGTACCCTAAGCTGCTGGAGGTATGTTCTCCACAGATCACTTTGCACTGAAAACCCTCGTATAGGGCTTTGATTATATTCACTATCTTATGGGGGAGGCCATGCCACTTTAGAATTTTCCACAGTGCATCTCTGTTGACACTGTCAAAGGCTTTCTCAAAGTCTATAAACAATGCATATATAAAAGTACATTGTCTCTCTCTTAATTTTTTTGACAAGATTTTTTTTTTGTCTCTCCAGCTCTTCTCATATGTTCTTCATTAGTTATTTTGGCTGTCCAGGGGATTCGCAACATTCTTCTAATAAACCACATTTCTGCTGCTTCCAATGATTTTTGTGCATACCTGCCTGTTGTCCATGATTCACTTCCATATAACAAGACAGGTTCAATATAGCATTTTGGGACTTGTTTTCTAACATTCATGGATAAGGATGTGTTGGATAATATGTTTCTCATTCTCTGAAATGCAGTCTTTGCTTGGCCTATTCTGTTCTTAATTTCTGTTCTGCATTTCCCATCTGAAATTGACAAGAGGAGTCATCTTTCATCAAGACAGTGCTCCAGTTCGGCAGTGGCAATGGCTGCCATTCATGAATGCAGCTTCCAGCTTCTTGAACATCCTCCTTATTCCCCAGATTTGGCCCCTTCGGACTATTACCTGTTTCATTCATTCATTCATTTGCATGTCCCTTGCAGAACTTTGCCTCCCAAATAGCACTCCTGTAGGCCTCTTGGTTGTGAGCAAGATGGCCTGCTGCTGATGCATCCATTTGCAGATCATCAACTATGTCTTGCAGCCATCTTCGCTTTGGTCTTCTTCTCTTTCTTTTTTCCATTATGTACCCTTCCAATACAGTCTTCTCTAGATTATCGTGACGTTTAATGTGTCCAAAATATTTAAGTTTTGTCTCTTTAATCCTCTTTACTAGCCAGCCTTCTTCAGTATTAAGTGCTTGTAGTATAGATATATTTGTTTTTTTTGTTTGTGTCCATGATATTTGAAGAACTCTTCTGTAGCATTTACATTCAAAGGCATTTATGTGTTTCTCAGCTGTTTTGTTAAGTGAACAGGTCTCACAGGCAAATGTTGTGATGGGAAAGATGCATGCCCTTAAAAATCTTATTTTTGTAGTTCTGTCTGCTCCTCTCCACAGATTCTTTAGTTGTTTTACTTTCTGAAGAGTGATAGATGTCATCCTTTTAATTTCCCTCATTGTATCTCCACTACTAGTTAGTAGTGATCCAAGATATTCAAAACTCTCCACTTCTTCCAGTTTTTCCTCATTGATACATATTTCAGCTGCCTTGTTTGTTTTGTCAGTTGTCATCAATTTAGTTTTCTTTGCATTAAGATAGAGGTTTTGTTCTTCGCTGTTCTTACAGACTGACATAATTAGTTTTTCCATTCCTTTTTATGTTGTGGACAGTAATACTGTGTCATCAGCATATCTAATCTCTGATATTTCATAACCTCCAATTGTTATGGCATCATAATATTCTTTGTCTACATCTTCTCTAATATTCTTCATTATATTTTCAGTATACAAGTTAAATAAGTAAGGCGACAATTTGCACCCCTGATGGACCGTTTGTTGTATATCAAACCAAGTTTTTGTTTCATCATTTATTCTTACTGCTGCTTGTTTGTCTAGATACAGCAGTGATGTTAATTGTATCAAATGTGTTAGAAATCCCATTTTTTCCATTATTTCCCCAAGTTTCTGGTGTTGTACACAATCAAATGCCTTTGAGTAGTCTATAAAGGCTAAATATAGATTCACATTAAGCTCTCTGCATTTCTCTATTATTAATCTTATATTGAATATATGATCTCTTGATCTTCTTCTTTGCCTGAAACCAGCTTGGACCATATTGACTTCTTCTATTTTCTTTCGAAGTCTACCCATTATGATTTTTAACAGAATTATACTGGCATGACTAATGGGGGCAACAGTTCTGTAGTTTGTTCATAATTTCAGGTTACCCTTTTTTGGCAGTGGTATGAATACAGTTCTTTTCCATTCTTTTGGCCAAATACCAGAATGCCATATATTTTTACATAGTGCATGATAGATTGTTGCACATTCCTTTCCTCCTGCTTTAATAAGTTCAGCTGTTATCTCATCACATCCTGGTGATTTACCATTTTTCAGATTCTTTATTGCCCGTAAAACTTCTTCTACTGTTGGTTCGGGTTCCCTCTCCTCCAATAATAATTCACACTGTAGATTTCTGCTTTCATAGTAGGTTGTTTTATACGTTCCTCTGCAATATTCCTTCCATCTTTCTAGAATTTCCTGTCTCTGTCAAGGTATTCCTGTTTACCAGACTCAAAAAGGAGCTCAGTGGTGGCAAATTTGCTTCAGATGATGACGTCAATCATGCTGTAGACCACTTTCTACTGGCACAAGATGCTGACTTTTATAAAGAAGGGATTTGTATGCTCCAGGATCACTGGACTAAATGCATAAACTTTCAAGGGGATTATGTTGAGAAATAACCCAAAAAAAGCTGTCCACAAATAATCAGTTGTACCTTATGCCGAAATACAATAATTAGTGTATAAGTATATAACTATACACGAAGCACTGCAGTAAAGCTGTGATACTAGAATATATAAAACAGGAAAAAGTAGGAGCAGCTTTATTACTTAACGATTACAAAGTTGTGACGTTTCGGTGTGAGCCTTAATCATACAAAAACATACAGGACGAAGAAGTAGAGAGAGGAGATAAAGTATAGATTTACATAAATGCTATTTAAAATTTTTTTAAAAATAAATTTTTTTTCTAAAGAGTACTTAGCTGTAAATTGTAAGGTGTGGCTTGTCCGGCGGTGTGTGTCAGGAATGGATTTAGTAGAACGTGGAGACTTTAAATAGAGACCTGTGACATGTGGTCGGTGGGTTGTAGCTGGGGTGATGGATGGGGAACTAGGAAAGGGAGAGAGAGTGTGTGATGCAATATTGACCTAGCTAGGAGAAGTTGAAACAGATGATTGGAGAAGAGGGGTTGCAGAGTGATGCTGTGAGGAAGTTTGAAAAGTAAGAGGGGGTGGACTTTGTAGAGAGGTACTGTAATGATTGAAGAGAATGTTACGTGTAACTAAACAGCGAGTTTAACCCATGTGGTTCCAGCGTCCCATAATTTTGAATGCAGCGGTTCTCAAGTGCCAGGTGGCTTGTGTCATCTGCGTGACATTGTTTGATGGCTGTTACCAGAAAGTCAGATTTGCCTCTGTGGTTGGGGCCACTGAAATGATTTGGGACTGGTTTCGAAGCATGCTGGGTGATGTCGTACAGATGTTTTTGCATGCGGTCCCCTAATCTGAGGCCAGTCTCACCAATATATGTTATCCTGCATCTTTTGCAAACGATGACATATATCACATTACGGGACTCGCATGTGAATCCTTCATGAAGGGTGAGGATAGTTTTGGGAAAGGTGATCGTTTTCGTTTCCCAGAATACAGGGCAGGTAACGCAGCGGGGGTGGTTACATTTTCTGGTGCCAACATATGTAAGGCTCTGCTTCAGGTGGCTGTGGACGAGGATGTCCTTAAGGTTTGGCTCACGTTTGTATGCCAATAGGGGTGGATACCTTATGCCGAGAACCTATCAATCACCCCTCGTATATTTACTGCTGCATGTTGGGAGGGTAGTCTTTGCAGATCTGTTATCTAATGAACACCACAAGATTTTGGTCTTGGTGGGGTTTATCACTGCGTTTTTGTCCTTACACCAACCCATGATATGGTCAATATTTTCCTAAATGTGGACAAATATCCTGTCGACAGTTTCCATGTAAATATGTCAGGATGTCATCTGTATATGTGAGTACTGGGCCAGTCTAGTTGTTAAATCCTGGCAGTGTATATGTTAAAAAGCACTGGTGACAGTGGAGAGCCTTGAGGTAGTCCTGGTGCAATGATCTTAGACTCAGAGGTCCATGACTCATATCGCAGTGTCAGTTCTCCTTAGGAACACTGAGGCTACCCACCACACAATCCAGGCATCAGTGCACATCTCTCTGCATTTCTCTTCTCATTTCATCATAAGGAACAGGAGTGTTGTGTAGTCAACTTTGTTATAGGCATCCTCCAGATCCAGTGCAACTGCCACCTCTTCTTTCCTCAGAAACACTTCATACGCATCATATGCCAATATGGATGCATTGCTCTTTTTATCTCTGCCAGCTCAATAGCTGTCTGGCGTGCGTGGAAGCTGTCTGCCATTATCCAATTCCCATGTCAGTTTTTTGGCTATGATCTTCTCCAGCACTTTACCATGTTTTGCCTGGTAATAATGCAGTATCCAGACAATTCAGTGTTGTTTTTGCCTGGTTTTTGGCAGTGGCAGCAGGTAACTATGTAGCCATTCTTCTGGTATCTCGTCTGACCTCATAATACTGTTGTACTCCCCTGTCATGTTAACTTGAACTTCCTCTAATACCTGTTTCAAGTGCCTATACCAAACTCCATCTGGACCTGGGACACTGTCCCTGTATGCCTTAATAGTCTGTGAAACCTTCTCAATGCTGGTCAAGGCTGCATACTGCCAAATTCGTAGCAATTCTGCTACAATGCTTTATGCTGATGTGCAATCTTCAATGTTGCACTGGTCAATAAGTCTGTGGAAGAATGCTACCCTTTTCTCTGCGCCTATCTTCAACACCTGACTATTCTCATCTTTGTTAAAATAAAATGATATTGAAGAATTTTTTTTTAAAATTTCAACCTAAGCTATAATGGTGCAATCCAAATTTCAAGATCCACATATATCACATCTAAAACTATCCGAAGAATTTTGAAATTATAAATAATATAAACGAATATTTTTTTTTAATTCTCTGATTTTTAAAGTTTCAGTATCCTTTCTTACTTCATTGTTATCTCCATTCTCATCACAAGTGAAGTCTTGCTGAATAACTTGCACATTTTCAACATTATCAGCTAGTGCTGTCTGCTGAGAAAAAAATTACATCAGAAATGAATCTAGAAATGAACTATTACAATATAAAATCAACATCAAAAGACCAAACCATCATTTTATTCATCAACCATCACAGTGTATGAAGTCCTGGAATACCATGTTTCCAAATTTTTGCATGGTCTTTAGTGTTTAGGCATTACCTATCTTTGTCTATGTCTCTGATCTTATGTGTTGTTGTTCTTTATATATGTCGCTGATCAGGCATTATCTTTTTTTATGCCACCAATCAGACATTATCTTTCTTTGTCTATGTCAAATGATCGGGCATTACCTTTTGTTGTCTATGTCACTGATCATGCCTTAATTTTCTTTGTCTATGTCACCAACTAGATATTACCTTTCTTTGTCTATGTCACTGATTTCAGGTGTTACTTTTCTTTGTTTATGTCACTGAATAGGTGTCACCTTTCTCTCTTCATGTCACTGATCTCTGTCTTACCGTTCTTTGTCTTTGTCACTTATCTCAGATGTTCCCATTATTTATTTGTCTATGTCAATGAGGCTTAGCTGCAAGCTAAGAATTAACTCATTATATAGGATTATAAATAGTATGAAATTGAAGAGTCCACAGATGACAATTACAAAACTAGTCAGTTAACTCAACGGATTATAAGTGCCTGGAGAAGCTGAGAACTGAACAGATCTGAACTGATCCTTTATTTTCTCTGAAAAGTTCAGATGTACTTTCTGACTAAAAACATGCACATTTTTTCCCCTGATATTCTCTCATTTCAGACATAAAATATTTCAAAAAGTTAATTTATTAGCATTTGTTGATAATAAGATAACTGCTAGGCTCTATTCATGTTTCATATCACCCAGTTCATAATTGACAAGTTTTTATCCAGTTCATCATGACCGACAAGTTTTCTCTACAGTTCACTATGACTGACAAGTTTTCTCCACAGTTCATCATGACTGACAAGTTCTTAATCAACATTTGTCAATTTAAGAAAGTGGTTAAACTAATCCCCTTACTTTTCCTCCCTAAACAGGAATTTGATGCACCAGAACTGCATAGGATGGGTGGGTGTGTGTGTGCGCGTATACACTTTCTCACACACAAATTTTTGGCTTTATTTTTCTTGACTGCTGACATGTGAGAGACAGATATGATCGTTATTTCATCTACATATACGCTGTGGCAAGATTGTTCGGTGAAAGATCAATTAAATGTGCAGAAGATCGGGTACAATTCGTCTTTTTCTCTTTATCTGTTTAATTATGTAATATTAAGAAATTGTATATTGTAAACCTTTGTCTTAGCATGTAACTGATAGTTTATGGTTTGGATTATTATCATTGCACTCCGAACACGTCAATGAGTGCTCAGATCCTGCGCCTCATAGTGCCTGCCCTATGTACGAGAATTATAAGGTAACAAATATATCATTCTGAACTGTGAAACGTATTAAAAAGAATGATGACTACTGTAGCACGGTCTGAAATAAGATCTGTGATGTAACTATTATTACTGTGGTCATAATGAGTTAAATTATAATTCCACTGCTGATGTTTCACTACTTCAGTGAACACAACATATCATCAAACACTTGTTTTCTAACGCTTTGAATGTTGTCACTTTATTTAAATTTGTACATTATTATACAATATATGTCATTCTCTATCTCTGCTTTACTCGTACTGTACTTTTTCTCTCTCTAAAAGTAATATATATATATATATATATATATATATATATATATATACCTCTCCTATTTCTGGTTTGGAAGATGTAACAACCTTGTCACCCACAGCCATTTTGAAAATAGCCGGGAGTGTGCATGTTTTCGGAAATGCCAGATTTCTTGCACTCTCTTTCTTGCTTCTGCTCATTGTTATTCTCATACTTCCAGATAGTTGCTTAATTACTGTTTACACATAAATACGAGACCAAAGCTTCTAAATCTTTATGTATGCAACTTCTCACCCAGTTCATCATAACTAACAAGTGGCAGTCATGCAAGAAAGCCTAGTTTTTAAAAAATCTATCAAGCAAACTTTATATCCACAATTAGCCTAGAGTAAAAAAAAGACTGGTTTTAATTTTCTTTTTTTCCTTCCTCAGTTTACCTCGTTACAAATAATTCAATATATTAACCCCATGCTGAATATGTCCAATATTTTAATAGATGAGAAGAGCAATAGCATGTCTATATCAAACGCTATTCAACTTCATCAAAGTCAAACTGGCATAGAGATATTTTTTTCCCCTAATGAACGAGGTGCATCAAGAGCCAGACAAAATTCCGAGAAATGGGCGTGGCAACCTTTTCTTTAGCAGACGGATGTTTATGCAATACTAGCTCAACAGTAATGAAATATTCAATGCAACACATTTATTTATTCCTTCATAAGTAAGTCCGTGCGGTAACTTACCTTCCCGCCCCACACGGTTCTCACAATAACACTCATCATCATTCATTTGCATGTCCCTTGCGGAACTTTGCCTCCCTAACAGCAGTCCTGTAGGCCTCTCGGTTGTGAGCAAGATGGCCTGCTGCTGATGCATCCATTTGCAGATCCTCAACGATGTCTTGCAGCCATCTTCGCCTTGGTCTTCCTCTCTTTCTTTTTCCTATTAAGTACCCTTCCAATAACACTTAATCTGCTAAAACTGATTGTGTAAGCGTCAACACGTCAACCATCGATTTTTAAATAATATTAATAACAATTACAGAATCATTAAAAATTATAAACTATAATTTTATTACAAAATGAGAAATAAGTAAACGAAATGAATGTATGTACATATATATATATATATATATATATATATATATATATATTACTTACACCACCATAATGCTCATCGCACGGAGAACGAAGAGCTTTCAAACCACAAACATTGGTTTGTATATATTTTAGTTTTTAGTACGCGTACTTTATTTGCACTTTGGCAGCCTTTAAAAGGAAAGTTTCCTTGCTTTCATATTCACAAAATCAGAAGGAGGTTAGTACTGTCTAATTTGTGACCGATTTCATGCTCATAGTATTGTCTCATTTGTGACCGATTTCATGCTCATTTGAAACCATGGCAAGTCAGTCCAGTCGAGTTTTGACCATTGTTGAGAGTAAATAAATTTACTAGCAACACAAATGTTTAAAACATATTGCCCTATAACAAGACACCATAACAACATTTTTAATCTATGACTTTAATAGCAAGTGTTTCAGCTTCAGGTTTTTCCATTGTGTCCACTAACTCACTATCAGCAATTTCTATCCAAACATAAAATGTATCAATAAAATATCTTACATGAACGAATGGCTTCGATTCTAGGCTCCCGGCGGTTGATACCTAGCGGCTTGAGCGTTAGACTTGTAATATGATTATTATAAGGGTTCTCCAACACAATGTTGACCATGATATAAACATATAATTTCTGAACTATTTAATAAATAAATAAAACTTATTCTCTAGATAACGTTGCAGTTTCATTGACAAATAAGACGAGAGAATAAACACAACGAGAGATGAAAAAAAGAGAAAAAAATATCTAGGGTAAGTCTCATTGTTGAACTTCTAAATGTCTTTATATATCATATTTGATTTATAATTGTATCATGGACACACATGCTTAACAATGGAATATTCATGTCTGACTATTTTTTAAGATTACATTCAGTCGATACTGAGCCTGTAGTGGCTTCTGGGGGAATGTAACCAAGAAAAAAAAAAGTTCAAGGTTCAAAGTTCAGACTCCGGTTTCAGTGTAGTCGAGACAACCCCTTAAATAAATGCTCCACCGCATACCGCAGCATCCATCCAAAAAAGGATGTTGTATGGCACTTTGTCCTAGTTCCAGCAATCTCTTCACAAGAAAAAGCTCATGAATATTAATATCACTTGCATCTATATTAGCAAATCTTGAAACTAGTGTTAATTCTTCAATGTGATTTACGTCTTGAGTACAGCTTGCAACTATGATATAATATTTAGCTTTTAGTATCACATATTTTTTTTAAATGCCCCTAGAGAAGAGAGAATTCAGTTCATTTTTAATTCTTTTCCCAAAAATAATAATGGGGCTGATCCATGTATAAGCAAGGTCAATAATGAATGAAAATTAGTAAAAAAAATTTTTGTTCATATTATTTTTTTTGTGTGTGTGAAGTGCATTCCACTTTTCCCAATCTGACGATTTTCCCGCGCAAATGCAAGTGTTGTATTATTGGTAGATCCGGTCCTGCTTGGTACCGCTGTGGACTTGTAAAATCTGGTTACTGTTGGGTTTTATCCCACCATGGTTGTGTATGTCCAAGCTGTGACACATGTGTGTGTGTGTGTGTTGAAAACTTCATCAGAAAAAATACCACTTTTGTGGCCAGTTTGCAACAACTGATATCGTCATGAACATTTCTGAAGAAACTGTGCTACATAATTAATGTTCATGGTTCTTGTAACCATTATAACCATGTAACCATTTTATGACCATAAATATTTCAGCTGTCTTATTTGACAACTGATATCGTCATGAACATTTCTGAAGAAACTGTGCTACATAATTAATGTTCATGGTTCTTGTAACCATTATAACCATGTAACCATTTTATGACCATAAATATTTCAACTGCCTTATTTGACAAAACAAATAAGACAGCTGAAATATTTATCAATCAAGAAAAACTGGAAGAGGTGGAGAGTTTTGAATATCTTGAATCATTACTAACTAATAATGCAGATACAATGAGGGAAATTAAAAGGATGATATCTATCGATCTTCAAAAAGTAAAACAACTAAAGAAACTGTGGAGAGGAATAGACATTCATTCATTCATTTGCATGTCCCTTGCGGAACTTTGCCTCCCTAGCAGCACTCCTGTAGGCCTCTCAGTTGTGAGCAAGATGGCCTGCTGCTTATGCATCCATTTGCAGATCATCAACGAATAGACAGAACTACAAAAATAAGATTTTAAGGGCATGCGTCTTTCCCATCACAACATATGCCTATGAAACCTGGACATATCTGAGAAACACATAAATGCCTTTGGATGTAGCATTTTAGATGTAAATGCTACAGAAGAGTTCTTCATATATCATAGACACAAAAAGAATAAATATATCCATACTACAAGAACTTAATATTGAAGAAGGCTAACAGTAAAGAAGATTAAACATAGAAAACTTAATATTTTGGACATATTACATCATGATAATGTAGTGAAGAAAGTCTTGGAAGGATACATAATGGGAAAAAAGGAAAGAGGAAAATCAAGGCTAAGATGGCTGCAAGACATCGTTGATAATATGCAAATGGATCTGCAGCGCATCTTGCTTACAACCGAGATGCCTACAGGAGAGATGTTAGGGAGGCAAAGTTCCGCAAGGGACATGCAAATGACGGACTGGTTTTTATAACGTTTATGCCATGCATGTTTGCTGAGGTGAACAGCTATGAATGTCAGAGAAAAATGTCGAGTGCGTTTAACGTTGAGATTTGAAAAGTGATAATTTGTCTCTCGACTAATTGACTCAGTGCTCGACCACAGCATGTAGACCTATTAGGAATTTATTAAATGTAATGTTTACGTGGTTAAATTTGCTTGTGAACGTCTACATCTCTGCTCCGATTTTAAAAAAAAAATTAATATTATTTGTTTTACAAAATTATGAAAGCTGTAGGCCGAATATAACTCAGGTTTGAGTCGAACTTTGAAGATTCGACTTGAATTTGACTTGACAGCAGAAAAGAAGAATATAGTTCGACTCATGATGTGAAGGAAGTGATGTGCAACTGAACTTGTGACTTGTCATAAAGGGCGTGAATGTAACGCTGGAAACTAGCTTAAAGACACTGTTCAGTACTAAAAGTCAAGTTGCCTTTCCACATCCGCATGTTTTGAGTTTTTATGGAAGTCAGCAAAATCATAAAGGATGATACTGTTGACACCTAGATAAGAATAGTCCTGAACATAAGCAGTACTTGTGTGGACGTAGTGTATACAGTGTAGAATATAGAAAAAAAACCTGTAGCAATGATCAACATGAAATGATTTGAAAGACTGAACTGGAGACTGGAGCTAAATAGGAACTAGCTTACTGTATTTTCATTCCGGTGTTGAGATTCTAATTTCTTGAATGTATGAGAAAAAGGAACTGAAAACCAAACAGTGAAATGAAAATTTAGACTTGTTAAGTTTACCATATGTCCGTATTTAGAAGGGACAGCCCTTATTTGAAAGACTCTGTCCTTCCCGTATATGGGATAACAAAACTAAATGTCTGTATTTTGAAAAAACAAACAAAATCACTCAGATAAAATGCAACAAGAACAGCCAAAACTGACAAAAAAAGGCGAAGTTTTGGGTGCTTATGACAGGGAGAAAGCATGTAATCTGAGTTAGACATTCAATACATTTTTCAGAACCCAACGAATCTAATAATTTTGCTCGTGCAGTTAAAAGAAACTACATTTTCTTTTCATACAGTTGTATATGATCAAATCTGTAGATCATGCGGCTATCATTCAAAACTTATTTCACAACAGTATTATCTAAAATATTCCAGTTCTAGAACAAAAAACAAAAAAAAACAGGCCATAGATGATAATATGATTGTGACTTCCGTGACAGATAAAGTGAAAAAAAAAGAATTAAATAGTGCCAGTTTTGAATTATATCTAGAGATTCCTAAAACAGATTTGATTTGAAACTTACACCCGTAATAGCTAGAATACTAGTTCCACAGTTTGGAGTTAGAGTGCGACTGATAGGGTTTGATGAGATGACGGGAGAGAAGAGATATTTAAACCCAACATGTGACTAAAATGATTTAAAAGTTTCGTTTAGAAGATAAAATATTATCTCTATGCAGATACCACAAATACAAACGTTCGAGAAGTGAGAAGTTCATGCAAAGTTAACAACAAAGTAAAAACTGTTAGATACTGGATGCTGTACTCAGATTGTTCATAGCTATGGACAGAGTGGTGGTGTTGATCATCTGCCTTTTGATATAGAACTGGTTGCTATCAAAATATGCAGGCATTTTCACATTTTTAGAACTCAAGAGTAAAAGAACTGAAAGAATTTTGTCAATTTATCGATGCTGAGTATGAGAAAATGAACATGCTAAGTGGTTATATTTTCAAAGTTCTAAAAATGTGTCCTCGTTCGTTTGTTAGTGGTGAAACAATATTTTTACTCGCATGTTTCCTTTTGTTTTCCTACAAAGTATGGATGCTTCGCTACGTCACTACTTGTAATGATAGTTTGTCCGCCTTTAGCTTTCGTCTATCCGTATAGTTTTGTAATCTATCCGTATTTTTCCTTCATCGGTTATGTAATTTGCAGATATTTCGTCTTAATAAATTACATACGTAATTTGTCCGTATTTTCGCCTTCATCAATAATATAATTTGTCTGTATTTTGCCTTCATCAGTTATGTAATCTGTTCGTATTTTGCCATATTTAATTATGTCATTTGGCCGAATTTCGCCTTCATTATTGTTGTAAGTTGCCATATTTCGCCTTCGTCGATTATGGTAACACTGTAACTGTGGAGTTGTGTTGACGATAATGGCAAATATTCGACAAACACTTAGGAAGAAGCTCTTCTGTGCTAAAGTTTTGTTACGTCTAAGGGAGCATGGAAGTCAGAATTACAACCGACAAAAGTTGTTACAGATTTGAAGACTAAAATTAAAAAGAATGGATCTTTCAAAGAAGTCGTCTGAATCGGAGGACACCGACATCGATATTAGCTCATATATGGAGCCACAGATTACCCAACTGGCTGATTTTGAGGCAGGAGAGAAGTAAGTTTTACATTGTTTCTTTTTATGTTGAAGTTCTTTGTAACGTGACCGAGCAGTGCAAATGAAAATAAGCCTTTCATTTTTGCAGTTGGTTTGCTTGGACTAGTTTGAGTTCATTTCTTTCCAGAAAGATTGCAATGAATATCAGTTTAATTTGGTACCTTCAGTTTTTTTTACACCATAGTTTATTATAGCTGCCCTACAGCACGTACATACATGTAATCCTCTTCTTCTGTCTACCTGTAATATGACACTCTGGGACAAAGCCACACATGCGACAAAGAGTCACTTAGTTTTCCCTAGCTTTTTTGTCAAGTGTGTGTAAAGTCATCTTGGATTCACATATAATAAAATAATTAACAATATTTTATACTGTTCTCTCAGAAAGTAGGTAACTCCAGCACATATCCTTCCAGCAGAAAGTTATAGTTTCTAAATTAATATCATTGAAAGCATCCTTCAATGTGACAGGGATACTGAGTTCACTTCAGCATGAAAAAGACAAGTTCACATGGGATAATACAATAATGAGAAATCCCTGAGAGAAAAGTTGATGCAAAAAAGAGCAAGAGTACAACAACAATACAATTAGGCGGACAACATCAGGAGGTGGATGGATTCGGACGCACAGTGAAAACAAGGAACAGAACAAGGTGATGGCCGTTACAGTCAGGCTTCCTTAAGGAGACAGCACACATAACGTTTTCATCTTTGCTTTCTTTCATCATTAGTACACTAATATCAACAAATTTTCTCAAAGACTTCATGCTGAAGTTTATGTTGACTTTGAAAAATATAACTTTATGATTTTATATCGTGTATGAGGTTGCAGTTAAAACCAGCAAACGTCAAGTCGTTGCTACTTTTAGTCAGTGCTCAGAAGTCTGACCACTTTGATCGACGCGCCGCAACATCAAATCTTCGATTACTGTTCTTGATAGCTTCCATGACTGATTCTCACTAGCCCACTGACTTCATCAATGGTTCGAAGATGGTCTTCACTGATAAAGCGATACACTTTCTCAATTATTTCTGGCGTTGAACTGGACACTGGTCGCCCTGGGGACTTGTCATCATCAACCGATATCCTACCCCCCACCCCACCCCCACACCCAAACCGGAAAACCGCTCAAATATCTTGGAACGACTCATACCCTGTTGCATAAAAGCTGTCTTCAAAATGTGATAGCATTCTGAAGTGGTTTTTCCTAACTTGAAACAGAATTTGATGCGAACGGCAATCCGCAAATAGCAGATAGCACTGAACATGTGTTTAAAGAAAAAAGAAAACTTGTGTTCTGTCACAACTTATCAAATTGAACACAACAGGCCGAAGAAAAAGAGGTCGACCAAGTGAATGTCTAAAGAGGACATTGTTTTAAGAGAGGCCAAATTAGTAACCCTGATGGGGTTGAAAACTTCGTCGAACACATGAAAACAGGCGAACTCCCATGCGGGCCCCGTGCGACATTTAACGGCATGGAATTGATGTAAGATGCTGTTCACTTCCGTTGCACACAAATTGCCCATTATCAGCACAGTAGTCAATCATACATTAGGGGTCATGATCTTAGCGGCCGGTGTCATAACTACTCTCCGTTCGAGCGTGGGAAATTCAATCCCAGTATTTATTGACTACATGTCGGATGTCTGCTCAGTTGTTTCCTGTAAAGCATACAAACTGACTTACAGAGTGTCAAATGGAGCATAAAGCGAGTAAGCTTGATTCATGTGCTGTGACACTATGACACAGTATAAAAATGTCAAGCTGACATTTGTGCCCCGATCAGAGAGATGGTCTCCTTTGTTAAATTCTGCCATCAAACCGCGAATGACCTAGCAAGCCGGCAGTGTATCTTTTTACCGCTCACAGAAAATACAGGAAGAATAGACGGACTGATATAAACGGAAAACGACTCCGTAACGTTAAACTTAAGCGATTCTTAAAGTATGTGCTATCAGCTTATGTGGCATAAATGATAAAAAGGAGGAATTAGTGGAAATAATGACAAGGAGAAAAATAAAGATCATGGGAGTTGCAGACACCAAACTCAGAGGTGAAGGCGTAACAAAATACATCAGAATTATGTATTCCTAAAATAAGTAACTCATCTGACAGTTCTGAGATCAAGATTGAAGTTAAGCATGTTTGTGTCCACGGCTGTTTGTGAAATATACTTTGTTGCCCTTGCACTTCACGGACTTAGTGGTGATGTGTTCATTCATTCGTTGTTTAGCTTAGAGTCAGAATAAGAACAACTGAAGTCTTAAAGAGGGAGTTTCTGTTGCTGACAGTCCAGTTCTTTGACTTAAGTGCCTACAGCAATTTGCAGTTTGGTCAGAGCATATGACATATTCTTGCTGACAGTAAGTATCAGTAAGATGTTCTTGAGAAAGCATAACAACACTTATCTAATGTTGAGCGTAAATCTGCTTGAATCAGTGAACAGGTTAAACTGTCTTGGATCAATAGTTAGGCCACTACTCATATAAGAAATCTAAACATGAATAAGAAAGGTTGCTACCTCTTTTGGTAAAATAAGGAAAAGGGAAGAGAACAACAAAGAGTTAATAGTAAAAAAAAAAGTAAAGGTAACCCTGTCATGCCTTAGTGGCACATAGGGATATGGTGTTAGTGCCCATATTTTCCTTTCTTACAGTGCTCAGCATCGTCTTACATAGATAAGAAGCATAGGCAACGTATTCAAGCCATGAGAAAAACTAAAAATAATGGACATTAAATGACAAAATGAAGTAGGCGTGCTAAGCTTCTATCCATGATGACAACGCTAAGCAGCAGAATGTCAAGATGGTTGGGTCATGTAACAAGGATGGATAGCAACTGCGTCACCAAGCAAATTTTATATGATGAACTTGTAAAGGGAAGGAGACCATAAAGTAGACCAAAACAGAGATACACGTCCGTTGTGAGAGATTTTTCTGCCATTCACAAGGACTTGGAAAAACTGCCACAAGACCGAGTGTTATGGAAGGCCATAAGTTTTAGTAATAAGAACACACGATTTTAAGAGAAAATGAAGGTTAAATTTGAAGCATAAAAATGCAAGCTCAGTCAGTATTTGCTGCTACCATGGTCGATTGTCCCAGAATCAGCCGTAAGAAAAGCTGTTCAATAAAACGTTGCTTCTTGACTAAACTCACATCAACCGTCTTCTGTTTACTTCAAACTGTCTTCCGAGTACAGATAGCTTCAAAGTCTATTCTAGTAGTTATCGTTATCTTGTACTATTATTTATATAATACTTGGGGGGAAAAGTTCATTCACCCATACAGAAAAGCAAAGTACATTGTTCGTCACCGTGGGCTTTTTGTTGACATATTTTAGTTTAGATTTCTCAAAGAAACTCTGTTCTCAAACGTCTGTAAAGTTGTTCAGCTACAAACTTCACGTAATGAGCATGGCGACCGGTAGCGGACGTTGCTATAGTAGTGGTAGATGAGGGCGGCGTCGGCAATCATAGCATTTATTTCTAGGGGACAAACACACTCAAGAGGTCAAGCGCCTGTCTCAATTCAGAGTGGTTGTGTGGAAAGATTACTTGGCTCTAGAGTCTCACCCGGCATTGATGAAATGCGAAGATAAATTAATTTTTGATCTATCTGTACTATCATAGGTTTCGACAGAGAGAGATTCAGAGAGAGAGAGAGAGAGAGAGAGAGAGAGGGAGAGAGAGAGAGAGAAAGAGAGAGAGAGAGAGGGGAAAGATATATGAAACATGAGACGGGCAGTTACGTTCGTGAAGGGAAACAGAGTCTTGCTGTTTTATTTAAAAGAATAATAAACTACAAGGTCCTTTCCACACGAAAGTGTTAAGTTTAATGTAGTTTTTAAGAGTGACAACTTGTAATTTGGCAATAAAAATGCTGAGAGTGACGATTATAGTTTCCAGTACTGTCTATATCTGAAAGACATTTCAAGATAGTGTGATTAGGACACTGAAATATGTAGTAAAATGTGACACAGCAGTGATTTGGGGATGTCCGTCTATTGATTTGCAGCATTAAACTCATTTGTAAGTGACCTTCTTGAAGACCAGAAAAAATCCCCCACCCCACCCCACTCCTATTTCCTCTATATACTGTAATAAAAAGCGGCAGAAAGTGCTAAAATCAAACAACAAGAACGGTAACAACAAGAAAAGGTTTAAGAAAAGGTTTAGATGATGTCACCGTAGAAATGCCAGAAGCACTAGAAGGATATATAGCAGACAAAATCAACAGAAGCTTTCATTGATATTTAAACACTTGGTACCTACCTCAAGACTTGAAAACAACGGTCTCTTGTGCGTAGCTAAATCAAAATCATTTCGAATATATGGCATTTAGCTTAATTAGTCGCGTGACAAAGATACTAGCAAAGATCGTTTTGTTTAATTAGCCACGTGACAAAGATACTAGCGAAAATAGTTTAGTTTAATTAGCCAGGTTAGAAAGATAATAGCGAAGATAGTTCAAGAAAGAATTAGAAATGAAGTAAATGAGGAAACTTAGTTTAAATTTCAGCAAAATAATGGAGAAAGGAAAGTAATATTACGTACAATGCAGTTAACTGAAAAACATAATGAGTAAAAAAAGAGGCGTTTATGTTTGCTTTATGAACAGTACCAAGGCTTTTGACAAGGAACAACTTAGTGAATACCTTATATTGATTTAGATAATCAGTACATCAAATTAATGAGAAAGTTATACTGAAAATAACCAGGTGTTTTTTTTTTACTTGATACGAACTTTTGTTATTGAAATAACGAGAAGAGGCAGATAAATATGTGTTTTGTCTTTGTTTAACTTGTATACAGAAAAGATCTTTGAAGATGCAAGTGAAATAAGCTCACTCTTCTTTTGCTGCTTTCACTGGTGTTTCTGTTCTCCCGCTAGCTTTTTAAGAGTTTAGCAAATTCTGCATAATCTACCTGTTCGCACCTGTTTACTATAGTTCTTTCCGGGTCAGAATAGGGTTTAAGTATCTGCTACAGGCAGGAACAGCGGGTACGTCAGTGCTGGCTGCCAGCCAGCGGTGTCATAGCTACAGGTGGTTACATGGATTTGTTGTGGGTCAGAGTTGCAGTTGGACAATGAAACACTGGTGTTAGTGGCACAGTTTCTGGCACAGTTATAAATCTTGACAGTGTTCCATAGTAGACTGTAAGTGTTATATATTCGTTCTCTCTTAGTCGCTGTTTCTGCTTTTTTTTTTCTCTCTTTCTCACTGCTTCTGAATGTCTGTCTCACTCCCTCTCCTCTCTCTCTCTCCTTCCCTCTCTCTCTCTATCTCTCTCCTTGTTGCAAGGACACACGAACGTAACCAGTAATGTCAGTGAACTATATTTCCTGCACGAGATCAAACTTTTAAAATATATTTACGGTTATGATTTCCGTTTTTGCCTGATTTGTTCCAAATATGTTTAATATGTACTAAAGGCAGATTTGTAAAGCTGACATTTCTTTGCTCTTTTAGATATCGATTCATTAAAAATATCATCGAGCAAGTATCTTCTAGAAGCACCCGTTATCAAAGATTAAAATTTACATTAATTAAACAGCGCTAGATAAGCAGCCGAAGTAACTACGGTAAAGGTAAAATTCCCGTCTCCATGCCATAAGGCATGTTGGGGATAGGATGTTAGGCTCGTATTTTCCATGACCTTCGGCATGTGAAAGTATGATGTGGTCAGTATCACGCCTGGTCGTATTTACCTTCCCGAAATTCTCTATAAGTAACTAGTGCTGCCGTTATTGGTCTTTTAGCGTTGACTGTAGGACTTGGCAAACAAGTTACTGAGTGATTCATTTTATTGTTAATTAATACCATTTTCCCTCCATTTCTCTAAATCATAGTATATATTTTTTAAAAAATCTCCCTGTTTTTAAGAGGTGTATGTTTTGCTCGAATAAAACGAAAGTGGAGAACTCACAGCCAGGTGCTTTAGTATTCAGTGTAGCAGTCTGTTAACGACGGTTATGCAGCTGTATAAACATTGCTATATTTTTGCGATACTTGAACAAACACAGCAGTGTAAACACTGCTATACGTTTGCGAGACTTGGAAATACATCTAGAGATAAAACAGAAATTGCAAGTAACAGAAACAAGGTCTTGAAAAAACATATAGTACTGTATATTTTTATGGCAAGAAGAAAACAAGCATAGAAGTTCTCAAATAAACTGCAGAACGTTGCTAAGAAACAATAGTCATAAAGAACAGGCAACTTAAGCTCTCTGGCTTTGTGATGATGAGACATAATTTAACAGAACCAGAAAATCAATTAACGTCTGAGCAACGGAGACCGAGAGAGATCACTTGAACTAACCAAGTGGCACAGGATAAGAAAGACATCAGATCTCATTATTTAAGATATGGAGAACTATTTCATTTCATGTCAGCACTTAAACGTTGTGGCTTTAGTGCCCACATTTTCGAGTCGAGTCACTTTTCCTTTTCCAGCTCCAGAGAGGATCCAGAAAAGAAGTTGGATTGACAAGGTCATCTCCGATTAAAGTATAATTGACAAACCAACATATGCATGAGCAGCCGTGTGTGGCTAAGATATGGCTGAGCGGCTGTGTGTGGCTAAGATATACCTGTGCAGCTGTGTGTGGCTAAGATATGCATAAGCGGTTGTGTGTGGCTAAGATATGCCTGAGCAGTTGTGTGTGGCTAAGATATACCTGAACTGAGCAGCTGTGTGTCGTTAAGACATGCTTGAACAGCTGTGTGTGGGTAAGATATGCATGAGCTGAGCAGCTGTGTGTATTTAAGACATGCCTGAGCAGCTGTGTGTGGCTAAGATATGCCTGAGCAGTGTGTGTCCTTAAGATATGCCTGAGCAGGTATGTGTCTTTAAGATATGTCTGAGCAGGTGTTGTCTTTAAGACATGCCTGACAGCTGTGTGTCTTTAAGATATGCCTGAGCAGGTATGTGTGGCTAATATATGCCCGAGCAGCTGTGTGTGGCTAAGATATGCCTGAGCAGCTGTGTGTCTTTAAGATATGCCCGAGCAGCTATATGTGGCTAAGATATGTCTGAGCAGCTGTGTGTAGCTAAGATATGCCTGAGCAGCTATGTGTCGCTAAGATATGTCTGGAGCAGCACTGTTTCCGAGACATATCTGGAGCATCATGTCTCAAAAACATGTCTGGTACAATGCTGTGTCAAGATATATCTGAGGCTTTCATTGTCGGAGAAATGTTGTACTGTATTAAGTTAAAAAAAACAACTGACAGTAGCGATATATAACAAGAAGCAGAATAAATGTAAGGATCCATAAGGGGAGTATCAAGTGAAACAGCATCACATTAGCGATGCAAACTTATCATTTGTCAAACCAGGACACCGTCTTTCTGATATACTCATTCAGCGGGCAGTGTTTCTCGACTACAGATCATGAGACAGGAATGAAGGAAAGAAGTAACAAGGCACAAGGAGTGGTCGTATTTGTCTTATATAGACTTGAGGCTGTATTTAAGGAGTAGTCACAGTTATGTTATATAGATTTGAGGCTGTATTTAAGGAGTGGTCACAGTTGTTTTATATAGACTTGAGTCTATTTAAGGAGTTAGAGGATGCCAAAGAATGAAGTGCTCCCCCACCCGCCACTCCCTACATCACCAGCAGAATATTCGAATACTACAAATATTCTATATATCGAGCCTAGTATCTGTCATATTTCCCCGGTGTACTTCACGAATGCCACACAGTACGGTTAATTCTGGATCAACTGATATTGATTTTTCTCTTCATTCACCATAAGCTACTAATATCTGAAAATGTAGAATTTAATAAATTACTAGATCAGAAATGGTAGGGGAGAAATCAATAGTGGGTTAGTTCATGTCTAACTCGTGTATGTATGGTGATACCATACGTAGCCGTGTAGAGCTTGCCACTAAATATTGTGGGAAAATGTCTTACTCGATTATTTGTGAATACGGGTTACTTGGTAAGTGGGTTTCTGTACTTAAACAGCTCCTCGACACATTTATCCGAAATTTGGAAATCAGAAAAGCTTGAAAATTCCTTCTTTTTTAAATGACGCTTGGAATTTACTGATATGCTACTCATTCGAATCCGTCCGTCACATCTGTTGGTTACGTGTATTACTTGTTTTCGATGTTATTAAAAATATTTATGATTTTTTTTTCTTGAAAAATTAATAAGAATGAAGAAATACTGACCTTAGCGCGGGCTGGAACTAAATAACACAACAAACAAAACAGCCACACAACTTATTTTTTTGTTTAAAAAATAGCCGGCCAAATAAGCATTACACGGAGAACAAAGAAGCCAAACAAGCGTGTACATGGATAACAAAGCAGCCAAACGAGCACGGACACGAAGAGCAAAGCAGCCAAACAAGCACGTAGACGGAGAACAAAGCAACGAAACAAGCATGTACATGGAGAACAAAGTAGCCAAACAAGCACTTATACAGAGAGCAAAGTAACCAAACAAGCACGTACATGGAGAACAAAGCAGACAAACAAGCACGTACACAGAAAACAAAGCAGTCAAACGAGCACGTACACGAAGAGCAAAGCAGCCAAACGAGCACGTACACGAAGCGCAAAGCAACCAAACGAGCACGTACACGAAGAACAAAGCAGACAAACAAGCACGCAAACGGAGCAAAGCAGCCAAAGAGTTTATCAAACATGGATAGTGAAATGAGCACAAAACTTGTCAGACTATACAATTTCTTTGTCTTCATCAGCAGTGAACGTGGATGTAGAGCATGTAATTGTTCTCTCTCTTTGCCTCTCTGCCTTACCCTTTACATTACTTCTTATCATAACATCCATGTTGTCTTGTCTCACTGTTTCTATCTCTATATCACTCTTTCATCCTTTACCTCACTCCTGATCATGATACCCATGCTGTCTTCTCTCTCTCTGTGTTTCTGTTTCTCTATCACTCTTTCATCCTTTATCTCACTCCTGATCATAACATCCATGCTGTTTCCTCTCTCTCAACCTCTTTGTTTCTCTCCCTCTGTATCTATCCCTCGCTCTCTCTCTGTGTTTCACCCTTTACCTCATTCTTAATCATGATATACATGCAGTTTTCACTATCTCTGTTTATCTCCCTCTCAGTCCATCTCTCAGTTTCTCCGTTTATCTATCTCTTGTTTTCATTACCTGTGTATCTCTTTCACTGTTTGTCTTGCTCCTGATCATGACACCCATGTCTTCTCTCTCTCATTCTCTCTCTCTCTCGATATATCATCATCATCATCATGTGCCGTGCCGACTGGCGTTGGCTATTATGCTTCTCCAGAGTATCCGATCCTTCATGTAGGCCATCAGTTCAGTTGGTGATCTCCTCTCACACCATCCCGTCAGACTGTCCAGTATCATTTCTCTTGGTCTTCCTATTGATCTTCTTCCTTCTATTTTTCCTGTTGTTATAATATTTTCAATGCCCCCTCTTCTCATTGCATGTCCTATGAAAGTACATTGTTTCTCTCTTATCTTTTTGACAAGGTTTTTTGTCTCTCCAGCTCTTCTCATACATTCTTCATTAGTTATTTTTGCTGTCCAGGGGATTCGCAACATTCTTCTAATAAACCACATTTCTGCTGCTTCCAATGATTTTTGTACAGACTTGCCTATTGTCCATGATTCACTTCCATATAACAAGATAGGTTCAATATAGCATTTTAGGACTCTTCTAACATTCATTGATAAGGATGTGTTAGCTAATATGTTTCACATTCTCTGAAATGCAGTCTTTGCTTGACCTATTCTGTTCCTAATTTCTATTCTGCATTTCCCATCTGAAGTTATTACTGCTCCAAGGTATTTGAATTTCTGCACCTGCTTTAGAATAGTTCCATTTAATTTAATACTGCATGCTGGTGGATTCTGTTTCTTAGATATAACCATAGTCTCTGTCTTTTTGATGTTCAAAGTAAGGCCTTTCTGTTCACTTCCTTTAGTGACTTTATCCAAGAGATTTTGCAGGTCTTGTTGGTTCTCAGCTATCAGTACTGTGTCGTCAGCATACCGAAGGTTGTTAATATTGTATCCTTCAATTTTTATGCCTGGTTCTGTGATGATTGTTCTTAGAATATTCTCGCTATACAGATATATATATATATATATATATATAATGTATATATATCCATTTACCTCACTCCTGATCAAGACATCCTCACTGTATTTTCTCTTTCTCTGCCCCCTCTCTCTTTCTCCTCTTTCTCTGCCCCCACTCCCTCTTGTCTTTGTCTTACCCTTTACCTCACTTATTATCGTGACATCCACGCTACCTTATGTCTGTTTTTCTCTCACTCCCTCCCTGTCTATCCTCCCTCTTCCCCCACCCTCTCGTTTCTGTCTTACCTTTTACCTCACTTTTTATCATGACATCCATGCTGTCTTGTGTCCCTGTTTCTCCCATTCCTTCCCTCCTTGTCTATCCTCTCTATCCTTCCACCCCCTCTCTCATCTCTGTTTTACCCTTTACCTCACTTCTTATCATGACATCAAGCTGCCTGCCCTATCTGTTTGTCTATTTATCACAAAAACTAGAACTTGAAAACATCGGTCTCTTGTGTGTAGCTAAATCAAAATCATTTCAAATATATGGACTTTAGTTTAATTAGCCATGTGACAAAGATTATTTAGTTTAAGTAGCCACGTGACTCGTTGATGATCTGGAAATGGATGCAACAGCAGCAGGCCATCTTGCTCACAACCGAGAGGCCTACAGGAGTACTGTTTGGGAGGCAAAGTTCCGCAAGGGACATGCAAATGAATGAATGAATGAGCCATGTGACAAAGATAATAACGAAGATCTTTCATTTTAATTAGCTACATGATAAAAGATACTAGCTAAGATTATTTAGTTTAATTAATTAAACACATAATACTGATAATAGTGAAAATCGTTTAGTTAAATTAACCATATGACAAAGATACTGCAAACCTCATTTAGTTGAATTAGCCAAATGATGCAGATACTAGCGAATATCATTTAGTTTAATTAACCACATGACAAGGATAATAGCGAAGATCATTTAGCCTGATTAATCATGTGACAAGGATACTAGCTAAGATCATTTAGTTTAATTAGCCACATGACAAAGATACTAGTTAAGATCATTTAAATTAGCCACGTGGCAAAGATGCTAGCTAAGATCATTTAATTTAATTAGCCACGTGGCAAAGATACTAGCTAAGATTGTTCAAGAAAAAATTAGAAATGAAGTAAATGAGGAAACTTAAATTTTGCAGACAGTGAGAAGAAGATGAACCGAGCTTGTGACATGCATGTTTATTAGTTGTTATTATTACATCAGCATTTGAAAACTGTGCCATGGGATATTTTCAATTTTAGAAGGACATACAGTGATAATTAATATCTTTTTGGAATCACACTAATTTGATTTGCTCAAATTTTCAACATTAAATAAGTTGACAATCTTTTCTACAATTTACTTTTATATTTGAGATATGTTGTTGTTTGAAGAGTTTTTCAGATATCATGGGCACAAAAAAAGAACATTATCCATACTACAAGAACTTAATATTGAAGAAGGTTGGCTAGTAAAGAGGATTAAACAGAGAAAACTTAAATATTTTGGACATATTAAATGTCATGATAATCTAGAGAAGACCATCTTGGAAGTATACATAATAGGAAAAAGAAAGAGAGGAAGACCAAGGTGAAGGTGGGTGCAAGACATCGTTGACAATCTGCAGATGGATGCATCAGCAGCAGGGCATTTTGCTTACAGCCAAGAGACCTACAGGAGAGCTGTTAGAGAGACAATGTTCCGTAAGGACATGCAAATGACTGACTGACTGTTGTTTGTGCATATTTTCAGCTACTCCAGTAATGTCACTTCCTTGTTTCTTAGATTTATTATGCATGAATATCTATTCTCATAGTCTGTCGGTAATCTAAATAACCAAAGTTATCTTCAAGTTCTTTGAAATTCAGTCATTTGTTTTGTAAAATTTTAACACTCATGCATACAGTGGAATGATTTGTAGCATTAATAAGATGTGTGAGAGTGGGAGAAAGATTGACTAACCACAGATCTGTGTTAGACTTGTGAACAAGTGTAAGTATAAGAAATATAACCATGTTATCTAGATTTTGGTTTTACTTTGATGTGAATCGTGACCATTGTCTCCTGTGGGTATTATGTCTGAAAGTTTTGTCTCCAGAGTGCTCACTTCTGAGAAAACTAAAGCATCATTTAATGACCAGCTATCATAATATAGCTAGTAAATTATATCACCAGAGACTAGTAACAACAACAACAAAATGCATTTTTAAAAGAGCATCAATACCAAGCAATACTTTGCTAACATCCTAAAAGGTAGAACAGAGTTGTGAAGTGTCTTATACCATAACATAAGAACTAATTTTACTAGGCAGTGTATCATATCGTCATCATTATATTTGGTGAATTTGCTGCACTTAAAGGTACGTTATCCAACAGTGTGATCATTTACAGAACTCAGGACATGACTGAAAACCTTAATGATTCAGCCAGTAGAAAAAAATTGAGGAAATTAAGTTATAACTAGATGAGACAACAGGTAGTAAAAAGGATGCTTAATTGATTGGCTATGCATGGCTAATAGATCATGACAGAATTGCAAAAAATGTCTTTTATTAAAAAGTATCATTGTGGGTGTAGAGATAGAAGGTTTGTTTTGATGTTGCTGACATTTTAATGTGTGGAAACAGCTTATGCTAGGTTCATTTCATCAACATCTGTGCTAATGACAGCCACTGTATGTCTTGCTGTTGTGGAGAACTTAAGGAGAGAAATAGAACACTGGTCTCTTTTTTGATGAAAAAAAAAAATAAAAAAAACATATATATATATATATATATATATACATGTATATATAACTACAAAAGCAGCATTAATCTTCAAGAATCTTGAGAACATATGGAATTCAAAAGTTACAAGCACAAAAACAAAGTTAAGACTATTCAATTCAAATGTAATATCCAAACCCTCATTTATGCATGCAAAAGCTGGAAAACAACTAAAGAAATAGACAAGAAATTAGACTCTTTTGAAAACAAATGCCTAAGGAAAATACTCGGCATCAAGTGGAGTGAATTCAAGAACAATGCAGAGATAAGACAGATGACTGAACATCAACCAGTCTCATGGGTGATCAGGAAAAGGAGATGGATGGACATATGTTGGTCACGTGATGAGAAGAAATGATCAGAGAATCTCAAAACAAGCTATCAAGTGGAACACAACAGGCCAAAAAAAAAAAGAGGCAGACCACGTGAAACTCTAAAGAGGACATTGTTAAGAGAGGCCAAATTAATAGGCGTAAAATCCCTTGATGAGGTTGAAAAGCTCACAGAAAGCAAGAAAAATTGGCGAACTACCTTGCGAGCCCTATGTGACATTTAACGGCACAGGAAGGATATATATATATTTTTTTTAAAAATAATTTTGGTAATCATACAGTACAAGTATGCAATACTAGACTGTACTTTCACTCATTATAAAACTGTCTGGAGATAAACTTATAAGAAAAACCTCCACTTATTCTACTTTTGTATTTGCTTTCTCTAGCTCTGATCACTTCTTTGAGGAAGATTTGGTATGGCCAGACCCTGAAAATGTCTTCAAAAAGGCTAGTGGAATAAAGCCTTCAGTTTTGTGTGCTGAACTGAAGCATCTAAATGTTGGCGGAATGGACCTGGGACCCAAAACCCGATGCCAGTCAGCTCTGACTGTCAGAAAGAGGCCACGACCCAAAAATCTTCCATGGAATGTGGTTGTTATTGACAGTGGTAAGTGGGGTGTATGTCATAGAAATAGAGTTTAATGACTGAATGCAGTTTTGATGCCTTTACATTAGAAAGGCAGAAAGGCAGTTATGAATATTCTGACATTCTCAGATGAATAGGTACATCATGTATAGGTGGCAGAATAATCATAAATAGATGTAAAGTTCAAACTGATTGATTGACTTATTGATGTGTTGCTATCATTATCATTTATTTCAGACCCTCCACTTGTTGATGAAGATGATGTGGTAAGTAAACATGGTCTGCTCTTTCTTATGTCTTTACCTATCAGTTACATGAACAGAAAATTTAGTCTGTAGCCACTCAGACAGAAACTTCAGTCTGTACTAATCATGCAGACAGAAAATTTAATCTGTACTAGGCACTCAGATAGAAGATTTAGACTATACCAGCCATGTGGACAGAAACTTCAGTCTATACTAGACATTCAGATAGAAGATTTAGACTGTACCAGCCATGTGGACAGAAACTTCAGTCTGTACTGGGCACTCAGATAGAAAATTTAGACTGTACCAGCCATGTTGATGAAACTTAGTTTGTACTAGACACTCAAATACTTCAATCTGTACTAGTCACACAGTACCAGTCTGTACCAGTCTCTTGGAAAAAGAGATAATGTTATCCACAGACCTGTTATTTTCAGGTTTACAGAATGATAGAAAGTCACTTTTATTGATCATATTTTTCCAAACACAGTAGTTATGAAAGCACTGCAGTTGCAGTTCTGTTTCTTTTCAGTTGGTTTCTTTTGTCTGGAATGAGCTCATTGTTACTATTTTTGTCATATATTTTGTCTGTTAGTCTTTGCTTCATGTATCTTGTGTTTGTTAAACTTTGCTTCAATTGTGTGTGTGTTTGTCAGTCCTTGCTTCACTTGTCTTGTGTGTTTGTCAGTCCTTATCTCACTTACCTTGTGTGTTTGTCAGTCCTTATCTCACTTATCTTGTATGTTTATCAGTCCTTGCTTCACTTGTTTTGCATGTTTGTCAGTCCTTGCCTCATTTTGTGTGTTTGTCTGTCCTTGCCTCACTTATCTTGTGTGTTTGAGATTTTTACCCCACCTATCTTGTGTCTGTCAGTCTTTGTCTCGCTTTATCTTGTGTATTTGTCAGTCATTGCTTCACTTATCTGTGGAGCAAGGTTTTCAGATTCCTGATAGATATATTTCCCTCAGCTGCTTTTTGGTATGTTTTTTCAGTGATTTCCTTAGAGACATTCACTATGAACATTTGGTGCTTATTCATAGCAGATAACTAGGAGGAAGGCTGGAATTCTGCAAGATGACATTTATGCTAGTAGCAAATGTATTTCTAAAATAACATTAACATGGAATCACATGCCACTGAGTCCAAGACATTAACCAACAAACTCTTTACAACGATAACATAAGATTTACTCCCTTTGAACACTTATTATTTCAGTCTGTGTCTGTCTAGTCTCACTTTCTCTTTTTCTCTCCCTTCTATCCTTCTGTGATTTAAATTTTTTTCCCCAAACATGGATCAAAGGATCTGAAGCCAAAATAATTGGTCAAGAGCAGTATAAAGGGATATTTTAACCTTGCATGCTGTTGATAGAAGTTGTAACTGTAACTGTAAAAAAGGGCCCTATTTCTGTTGCTGGTCCTGGGGAACAGCTTTATTACACTTTAGACATGCCCATATGTTCAGTCTTTGACATCAGGATTTCCTTCAGTGTTTTTAGGGAGATGACTCCAATGTTGTGTTGATTGCATGTTGCCCATGATCTAGCATTTGATAGAAGCATGGCAGTTTATAGACCATTATGTAAAATCTATTTCATAATCAGGGATAAAGGTATGATTTTGTGAGTGGAGTGTAGCGGGCAGTCAGTTAAGTGATTTCCAAAGTATAAATATGTAGCTGATTTGGCAGGATGCAGTAGGCAGTCAGTTAAATAAGGTACAAAAGATACAAATGATGAATGATACATTTTACAGTTGATTTGGCAGGATAGAGTGGGCAGTCAATTAAGTAAGGAATAAAGAATACATATACAATTGATTGAATAGGATACAGTGGTCATTTAAATGAGGTATGAGAGGCTGTTTACAAGCTGGTTTAGCATTTTCTTATCTGTCCAATACTGGTTATTATTTTCTATTTGGTTTCTAAAAGGGGGCAAAGATGCTGTCCTTTTTGGCAATCAGCAACCCATTTCTGACATACTAGCATCAGGGTTGACAAAAACTGACCAAGACCCTCTTCCACTTCACTGTTGGTACCCCTAGTAACAGGTCTAGCCATAGTCCCCATGGTGGTGGAGTCTGCCAAAGAAGTGTTGCACACTCCCTGCTTTTTAGCTTCATGCAGGGACTGAAAAAATAACTGTTATGACCCACTGTCACTCTTAAAGAGTGTTATGTAGCAACATCTTCACTGTATTGGCTGCAGAGAACACCCCAGCTTGCAGTTACAGTGAGATTGAAGAAGAAAAAAGAAGAAGAATCAGTTTCTGAAATTGGTGGAAATATGAAGAGCTAGACAGAAAATTTAACTTCATCATCCACACATTCACACAAGTCTTGTCGTTGTAACTCTTCATCATCCACGCATTCACACAAATCTTGTCATTGTAACTCTTCATCATCCACGCATTCACACAAGTCTTGTCATTGTAACTTGCAGAGAAATGATTCAAGTGATGAGGTCATGCTACACTGAATCAGGGCAAAGCTTCTTAACTGACCTATCTGTTGCTTCATAGACTTAAGCATTATTAAGAACTACTTAATGCTGTAGTCTTTTGTTACATGTGTGACATGCCGACTTAGGTACACATTATATATTGTAACCTCTAAAATATTTGTATAAACTATAAAAGAAGAATGATCACTGATCACAACTGAAGAGGGGATGCATATCATCAAATCATGAAAAGTGATAATGTTCACTAGATGTAAGAGAAAACCTGAATTTTGTGAAAGTTTACTTTTGCAGGAAAGAATGTATACTGATTTTTTTTTTATCCATTGATCAGGAAAATGTTCATGTTTAGTCCATTGTAAAGTTGCTGCTTTTTAAAAACTTGTACATGTATTGAAACATATTAGCTAACACATCTTTATCAATGAATGTTAGAAAACGAGTCCTAAAATGCTATATTGAACCTATCTTGTTATATGGAAGTGAATCATGGACAATAGGCAAGTCTGCACAAAAATCATTGGAAGCAGCAGAAATGTGGTTTATTAGAAGAATGTTGCGAATCCCCTGGACAGCAAAAATAACTAACGAAGAATGTATGAGAAGAGCTGGAGAGACAAAAAACCTTGTCAGAAAGATAAGAGAGAGACAATGTGCTTTCATAGGACATGCAATGAGAAGAGGGGGCATTGAAAATATTATAACAACAGGAAAAATAGAAGGAAGAAGATCAATAGGAAGACTAAGAGAAATGATACTGGACAGTCTGACGGGATGGTGTGAGAGGAGATCACCAACTGAACTGATGGCCTGCATGAAGGATCGGGTACTCTGGAGAAGCATAATAGTCAGTGCCAGTCGGCATGGCACCTGATGATGATGATGACATGTGTTGGTTTCATCACATTTAGTTCTGGAACTTAAGACAATAACCTTCTATGATCATGCAAAATATTAAAATTTGTGACTCATATGTCATGTACAAAATGGAGAAATACATGAATGTATGTGTATTTGTGTCCATTTCACTCTAAAACTTGTTAAATTTTTTTTTTTTTTTAAATAATGGTCCATGAGCAACATTTCAAGTATTTCAAATGTTGACTGTGACTTTGCTGTTAAGTCATATTGTCAGGTGTCAGAACGAAATGTCAGGCCCTGTCTGTATTATATTTGTTTTGTTTCTTATGACAACCATTATTTTCACTCTCTCTCTCCACCACCAGCCCCCTCCACCTGCGACACCACCCCACCTTTTCCTTCCACAAAAAAATAAAAAACAAAATAAAAGTTTTAAAAAATGGGTTATCTGTATATGAGTGGTGATTGATAAGTTCTCGGCATAAGGTACAATGGATTATTTGTGGACAACTTTTTGGGTTATTTCTCAACATAGTCCCTTTGCAAGTTTATGCACTTAGTCCAGTGATCCTGGAGCATATGGATCCCTTCTTTGTAAAGGTCAGCATATTGTGCCAGTAGAAAGTGGTCTACATCATGAATGATGTCATCATCTGAAGCAGTTTTGCGACAGCTGAGCTTCTTTTTGAGTTTGGTAAACAGGTAATAGTCAGAAGGGGTCAAATATGGGGAATAAGAAGCTGGAAGCTGCATTCATGAATAGCAGCCATTGCCACCGCTGACTTGTGAACTAGAGCATTGTCTTGCTGAAAGATGACTCGTCTCGTCAATTTCACTCAACGCTTTTCCTTCAGTTTGACCCGCAGCTGCTTCACAAGATTAGTGTAATAGGCCCTGGTGATCGTTCTATCCTTTTTAAGATAGTCTACCAATAGACATCTTCTGAATCCCAAAAGATGGAAGCCATCACTTTGCCTTCAGACAGAAACACCCTTGCTTTCTTTGGAGGTGGGGATCCATGATGTTTCCACTGCTTTGAGTGTTCTTTGGTTTCTGGTTGAAAATGATGAACCCAAGTCTTATCCATAATCATAAATTGCTGAAGAAACTTTTCAGGATCTGGAAAAAATGGCCAAGATTGTCTCTTGACATGTTGAGACGCTGTTGTTTGTGATCAGCTCCAAGAAGTTTCAGGACCCATCAAGCAGAGACCTTTGTCATTTGAAGATCATCATAAAAAATGGCATGAACATGTTCCTGGGATATGCCCAACTCAGTAGCAATGTGCCGATCAGTTAGTTGTGGATCCTCCATTATCATGTCATAGATTCTGCCGGTGGTTTCATTGGTGGTTACTGTTCTTGTTCTTCTTGGAAGGGATCATCTTCCAGACTCTCCCTTCCATGTTTGAATTGAGCTGCCGTTTTCTTCGCTGTACTGTAAGAAAGGACACTCTCCCCTAGAGTCATTACTGTATCCTAATGGATCTCCTTCAATGATAAGCCCTTGATGCAGAGGTAGCAAATGACTGCTCGATGATAAATTATATCCATTTTCTCAATTTCTGCCACCCCTTACCACTTCAGTAGCTTGTAAAAAAAATTGGTTGCAGTTATTCTTAAAACTTTAATCTTACATTAACCTGATCTACAAATGCACCTAATATCAACTGTGTGTTTCAAGTATTTGTACCTTATGCCAAGAACTTATCAATCACCCCTTGTAGCATGGTCCCTGCTGTTACTTCATTAGAAAAAAAAATCAACCTACAAAGGTTAGATGTTTGTTATGTTTGTATATTAAAAATCCAAGACACTTCAGTCACTCATATTTAAATGTATATAACACATGGAAGAACCTACTTAAGTGCATTGAAGTATCTAGAACAATCTTGAAACAAGTGCATACATTCAAATACTTTGGCATATTACTAACATCAGGTGAGAAATGCTCCTCTGAAATAAAGAAAAGAATGTGCCAAGGCAAAACAGCTTTCAAACGAATGAGAAATATCTTATGTAGTATGTCTCTATCACTGAACATCAGAAAAATAATTCTAAAATGCAATGAAAGTCTATGGGCAAATAACAAATCAGTGCAAAAGTCACTAGAGGCAACAGAGGTGTGATTTCTTAGAGTAAAGTGAGCATTTAGTAAACAAATAAAGAATGTTTTACAAAAGCAAATGAAGAAGGGAACCTGGTACTCAGACAATTTGTGTGGCTAGGTTTCTGATACTCATGCTATGTGTGGCTAGGTTTCTGGTACTCGGATAGACCATGTATGACTAGATTTTTTTATATCCAAGACAGACAGTTTGTGTGGGTAGTTTTCTGATACTCAGTCAGTATGTTTGGGTAGATTTCTTATCCTCAGATAAATAAGTTAAATTGTGATTTTAATATTACCTCAGATTATTGAATTCAGAATTCATTCATTCATTCATACATTTATTTGCATGTCCCTTGCAGAACTTTGCTTCCCTAACAGCACTCCTGTAGGCTTCTCGGTTGTGAGCAAGATGGCCTGCTGCTGATGCATCCATTTGCAGATCATCAACAATATCTTGCAACCATCTTCGGCTTGGTCTTCCTCTCTTTCTTTTTCCCATTATGTACCCTTCCAAGACGGTTTTCTCAAATAATCATGACGTTTAATGTGTCCAAAATATTTAAGTTTTCTCTCTTTAATTCTCTTTACTAGCCAGCCTTCTTCAGTATTACGTTCTTGTAGTATGAATAGATCTGTTCTTTTTTTGTGTCCATGATATTTGAAGAACTCTTCTGTAGCATTTACATTCAAAGGCATTTATGTGTTTCTCAGCTGTTTTGTTAAGTTTCCAGGTCTCACAGGCATATGTTGCGATGAGAAAGATGCATGCCCTTAAAAATCTTATTTTTGTAGTTCTGTCTGCTCCTCTCCACAGATTTTTTATTTGTTTTACTTTCTGAAGAGCGATAGATGTCCTCCTTTTAATTTCCCTCATTGTATCTCCATTATTAGTTAGTAGTGATCCAAGATATTCAAAACTCTCCACTTCTCCCAGTTTTTCCTCATTGATACATATTTCAGTTGCCTTGTTTGTTTTGTCAGTTGTCATCAATTTAGTTTTCTTTGCATTAAGATAGAGGTTCTGCTCTTCGCTGTTCTTGCGGACTGACATAATTAGTTTTTCCATTCTTTTTTGTGTTGTGGACAGCAATACTGTGTCATCAGCATATCTAATCTCTGGTATTTCATAACCTCCAACTGTTATGGCATCGTAATATTCTTTGTCTACATCTTCTCTAACATTCCTCATTATATTTTCAGTATACAAGCTAAATAAGTAGAGTGACAATATGCACCCCTGACGGACCCCTTGTTTTATGTCAAACCAAGTTGTTGTTTCACCATTTATTCTTACTGCTGCTTGCTGGTCTAGATACAGCAGTGATGTTAATTGTATCAAATGTGTTGGAAATCCCATTTTTTCCATTATTTCCCAAAGTTTCTGGTGTTGTACACAATCAAATGCCTTTGAGTAGTCTATAAAGGATAAATATAGATTCACATTAAACTCTCTGCATTTCTCTATTATTAATCTTAGATTGAATATATGATCTCTTGATCCTCTTCCTTGCCTGAAACCAGCTTGGACCATACTGACTTCTTCTTCTATTTTCTTTCGAAGTCTACCCATTATGATTTTTAACATACTTTTACTGGCATGACTTATCAGAGCAACAGTTCCGTAGTTGGTGCATAATTTCAGGTTACCCTTTTTTGGCAGTGGTATGAATACAGTTCTTTTCCATTCTTTTGGCCAAACACCTGAATGCCATATCTTTTTACATAGTGCATGATAGATTGTTGCACATTCCTTTCCTCCTGCTTTAATAAATTCAGCTGTTATCTCATCACATCCTGGTGATTAACCATTTTTCAGATTCTTTATTGCCCATAAAACTTCTTCCATTGTCGGTTCAGGTTCTTTCTCCTCCAATAATAATTCACACTGTTGATTTCTGCTTCCACAGTCGGTTGTTTCATACATTCTTTTGCAATATTCCTTCCATCTTTCTAGAATTTCCTCTGTCTCTGTCAGGGTATTCCCCATCTCATCACAAATTACATTTAGCTTAGGTGTGACATTTCTCGTCAATGTCTTCATTTCTTTAAACATTTCACTATCTCTTCCACACTTCTGATGTTCTTCTATTCTTTCACAACAATCTTGTATGTATTGTTTTTTGTCTTTTCTTATGTTTCTTCGTACTTCTTTTGTTAAAGTTTTATATTTATCTTTGTTGTTGTTTGTCACTTTCCATTGCATCTTCATTTCTCTACATTGAGTAGTCTATAAAGGCTAAATATAGATTCACATTAAACTCTCTGCATTTCTCTATTATTAATCTTATGTTGAATATATGATCTCTTGATCCTCTTCCTTGCCTGAAACCAGCTTGGACCATATTGACTTCTATTTTCTTACGAAGTCTAACCATTATGATTTTTAACATACTTTTACTGGCATGACTAATCAGGACAACAGTTATGTAGTTTATGCATGATTTCAGAATATTGAATATATATTAAAAAATAAATCATAATATTGAATATTCAGAATATTGAATTCCTACAATAAAAGTCATGGAAAACATTACTGTAGACATAGGCTCGAGTACTGCCAGAAATGTTCATATGTCTATTGTATAATAGTATAAAATTGTATTTATTTGATAATTAGAAGAATTAAGTGACTGAATGGTGATATGAGAAGATTGGAGCACAGGATGATGCATGAAGATCAGTCAGAATGAAAATTTGAATCTTGAAATTAATCACAGAAAACTGTAAATGCTAATTTTGTTTTATTTTTTTGCAGGATGAGTACCTCGTTCATGATCCACTTTTTGTGGAGTTTTTCAATGCTTTCTTGGCTCTCCCAGTAAGGATGGTTTTCTCAATTACCACTGAAAATTTTCATTCTTTTACTATTCATACTGAAAATGGGGCATCAGTGACACAGAACTGACAAGCTGACATCAAGGTTGGTGAATCATAACTGACCAAGACCCTTTCCTACTTCACTATTGGTACCACCCAGTAACAAGCCTAGCTTGGCTAATGGGGCAGGGATCACCATTGTCCCCACAGTGGTGGAATCTGCTAAAGAAGTATTGCACACCTCCTGCATTTTAGCTGCAGGGACTGAAAAAATAGCTTCCATGACCTGCTCCCAGGCTGACAGCATTGCTGTGCCTCAACATCCTAACTGCATCAGCAGCAAAAAAGATCTGCTCGTAGTTCCAGAGAGATTAAAGAAGAAGATTTATCATGAAAATAGATGAATCTGGTGTTTCAGTGCACATGGTGGTATCAGTACTCTTCTTTTTCAGCTTTCTGAGCCATTAATGCTCATTGCTGCAGATAAAGTTCACCTCCATTCCTCTATATTCCTAATCTTCTCTCTCCAGTTAGTGACACCAGTTTCTTTTATATGCTCTTCTATGAACTTGTGTTGCATCACAACTTATCAAGTGGAGCACAACAGGCTGAAGAAAAAGAGGTTGACAGTGTGAAACTCTAAAGAGGACATTGTTAAGAGAGGCCAAATTAGTAGGCATAAAATCCCTTGATGAGATTGGAAAACTCGCTGAAAACAGTAAAAGTTGGTGAACTACCATGTGAGCCCTATGTGACATTTAACGGCATGGGAAGGATGTAAGATGTAAGAAGATGAATGATAAAAGCTTCCAGTGAATGCAAAAATGACTGATAAACATTACCATTTTCAGTCAGATCTAATTTAACTGAAGTATTAATTAGATTGGGCAGTCAGACAGAAATATTATTTTAAGTATTGAAATATTACAACTCAGATTTAGATTTTATTTTTAGTAGAAATATTTGAATATTATCATGTTTATGTAATATCACCAGTGTTTTAAAAAAATTTGCTCCTTATAAGTCAACAAAAAATATGGATTAGATATTCATAATATTCATTATAAAGCTTGAAGGCTCTTTATACAATATTTCATGTACATATTCTTTTGTGTGTGTAGTACTTTATATTTTAGAATTTCATACATTTGCATTTTCTTAATATGATGTCATTTGTAGTGTGTTTAGTTTACCATTAAAATATATGTTTTCATCTAGTACTAGTTTTTACATGCAGTTTAAAAATTTTTCCCTCATGTTTTTAGAATACTTCTTGAGTTTTGGTGTTGCAAAAAAAAAAAATTCAGATAATGAGATTTTTTTTTCTCATATAATCACTGAAAACTTTAGTATCCTGTCTTTACATTCATCAGTCATTTCCTGAACCTGTATGCTTTAACATTGAAAGTGGAGGATTTGAAGTAGTTACTGACAGCAAGCAAAAACTGGCACAACAGATAAAAGAGGCTGTGCGATCACAAAATGACACAGACAAAATGTATGAGACTCGGAAACACGCCTTCTCAGACATTCCTGTTGTGCCAATAGAGGATACCCAGGGTCCAGAGAAGGAGAAGATTAATACATCATTTGATGTTATGGTTTGTAAGATGTTTGCCTTATTTGTTTGATGTCATGGTTTGTAGGATGTCTACCTTGTTTGTTTGATTATATGGTTTGTAGGGTGTCTGCTTTATTTGTTTGTTGTCATGCTTTGTAAGATGTCTGCCTTGTTTGTTTGATGTTATGGTTCATAAGATGTTTGCGTTGCTATTTGATGTCATGGTTGTAAGATGTCTGTCTTGTTTGTTTGATGCCATGTTCTGTAAGATATCTTCTTTGTTTGTTTGATGTCATTGTTTGTAAAATGTGCGCCTTGTTTATTTGATGTCATGTTTTGTAGAATGTCTGCTTTGTTTTGTTTAATGTCATGGTTTATAAGATGTCTTTTGTTTGTTTGATATCATGGTTTGTAAGATGTCTTTATTTTTTTTTTAATGTCATGTTTTATAAGATGTATTATGCATGTATGTATACATTTGTTTGTTTCTTTCCATATGCATTTAGAACTATATTAGTGAAGGACATATTTATTTAATTCTTGCCATATGCGTATAAAACTATAATAGAGAAGGACAGGAAAGAATAGACTGTGAATATCAATAATTGTCAGTGTTATAAGAATAATTATAAAAGATGAGTTGTCTTCAATATTAAGATTTTTTAAACCTCATTAGGCTTTAAACAAAGAGCAAGGAATTCTGTGGGTGAAGTCAGCAAGATTGCCACTATTTCTTGAGAGTGACTATTACTTCCAGTATCGTTTGGCAAAAGTCATTTCTCAGGCCAGTATCTTCAATGAGAATGGAGAGTTTGTGGTAATGAAAATTGACTACACAACCAAACAAAAAACCAAGAAAAAGACAGTAAGTTACCAGTTTGTGAATAGTCTTCTCAAAATTCTGCATTCTCAAGCATGTCAAATGTAGCTTTTTTCTTTATTCAGTGCTCTTATTTATTTAAGGTCTAATTTCATGCAATTTGTGAATGTTATTTGTTAGTTTTATGTGTGAAAATAAGTTTTTTGTTCCTTCTTTAAACTTGCCTCATATTTCCTTCACAGAGCTGTTCCCTCCATCTAACCTTGGCATGATCTTTTATTAAATTTACTGTTTTCTGAAAATGTGAAGAAGAAAAAGAAAGATTGCATTTGGAAGAATGTCATGAAGTTAAAAATAGTTTCATAATTTTGCACACTTTCATTAAAACGATAAAAGTAGTTCATGACTAGTGAATGAGCAGAGCAACAAGCTGCACTGGAAACAGAAATGAGCAGTATTATTAAAAATTATTATTTAGAGAAAGAGAGAGAGAGAGAGAAATAATGGAGGTACAGTTAAAACACATTTTTGATTTTTTTAATGACCAGAGAAATAAACAACTGGAAATAAATACTAACAGTGAAGGACATGGAGAAGAAGAACAGAAAGGATGTTGAGCAATAGAGGGCTCACCTGGGCAAGAGCAGAAAAAAAGGCGAAGGACAGGCATTTGTGGAAAACCCTTGCAGAAGCCCCATGTGCCCTGGGCACTTAAGGTTCAGAGAGAGAGAGAGAGAGAGTGAAGGACTAGCAATATTAGAAACTACAGTTAGATATGTATTCATTCTTTTATATTGAATTAGGGAGCAGAATAGGCATGATTAGCCTGCGAAATTACCAAACACTTTAGATGTGAGAGAAATAAAACTAGTAAGAGGATAGTTAAGAACAGAACCTCTGGATTCTAGTGTAACAAGCAACCAACAAGCCACTAGAGTACAACAAATGAACTTATCAGCCACTAGAAGACAACACATGAACTTATCAGTCACTAAAATACAACACATGAACTAATCAGTCACTAGAAGACAACACATGAACTTATCAGTCACTAAAATACAAAATATGAATTTATCAGTCACTAAAATACAACACATGAACTTATCAGCCACTAGAAGACAACACATGAACTTATCAGTCACTAAAATACAACACATGAACTTATCAGTCATTAAAATACAACACGTGAACTTATCAGTCACTAGAATACAACACATGAACCTGTCAACTACAGAAGATGATACATGAACCTGTCAGCTACAGAAGACAACACATGAACCTGTCAACTACAGAAGACAACAAATGAACCTTTCACCTACAGAAGACGACACATGAACCTGTCTGCTACAGAAGACGACACATGAACCTGTCAACTACAGAAGACAACACATGAACCTGTCAACTACAGAAGACAGCACATGAACCTGTCAGCTACAGAAGACAACAAATGAACCTGTCAGCTACAGAAAACAACAAATGAACCTGTCAGCTACAGAAGACAACACATGAACCTTTCAGCTACAGAAGATGACACATGAACCTGTCTGCTACAGAAGACAACACATGAACCTGTCAACTACAGAAGACAACACATGAATCTGTCAGCTACAGAAGACAACACATGAACCTGTCAGCTACAGAAGATGATACATGAACCTGTCAACTACAGAAGACAACAAATGAACCTGTCAGCTGCAGAAGACAACACATGAATCTGTCAGCTACAGAAGACAACACATGAACCTGTCAGCTACAGAAGATGATACATGAACCTGTCTGCTACAGAAGATGATACATGAACCTGTCTGCTACAGAAGACAACACATGAGCATGTCAGCTACAGAAGACAACACATGAACCTGTCAGCTACAGAAGACAACAAATGAACCTGTCAGCTACAGAGGACAAGTCATGAGCCTGTCAACTACAGAAGACAACAAATGAACCTTTCAGCTACAGAAGACAACACATGAATCTGTCAGCTACAGAAGACAACACATGAACCTTTCAGCTACAGAAGACAACACATGAATCTGTCAGCTACAGAAGACAACACATGAATCTGTCAGCTACAGAAAACAACACATGAACCTGTCAGCTACAGAAGACAACAAATGAACCTGTCAGCTACAGAAGATAATAAATTAACCTGTCAACTACAGAAGACAGTACATGAACCAGTCAGAAAAATGCCAGAATCTAAGTTGAAAACATGTCACAATATGACAAGCATAAACATGTCAAAACAACAATTTGTCACAATTTGAGAACAGAACCATATCACATTACAAGCAGAAACACTTGTCACAATTTGACAGCAGAAATATGTCACAGTTTAACAAGTGGAAAACACTTGTCACTGTTTGACAAGCAGAAACATACCATGGTACAAATGGAAAACACTTGTCACTGTTTAACAAATAAAAACGTATCACAATACAACAAGTAGAAAACACTTGTACTCTAACAAATAGAAACATATCACAATACAACTAGTAGAAAACACTTGTCACAACTTGAGAAGCAGAAGGATCTTGGTTGAGAAAAGAGTGCAAAGAGATGGATGGTTTATTTTACCATGAAACAAACTGACAGTGTCTTAAGTGGGAGGTATTTAGTTTCCATGTTATAAAATTCTAGGTTGAGGAGCTCCCCCCGAGCCAAGAGGAGATAATTATAAAACAGATGTTTGTCAGTTTTGGAGATCTGAAAGGAGCAGCCAAAGAAGCTTGGTTCACTCAGGCTAAGGGGCAACTGAAGACTGAGCCAACATACACCACCCAGACCTCAAGATTCAGTGTTGCTGCAGGAGATTCAGCTTTAGCAATAAAGCCTAGCAAGAAGAGTTCTGTTTTTCAGAGTCATTATTTTGGTGTCTACACACCAGGTAATACTATTTTTGCTACTCACCAGGTAATACTGCTTTTGTTACTGACCAGGTAATACTGTTTTTACTACTCACCAGGTAATATTGATTTTGCTATGCCTGGTAATACTATTTCTGCTTTTATTTAACTTTCTCATTTAAAAGTGGGAAATTGGCTGACTAGCCATAAAAGCCTATTTTGTCCTGGCATAACCCCACAATAGAACACTGCATTTAAAACCCATGTCTGCAAACATGCAGTATCCTCCACCATCCTTCAGAGCAGTTTCTGCTTTGTGTAAATCATCCCATATGTGTAGTCTGAAACATAATGCTTCATCTTTCTCTCCATACCAGCTATGTTCTTTTCTCTTTTGTGATCTTTATCTTGCACATTAGTTAGTTAGTTACTTGGGCCAAAGGTGACGCATAGAGCAGGAGACAAGGCTCTCCATGTCTGATGATTCTTTTAGATCTTCAGTGTTTCTGATGAGCATTGTTGAACACTCCTTGGTGATAATGCTTCTTAGTGTGTCTTTGGGTCTTCCCCGCTTTCTTTTACCCCCTGGTGACCACGTAAATGCTTGATGTGGGAGTCATTTTTGGTCCATTCTAAGTACGTGGCTAATGTAGTTCCAGCGACATCTTCTGATAAAGTTTGATACGTAGTCTTGTTTAGTTTCTTGTCTTATTGATGTAACTGATCTGAAGACATGCCAACAGATATTTAGCAGTCTTCGAAAGCACTTATTTTCAAAAGCACATTGCAGAAGTTAAAATTGGAAGACCAGTCTAGATGTATGCCTTATGTATGTATAGCAGATTTTTTAATCCACTATCTTTTTCAAAACATATCAGGCAAAGCTTCATGCTGGTTATAATACACATGTATTGAGCAGTGGCAACAAGCGGTCTAAGTACTTAACTTTTCATACCAGTTTTATATCACAGAATACCTGTGAAGTGTGCCAGTATCCAGTTTTTCAGTTCTGGGAAACAGGAAATGAGAATGAAGTGTTCCTCCTCCCCTCCTCCTCCAACAACAAACACACATATGCAGAGAGAGTATGTGTGTGGGTGTGGGTGGGTGGATGGATTTAGGGGGGGTTAAAAGAACTAATATATTTTTGTGAAAGATTTTAGGAAAGAGATAAGCAGGAATTGTATGGTTGTTATGCTGTCAGTGATAGAGTTTCTGAGTGTTTTTTCCCCCTAATAGTAAACATTAGTACTACAGTGTCATTTGCTCTGTGTTCTGCCTTTATGAAATTTATACACTTCTGTAACTTTCCAGAACTCTGAAGTATGTTCCTGACACAAGAGAACCAGGATCTGAATACCATCAAAACTGTCCCTTATATAAAGCTGAGTTTTTATAAGGACATCATTTTTTTTTCTTCACAGGCCTTACTGGACCTAATGACACTGAACCTCCTATTCATGATGTGAACAAGTTAGAAGAACGAAAGAAGAGAAGAGAAAGACCATTTACTCCTCGACCAGCTGACAGAATACATGCTGACACAGCCATGCTGAGAGCAAACCTTTCAAAAGACCCAAATGCAGATGAAGAAATGGTGCCAGCTGGACATGTAGTTTTCATGTGGCCAAAACAAGACATGCAGAAAATCTCTTCTGAATCAAATTTTGAAGATAAAGAGGACAGGGAAGCCAAATTTGCACAGCGCATGAAAGAACACCAGATCATTGACCAGATATACAGTGATGGTTCGTGGGAAGAAGGGGGCACAGGGAATATTGTTCTGAAGTCACTTGATGAGCTGGGAGCTGTCATTGTTGGAGCTGTCATGAAGAAAACTGTTGCTGAAATGTTAGTTGTGGATGAAGGAGTAGCTGCCAATGACCCAGCCATTAGTAATATATATCCATCCAAAGACCTAACTTGTGTTTCTGTGGACAAACTCCACTTGTGTGTGGTGGTTGAAACTTCAGAATCACATGATGTTTCTAAACGTGCAACTCCTATCTCGGTGGAGGATGCCAGTGATGCTGAAAACCTTCCAGATAGACAGCCTGTGCACATGAAATGGAACAAACCAATCTTGAAATCAGCGGAGGAAGATCCTGATGCTGAATCCATCTTGGATAGTGATGAGGACTTTGAGGAAAGAGACATCAATTTCAGGCGCAATAAAAACAAGTGGCATAGTTTGACAAGTCTGAAAGGAATTCAAGCTTTTAAGCAGTTCTTGAGAGGAACTGAAGGAGAAAAATACTGGGAACTTTGGATTGACATTGATAAAGGTCGCCTTATTCGAAATGAAGAAGAAAAACAGAAGTAAGTTTCAATTCTTGCTTTTCTTTAATATATAAAATACAATCAGTTGTACAGATAAATCCAAGTATAAACTGTGATTCATCAGTTTTAATTATTTAAATAACTGAAGTGAGGTATCACATGTCAAAATTGAATCATTTTCACTCTTATAATTTAGAACTTGGGGAAAAATGAATATTATCCAATCCTGCTATTTGTGTCTTAATGTCTTCCTACTTCTACAATGATGCCTTCTCATTTGACACTGTTGATAAATACAACAGGTGATTTCAGAAACCGCTGCATTTCTCAGATTACATTTTAAAAATAAATTAAAATGCCATTAAAATGCCTGAATAATCATGTAGATTCATTATTTTCATTATTATAACAATTGATAGTGTTATTGTTAAATATGTTAACATTGGAAATTGCCTTTTTTATAAAAAATAGTAAGTAAAATAATATTTTTCCTTAGGGGAAACTATAGCTTATTTATGATTTAAGAAATAAAATATTTGTAAGGCTTAAAACTCCTTTTTGTCTGATTTTAATACAACTTTTATGTATAAGAAAAAGCACATGAGAATTAGAGAATTCTTTTTGAAGAAAAATAAAACATGAAAACAATGAAGCAACCAGTCTTGGATAGACAGGCTTGGAGCAAATTATTTAAAAGGTTAAAACTCTGTGTAAGGGAGGGGAGTGTAAGCACTTACAAAATGTGGCAGCTCAAGTAATGTCATTATTTTGTGTTGTTAATGTGTTTATCTGGTGTCAGGTACATTATGGTCATGCGGGACAAGTTTTACAAGAAGGGGTCTGCATTTGAGCTGTCAGCAGAAAACAAAAGAAAACTAGGCCTGGAAAATCTAACCCAGTGGATCCCAGAACATTTATTTCAGATTCAAGCAAAAGTTCTGGAACCTCTTGTTTTATACTGGTAAGTTATTCAGCAGTTATTCTGTTATTTTCACTGTGACTTCCATAGTTTTAACTTCCAAAACATTGTTCTTACTTTTATTTCTTGCTAATATATTTGTTGCAGGGGCTTGTTTAGCATTTTTTTTCTGGTAGTTTTGATTTGAAAAGCATGAAGTTGTAAAGAGGATTTCAACAAATGCAGGAGAAATTTAATAACTACAGGAAGAAGATAATTGAGTATTCTATTCTAATACAGTTTGCTGTGAAAATATTTATGTGTGATTGTTCTTATTCAATAAATACGCATAAATATAATCAGAAATGTTTTCATTCAGGGCTCCTCGTTACTTGCTGTCTCATTTGATCAACACAAGACCAGAGAAATACTACCTGTACAATGAAATGATCTCGTCCACACGTATTCCACCATCAGATCCTTATCCACACACACAAGAACTTCTTCCCCTCAGACCAAAGTCCTGCTGTCCGAGGAGCAGGTTAGGACCTGGTGTTGAGGAGGTCAGTATTGCTCATTTAGTTTACTTTCTTTTGACTTGAAGTACAGTGTACATAATTTATTTCATTCTTAATTGAAGTACAGTGTATATTATTCACATCTTCTCATGCTTGAAGTACGATGTAAATAATTCATTTATTTTCTTACTTGAAGTACATCATAAATACTTTACTTACTTTACTTTATCATTCTTCTTGTACCGTGGAATGTTGATGGGAGATGAAATTGGCATTTTGGGCCAAATGGGTGGCCTCAGTGATGATCATGCCCATTACAAAAGCCTTCTAAACTCCAGCATTGTCAACATTATAACAGAATACATCTTACATCTTACATCCTTCCTGTGCCGTTAAACGTAGAGGCCACATGGTAGTTTGCCAAGATGTTCTGATAACAGAATAAAGCCTTCTAAACTCCAGCAGTGTCGACATTATGAACTCCAGCATTGCCAACATTATAACAGAATAAAGCTTTCTAAACTTCAGCATTGTCAACATTATAACAGAATTAAGTCTTCTAAATTTCAGCAGTGTCAACATTATGAACTCCAGCATTGCCAACGTTATAACAGAATAAAGCTTTCTAAACTCCAGCATTGTCAACATTATAAAAGTCTTCTAAACTCCAGCAGTGTCAACATTATAAATGCCTTCTAAACTCCACCAGTGTCAACATTATGCGAGGGGTGATTGATAAGTTCTTGGCATAAGGTACAACGGATTATTTGTGGACAATTGTTTTGGGTTATTTCTCAACATAGTCCCCTTGCAAGTTTATGCACTTAGTCCAGTGATCCTGGAGCATACAGATCCCTTCTTTGTAAAAGTCAGCATCTTGTAGAAAGTGGTCTACATCATGAATGACGTCATCATCTGAAGCAAATTTGCGACCACTGAGCTCCTTTTTGAGTTTGGTAAACAGGTACTAGTCCGAAGGGGCCAGATCTGGGGAATAATGAGGATGCTCAAGAAGCTGGAAGCTGCATTCATGAATGGCAGCCATTGCCACCGCTGACTTGTGAACTGGAGCATTGTCTTGCTGAAAGATGACTCCTCTCATCAATTTCCTTCAACGCTTTTCCTTCAGTTTGACCTGCATTTGCTTCACATGATTAGCGTAATAGGCCCTTTTAAAGATAGTCTACCAATAGCACACTTTCTGAATCTCAAAAGATGGAAGCCATCACTTTGCCTTCAGACAGAACCACCCTTGCTTTCTTTGGAGATGGGATCCATGATGTTTCCACTGCTTTGACTGTTCTTTGGTTTCTGGTTGAAAATGATGAACCTAAGTCTCATCCATAATCATAAATTGCTGAAGAAACTTTTCAGGATCTAGAAAAAATGGCCAAGATTGTCTCTTGACATGTTGAGATGCTGTCATTTGTGATCAGCTCCAAGAAGTTTCAGGACCCATCGAGCAGAGACCTTTGTCATTTGAAGATCATTATGAATAATGGCATGAACATGTTCCTGGGAGATGCATCAACTCAGTAGCAATGTACTGATCAGTTAGTTGTGGATCCTCCATTATCATGTCATGGATTCTGCCGGTGGTTTCATCAGTGGTTACCATTATTGGTCTTCCTGAATGGGGATCATCTTCCAGACTCTCCCTTCCATGTTTGAATTTCTTCACTGTGCTGTAAGAAAGGGCACTCTCCCCTAGAGTCTCTACCATATCCTCATGGATCTCCTTCGATGATAAGCCCTTGATGCAGAGGTAGCGAATGACTGCATTTTATCCATTTTCTCAATTTCTGCCACCCCTTACCACTTTAGTAGCCTGTAAAAAAAATTGGTTGCAGTTAATTTCTTGAAACTTGGTGTTTAATCTTACATTAACCTGATCTACAAATGCACCTAATATCAACTGTGTGTTTCAAATATTTTTACCTTATGCTGAGAACTTATCAATCACCCCTCATAAAAGCATTCTGAACTCCAGCAGTGTCAACATTATAAAAGCCTAAACTCCAGCAGTGTCAACATTATAAAAGTCTTATAAACTCCAGCAGTGTCAACATTATAAAAGCCTTCTAAACTCCAGCAGTGTCAACATTATAAAAGCCTTCTAAACTCCAGCAGTGTCAACATTATAAAAATCTTCTAAACTCCAGAACTGTCAACATTATAACAGAATAAAGCCTTCTAAACTCAAGCATTGTCAACATTATAACAGAATAAAGCCTTCTAAACTCCATTATTGTCAACAGTATAACAGAATAGTCTTCTAAACACACACATACAAAAAAGAAAATATGCACACAGGCACACAACACACATGCACACACAAAATGCCTCATTCCAAAAGCAGATTATCTCCATTTTCACAAACTGTTGTGTCTAATTTTGGCTTCTGACTGTTATGTAATTTAATGCAATGGTGAAGCAGTATCTTTGTAAGATTAAACTGACAAATTTGTTACTGCTAGCTCATACAGAAGTATTTCAGTAGTGAAATGAATGGAAATTGATTCTTAGAAGCAATATACTGTAATACATTGTGACAGTTCAGTCTTTATTGGCAAGTAGAGGAATAAAGAGTAATGGAAAAAAATGGAATTTCCAACACATTTGATACAATTAGTATCACTGCAACAAGCAGCAGTAAGAATAAATAGTGAAACAACAACTTGGTTTGACATAAAACAAAGGTTCTCTCAGGGGTGCATACTATCGCCTTACTTATTTAACTTGTATAGTGAAAATATAATGAGGATTGTTAGAGAAGATGTTCATTCATTCATTCATTTGCATGTCCCCTGCGGAACTTTGCCTCCCAAACAGCGCTCCTGTAGGCCTCTCGGTTGTGAGCAAGATGGCCTGCTGCTGCTGCATCCATTTGCAGATTGTCAACGATGTCTTGGAGCCATCTTCGTTTTGGTCTTCCTCTTTTTCTTTTTCCCATTATGTATCCTTCCAATACGGTCTTCTCTAGAGAAGATGTAGAGAAAGAATATTATGATGACATAACAGTTGGAGGTTATGAAATAACAGAGATTAGATATGTCTCCTTTACTTTTTGGAATTACAGTAGACTTCATAATGAAAAAAATGCTGCACAGGTAACACAGGTATTGACTGGATACATGGGACCCAGCAAGAAGATCTTGATTTTGCTGATGACATAACTCATATCAGTAACAATATGAGTTTCATGCAAGAAACAAACATGTAGCCTGTAATCACTGGCTAGCAAATTAGGACTTGAAATTAGCAAGGACAAAACAAAAATAATAAAAATTCCCCTTAATCAAAATGAAAAAATACACATAGAAGGGACAGATATTGAAGAAGTCAATCAGTTTGAATACCTTGGCAGTTACATATACCAAGATAGTGACACCAGAAAGGAAGTTATAATCAGAATTGCAAAAGCAGCATCGATCTTCAAGAATCTTGAGAACATCTCTCTGAACCTTAAGTGCCCAGGGCACATGGGGCTTCCGCAAGGGTTTTCCACAAATGCCTGTCTTTCGCCTTTTTTTCTGCTCTTGCCCAGGTGAGCCCTCTATTGCTCAACATCCTTTCTGTTGTTCTTCTCCATGTCTCTTTTGGTCTACCCTTACTTCTGCTCCCCTGTGGTGTCCATCTTAGTGCTATTTTTGGTAGTGAGTTGTCAGTCATTCGGAGCACATGTCCCAACCATCGCCAGCGTCTTTCCTCAATAATTGTTGTCAGTGGTTTCATCTGCATTTCTGCCAATAAAATGTTATTTCTTATGGTGTTTGGCCAAAATATTTTTTTAATTCTACGTAAACATTTAGTCTGGAAAGAATTCAACTTGTTTTCTATGGTTTTGGTGATTTTCCAGCATTCACTTCCATAGAGTAGTACACTTAGAACATTACTCTTAAATATCCTGATTTTCATATTTATGCTTAGTTTATTTGATTTCCATATATTCTGTAGCATTGCAAAAGCCTGGTTTGCTCTAGTAAGTCTGCTGTTGATGTCCTCTGTGCTGTCTCCATTTTCTACTACTCTGCTGCCAAGGTATACAAATTCGTTGACCTCCTCCACTAACTTGTTATCTACTCTGAGTACATTTCTGTTGTTCACATTTTGCTTCATTAACTTTGTCTTTCCTACATTGATCTTTAGTCCTATGTTGTTTGCATTCTGGGTTAACTTGTTTATTTTATCTTGCATATCTTTGTGACTGCTTGATAATAGACAAATGTCGTCCGCAAAGTCAAGGTCCTCCAGCACTGTGTCAAGGGTCCATTGTAATCCTCTGCGTTTGTCTGATGTTGCCTCCTTCATTAACCAGTCTACTGCCAAGATAAATAATGTTGGTGATAGTACACATCCCTGTTTCACTCCTGTTTGTACCCTAAAGCTGCTGGAGGTATGTTCTCCACAGATAACTTTGCACTGAAAACCCTCGTATAGGGCTTTGATTACATTAACTATTTTATGGGGGAGGCCATGCCATCTTAGGATTTTCCACAGTGCATCTCTGTTGACACTGTCAAAGGCTTTCTCAAAATCTATGAATAATGCATATGTTGTGCTATGCCACTCATTTGCCTGTTCTAATATTTGTCTAAGTACAAATATATGGTCTATGCATGATCTTCCTTTCCTAAATCCTGCCTGCTCTTTCCGAAGTTTTTCTTCAAGTGTTGGTACAATTCTGTTGATGATTATTCTGCAAAATACTTTACTAGTGAGTGGCAGTAGGGTAATGCCTCTCCAGTTCCCGCAATCTCTGAGGTCAACCTTCTTTGGTAGTTTTACTATAAGACCAGTTTTCCACTCCTCTGGGGCTTTTTCTAAATCCCAAATTTGTTGTAATATCCGGCAAAGTTGTTTTGGTGTTTCTGTTTCTTCTGCTTTCAACATCTCAGCAGTCACTTCATCTTCACCTGGTGCCCTGTCTGATTTTAGCATCTTTATCGCCTCTTTTACTTCATTTATTGTTATTGGTCCTGTATTGATGTTTAGTTCCGCTTTTGGTTCAGGTATATCTATTGCTTGTGCTGCTTGTGTTCTGTTTAGTAGGGTGTTAAAGTGTTCCCTCCATCTTTCAATTTTTTCTCTTTCTCCACTGACCAGTTGTCCATTTTGTGTTCTTACTGCACTTTCACATCTTGTATTGAAGTTACCTGTCATCTGCTTTGTGATTTTATATATGGTTTTCATGTCATTTGTATATGCTGCTTTCTCTGCTGTTTCTGCTAAGTTGTCATAATATTGACGTTTATCTTGACGGCATGATTCCTTCACTTCTTTGTCTTTTTGTGCATAATTACTTAAAACTCGTTCTTTAAGCCGTTGTGATTTGGTGTTCAGTAATTTTTTCTTGATTTCTTTTCTTTGCTCTATCTTTTCCCATGTGGTCTCACTTATCCATTCCTCTTTTCTCCTTTTCCGATATCCCAGCACCTCTTTTGCTGTTTCCTGTAGTGTTTTATTGAACTCTAATATGGACATTTCTGCTTCATCTTGTAGGACACTGAAGCGGTTCTTAAGTATTATTGAGAATTCATTTCTTGTTTGCTGGTCTATCAGTTTTCTTGTATCAAAATGTATCTTTCTGTGTTCTCCGATTCTGGCTTTCCTTAATTTTAGTTTTATTTTTGCTACCAGAAGGTTGTGATCACTTCCTATATCTGCTCCTTTCCTTGCTCGCACATCTTGTAGTGACCGTTTCCACTTGTTGTTTATTAGTATGTGATCGATTTGGTTTTCTGTGGTTTTATCTGGTGACCTCCAAGTCACCTTATGGATGTTTTTGTGTTGGAAAATTGTCCCTCCGATGGTCATCATGTTTTCTTCACAGAAACTGCACAGTCTTTCTCCATTTTCATTTATTTCTCCGATTCCTTCTCTTCCCATGATTCTTCTTCTATCTTCATTTCCTTCACCTACTTTTGCATTGAAGTCGCCCAAGATGAGTAGCATATCATGCTTGGGTATTGTTTCTACTGTGGCTTGGAGGCTGTTGTAAAAATCTTCTTTTAATTCCTCTTCAGCTGCTTCTGTTGGTGCATAACAAACTATAATAGACAGCTTCGTGAATCTTGAGTTGAACCGTGCATATAATAATCTCTCATTTATTGGGGTCCATTTCAGCAATGCTCTTGATGCTTCTTTTGTTATAATCAATGCTACTCCTCCTTCATGAAGATCTTCTTTACCTGACCATATTATTGTATCTTCTGTGTGCTGTGTTGTTAATTTCCTTCTGCCTTGTCCTGTCCATCTTGCTTCTTGTATTCCTAGTATGTCTAGTTTGTATCTGTGCATTTCCTTGATGGTTTGTGCTAGTTTTCCAGTCTGGTTTAGTGTTCTTACATTCCAGCTGCCTATTTGCATCTTTTGTTTAGGTTCCAGGAGGTCTGCAGTCGGGCTGGGGACTTCCAGTGGCTGGCTTTCATCCACAACCTTCATGTGCTCAGTTTCCTGATAAGCATTTCTCCTTCCACCTGCATTTGCTTTTTCCCTTGCTTCTGTTTCTGTAGCAGTCTGATAGTTTTTTACCAGATAGGGTTGCTGGCCCTATGCTGAACCCTCCTTAGTCGCCTTTTACGATCATGCATGGTAGGGTACAGTGGTCCTATTCTTTGCAGATCCCGGGTACCACACGGGGGCTTGAGAACATATGGAATTCAAAAGTTATAAGCACAAAAACCAAGTTAAGACTATTCAATTCAAATGTAATATCCACTCTCATTTATGCATGCGAAAGCTGGAAAACAACTAAAGAAATAGACAAGAAATTAGACTCTTTTGAAAACAAATGCCTAAGGAAAATACTTGGCATCAAATGGAATGAATTCAAGAACAATGCAGAGATAAGACAGAGACTGAACAACAACCAGTCTCATGGGTGATCAGGAGAAGGAGATGGACATATGTTGGTCACTTGATGAGAAGAAATGATCAGAGAATCCCAAAACAAGCTATCAAGTGGAACACAACAGGCCAAAGAAAATGAGGCAGACTGGTTGAAACTCTGAAGAGGACATTGTTAAAAGAGGCCAAATTAACAGGCATAAAATCTCTTGATGAGGTTGAAAGACTCGCCGAAGACAGGAAAAATTGGCAAACTACTTTGCAAACCCTATGTGATGTTTAACGGCATGGGAAGGATATAAGATATAAGATAAGATATGCTGATGACATAGTATTACTGTCCACAACCCAAAAAGGAATGGAAAAACTAATTATGTCAGTCTGTAAGAATAGTGAAGAGCAAAACCTCTGTCTTAATGCAAAGAAAACCAAATTGATGATAACTGATGAAACAAATAAGGCAACTGAAATATGTATCAATGAGGAAAAATTGGAAGAGGTGAAGAGTTTTGAAAATCTTGGATCATTACTAGTAATGGAGATACAATGAGGGAAGTTAAAAGGAGGACATCTATCGCTCTTCAAAAGGTAAAACAATTAAAGAAGCTGTGGAGAGGAATAGATAAAACTGCAAAAATAAGATTTTTAAGGGCATGCATCTTTCCTATCACAACATATGCCTATGAGACCTAGACACTTAACAAAACAGCTGAGAAACACATAAATGCCTTTGAATGTAAATGCTACAGAAGAGTCCTTCAGATATCATGGACAAAAAAAAAACAAATATATCCATACTACAAGAACTTAATATTGAAGAAGGCTGGCTAGAAAAGAGAATTAAAGAGAGAAAACTTAAATATTTTGGACACATTAAACATCATGATAATTTAGGGAAGACCATTTTGGAAGGGTACATAATGGGAAAAAGAAAGAGAGAATGACCAAGGCGAAGAAGGTTGCAAGACATCGTTGATAATTTGGAAGTGGATGCATCAGAAGCGGGGCATCTTGCTTACAGCCAAGAGGCTTACAGAAGAGCTGTTAGGGAAGCGGGATTCCGCAAGGGACATGCAAATGACTGACTGTGAGGAATGAGGAGAAAAGTGAATGTATGCAGAAATACAAGGTGCAGTTTCAAACATGAATAATTTATGTTCTAGAAGTAAAAACAATCTAATAATGTTTTAGTGAAATAGTTCACTCAAGTTTCATTTCAAAATGGTCAGCCATAATATATCCAATCATCTTTTTACATACAGAAACATGATTCTCAAGTCATACCAGTATATTGCATGTTTGGTTTTTCTTTAATTTACATTATTACATTAATGTACATTAGTACAGAAACCGTTTAAAGAGTGAGATTTTGTTGGATAGTTTTAACTTCTTTTAGTAAAATATGCCAAAGATACAAATCCATGACCATGATGGTCTATGGTTTGCTTGACCATATCATATATTGAAACATTATGTAAAACATTAGGTTATTTCTCTTTATAATAATAGAAAGAAAAGTTAGAAAAAAGTACACACTTTTTTTAAATACAAAAACTGACTAAATTAACATCCAGGATGTTGTCTACCTTTTATAGAACAGAAGCTATTCATGCTTGTATTTCAGTTTCACAAGGACTATAAACAACTGTGTATGTATCTCTATAATTATCTTGTATGTAGTGTGTTTTATGGTTAGCAGTCACTTTGCTTTACTCTTTCACTTTCCAGCAGAGTTATGATGCATACACAACAAATATTCAGGATCTGGTGACGACTCCTAGAGTTGGAAACCGCCGTGTCTATGGTGAAGATACCATTCAGCGTCTTCTCAAAACTCCAACAGCTAAATATCTCAAACTTGCTAAAGGTGCAAAGAAGATGGCTAAGGCAGATCAGATACCAGACACTATTAATAGTTCTGTTTCAATCAATAAATCTTCATCTGATCATCAAAAAACAACTGTAGTCAAGACACCACCAAATTCACTGGTGAATGAGGATGCTAATGAACATGTCTCCCAACAAGATGTATCTCATTCAAAGTCAGCTGCTCAAATACAGTCACAAGAGAACTCTATGGTGCAACCTAATGTGCATGATGTACAAAAGGAGAAACTTCCATGTCCATTCAAGCCTCTAGATGCCATTTTAGGTACTGCCAGAGAAAAACGCCTTCTACTTCAAGGGCCACTTAAAAAACCTAAAGACTTACTGTTTCCCATGGTGAAAATTGTTGATACTGTAGGAGGACGAAAGTACACAGATCTGAAATCAACACATGTCATGAAGTGAGTTTTACCATCTCTCATGTCTTTCCTGAAATATTTTATCTGCACCAAATTCCTGACAAAAGAAATACAATAAACTGATTCTCTTTGAAAAATGCAAAATTTAGATGATATGATTTTCCAGGATGCAAATCTACCCTAGACATTAACAACAAATTATAATGTATTTTCTGTATCTTCACATTAAGATACATTGTTTCAAGATCATGTGTTTTTATATCTTCACATTAATACATTGTTTCAAGATCATGTGTTTTTATATCTTCAATTTAAGATGCATTGTTTCATGTGTTTTCTGTATCTTCACATTCAGATACACTGTTTTAGAATCATGTGTTTTCTGTATCTTCACATTGAGATACACAGTTTTAGGATCATGTGTTTTCTGTATCTTCACATTGAGATACACAGTTTTAGAATCATGTGTTTTCTGTATCTTCACATTCAGATACACTGTTTTAGAATCATGTGTTTTCTGTATCTTCACATTGAGATACACAGTTTTAGGATCATGTGTTTTTTGTATCTTCACATTCATATACACTGTTTCAGGATCATGCTTTTTCTGTAATTTCATATTAAGGTACACTGGTTTGTGATAATGTGCTTTCTGTATCCTCGCATTAAGATTTATTGTTTTTAAAGGGCTTTTTTAGGCTTATTCTGCAATGGCTGACTGTCATTTTGATTGAGATCACAGTTAAGATAATTATGTTGTCTGTTGGAATGGGTTCAGTGAAGAGAGCATTTCAATACCATCAAGGTTATTTAATGTCATATATATATACTGTTCAAAAAAAAGAAACGCAACAAATATGATGTTTGCAATTTAAACTGAAGTTTGCTGATCAGACAAGGGCAAATTGCCTGAAATATTCACTTGGACATCAACTTCATGTACTGACCTGAACTGCACTCAGCAGATGATTCATGAGCACAGAAAAGCGACATTAGTCAAAACAGCATTTTTTACAATAACTCGGGTTCACGAGAATCCTGTGAAAACACAAAACTAACTGACCATGTTATTGAATGCCTATAAAAGATTGATGCTCCTCAGATCAGTTCATTTGAAAATTCAGTGCACAAGTATGGCTCATCTCACTATACAGAACAATGACTGATCATCATTGGACGTTTACAGACTGGACAGTCACAAAGTGTAGTGGCCAGACAATTTAATGTAGTTAGAAGCACCATTAGTCACCTTTGGAGATGATTTCAAGAAAATAGCTCAGTTGCAGACTGGCTGCACAGTGGAAGATCAATAGTCACAACTCCTGCCGAAGACCATTTCATACAGCTGCATCGTCTCAGGAATCAATTTGCATCTGCATCCTCAACAGTTCAGTCAATGACAGCAGCTCATCGAATTTCAGATCAAACAGTCAGGAACTGGCAGCATGATGCTGGTCTTTGGGCTATTAAGACCCTACGGAGGTCCTGTTCTTACAGACCGGCATTGCCAGAACCGACTGCAGTGGGCAAACCAGCATCATCAATGGACCGTTGCGAGTGATTGGAGAAGGGTTTGGTTTAGTGATGAATTATTCTTTCTGCTCCAGCAACATGATAGATGGAGAAGAGTTTACTGCAGAGTCCATGAGCGCTACGCCCAGAACTGTGTGGATGAGGCTCCTCCACATGGTGCTGGAGGTGTACTGGTGTGGGGGATGATCAACTTCATGGAAAGAAGTGACCTGGTGCAAATTGAAGGACACCTGAATGCCAAACAATACATCTCTGAAATTCTTCATCCTCACGTTCTTCCACTTCTGGCTGCACCAGGGTCGATTTTTCGGCAGAATAACACTCGACCTCATGTGGCACAACTCACTACCCAGTTCCTTGCTGACAACAATGTCCAGACCATTCCATGGCCATCCATGTCATCAGACATGAACCCAGTAGAAAACTTATGGGATGAACTCAACAGACAAGTCTGCCAGCAAGATGTGGCACCAGCCAATCTCTGACAGTTGTCTCTTGCACTGTGGGAAGAGTGGGCAGCCGTCCTACAACAACAGATCCAACAGCTACTTGGATCCATGTCAAGGAGATGTCGTTCTCTGATACAGGCCAGAGGAGGCCATACACCTTACTGAAATGGGAGCCTCAGTCGCAGAGATTAAAAGTCCAAACCAAATTTGACAAACATCATTTTATTGTTAAAGTCTTAAAGTTTCTTCATGCCAAGATTGAAACATTAATTCTGTAAAATAATTTTTATACAAGTTTGAATTTGGTGTCCATTACGACTACAGTAGTGTTGCATTTCTTTTTTTTTAACAGTATATATATATATATATACACACACACATACATACATACATACATACACACACACACACATATATATATATATATACACGCACACACTTTTTTTTGGTGCTTTCACTATGTATGTAGCCAGTGTTTTCTTTCAAGACTATATGTGCCCATGGTTGAGTTAGCTATTACATAAAATATAACCTGATATATTGTACATTTTAGAACTGACAGCCAGGAAGCAGAAAATTACACATTCTTTCGTCAAGACTCAAGAGAATCCAGGAACACCTGTGAGCTACATGGAAGGGATGGTCGGGTTTCAGTGGAGGCATCTAATTTAGCTGAGGTTCAGGGATGTGACTTCCTGGGAAGTGAGCGAATGGAGTTCTTGCTGCAGGCATTACACCATGAACATGATGCTGGAAGGACATTCAGAAAATTTATTGAGAAGAGTAAGCGAGAGGTAAATTTGGATGTTCTTGTCTGTTTATAAAATTAATAATGTAAAGAAAGTTTGTTGTTATTCTTATTCTTCTATAAATAGCTTTTGATATATTGCGAAGTCTGTACTGATTTGTAGAATGCAAAGAATTCATAGTAAAATAGAAAACAGCCAAAGAAGAAACAAAGTTTGTATGTGACAGTTTCAAGTTTTGTAAACTGCAATGTTGACCAACCAGTCATTCTTTCATTACAAACAAGCATGCTGTACAGAAAGTTTTTAATATTGATTTAATATGCATAATTTTGTTCTTCTATTGCCTCTTTTTTAAGGATTGGATGAATAATCTTGATTTCTGGGAAAAAGTTCAGGAATACAGGAAATTGTTTTACAAAGACAAGCTTGATCTGCATATTATTATAAAGCAAGCTAAGGTAGGCAAATTTTGAGTGATGCTTTACTGCATTGACAGAATTATGTTTTATATGAAAGGAGGATTGAATTTTCATTGCAAAATGGAAAAAAAAAAATTTCATCCTTCTTATTAACTGCTTGAGTTTTCAGTTCTTTTAAATGCAGTAGCAGTTTTTGTTCTGTTGTTAAAATGTATGAACTGTTTTTTATTTGCAGCAAATGCCAAATTAGTAATTAGGATTTGGACCTAGAGTATAGACTTCTCTTATGACTTGTCACTAGTCTGCTTCAGACATCAATTGTTTGGCCCAGTAACAGTTTTCTCTGTTGTCATATGTCACAAGACATTTTCTTGTCCCTTTTGCCAGATATCACAAAACACTTTCTCTCTTTCTTGTCTGTCATTATAGGTCACAAGGCACTTTCTGTCTTTCCTGCCTGTGTCACAAAATGTCTCAAGACACTTTATGTCTTGTGTCTGTTATGAAATGTCACAAGACATTTTCTCTCTTGTTTTCATCAGCAAGTGTCACAAGACACTCTCTGTTTCTTGTTCTGTCACTAGATGTCACAAGACACTTTTTTATATTTCCTTTCATTGTCACCAAATGTAACAGGTAACTTTCTTTCCAACCCCTGGGAACAACTGTGTTAAGAGCACACGTATCTTAACATAGTGTTTGTGAGACAGGGAACATAGATCTGTTTGCTTAAAAATTCTGACCTACTTCTGTAGCCCAGAAACTTGTAGCAATCAACACTAATTGTAATTGTTATTTTGTAAAATGTAATGTCAGGTTGGTGGACAGATGGGGACATGGAGATCTCTGGCGGGGATGAGGGAAGTCTGGTGTGAAACCAATGAATCCAGGACGTGACAAGCCTATAGGTCTTTACAACAATGGCTATCAGAATGATGTAAACAAAACAGAGCCAGCAGACTATAGGTGGCGGGGAATGGATATCGTTGAAGCACTCATCAGATTCCTCATCTCAAAGTCAGAATGTCTTTGTGGAACTGTCTCCAAACCATCTGACATGGAGAAAGGACTTACATACAGCCACCAGAGGCTGGGAAACAAAGTTTTGGCCAGGCCAGCCACACTGTCTTCATGGCAGTCCGAGCAAGACCACAGTCTGCCCTAGCAAGGAAAGGTGCTGAAGTCGGAGTTACCCAGCCAAAAGGCGCATCGCAAAAATCAGGGTAACATCGCTAATGAAATGTCTCTATCTGCAGTTTTCAAACATGCTGCTCGCCCTGTGAAGACTAACCAGGCAGGTGCAGTGCCGGGCCCCCCGCCTCGAAAGGAAATGCGAATGAAGAAGAAGAGGAGACTTTCTTTCCTTTATCTGTCACCAAATGTAGACAGTTAAAGATCAGCAACTTTAAATGTCAAGTACCTGCAAGAGTTTGATTTCTTTTGACATAGCCTTGTTTCAGTTGTAAGTGTTATGTTTAAATAATAAATGGCAAAATTCATATATTCATTTTATTCATATTTTTGTAAAGTAGCTAATGAAATATTTTGAAGATTGTGCTGATCTGCAAATTACAAAGAATTATAATAAAACTAATAGAAAATAGAACCAAGAAATACAGTTCTTGTGTCATTATTCTGGTTGTATAGACTACTTGGTCTGTGTCCATTCACGGCCAGCTGTGGTTGCTTGTCCTGCCTGAGTGCTCCACTCTTCTCTCAGATATTGTTACTTCTTTTTATTATGTCCATATGCTCCACTACCTGCTTTACATTCGTTCATTACTCCACATAAATCTTAATGTTTCCACCACATTGATACTGTTGTATAAAACACACCATTTAAAAAAACAACCAGTATTGTTAATTATTTCATTGTAGTCATTATTGCTCTGTTTGTATTATATCCATGTGGTGATTCTATGCATGTGCTTGTTATCAGTTTCTGAGTGTACTTAACCTTATTTTAGTCTTATGTGCCTTAACATGTTATATGTATACTAGATAAATACAGGACTCACTAATGGCAGGAGAGATATGGTAGATTTGGTAAGAATTTTAAACACTTTAGGTGGCCGAGATGACAAACAAGCAATGTTTAGTAGAAGTCAATGAAAAATAAAAAAATATATCTGTTAGAAAGAGACAGTTAACGTTCCCTGAGATGGGGGAGATGCAGGCTTGAAAACATTGTAACACCAGGAAAGAGGCAGAGGAAAGTCAAGAGGAAAGATCATGGATAGTCTAGTTTGATAGTGTGACCTGAGCTGATGGAAAATACCAGGGACTGAGATCTATATAACTACTAAAAACTGCAGCCTGGCATCTGATGATGATAGTGTAATGTTCAACTCTTTGTCATTCTATCATAACTTTTCTTTCTCTGTTGTCTTTAAGGAAGACCATTATCCATGCATTCTAGACAGATCCATAGTTGCTTTAATCTTCTCTTCAGCTTCTCATACCTTCTTCATTGTTACACTCTGCTTTCAATTAGCATTCATGCTTTTACATCTTTGTTGTTACCAAAGCATCATAAAGAATCTGAATCATCAACAGATTCTGTGCTGTGCATGCCATTGTTTTTTCATTTGTATCTCTTATAAAATTCTATGTCTTAATCTTTAATGTGAGCACATACCAGACATATCACTTCTACTGCTGTGGCTGTTAGTGCATAACTGAAATTTTAATTGATAGTGTTTCTGTGTTATTAGTTGGACAAAACTTTTATGTGACTTATATAGAGACTAGTAGAATGACTGTAATATTGTGAGACTACAAGCAGAGTATGGTATTTTGTTTGTTCCAGTCAATATTTTCTCAATACATTGTGGAATGCTCACCTCAGAACATTGAGGTGGCAAAAGCAGTGGAAGTGAATATTTTGGAGCATCTTAGTCCACCGTATGAGGACCTTTTTGACAGAGCTGAGGAAAATGCACTGAAAATACTTTTTGAAGCATTTCAGCTTTATTTAAACCAAGACATGAGAAACTATTGTAAGGTATGGGAAATCTTTCAGCTGCCATTATCAGAATTCATTATCATGCTTCATATAAGATAGGCTTTAGGATGATGAAAGAATTATCAGCTGTCATCAGATCATTTCTCAGCAGGTATATGTTAAAATGTGTGAGGTTTGTTTCCAGCAGTTGCTGTGTTAATATAGTGTTGGGGAAGGAAATTTCAAGTTTTTAGTTTACTGTTTCTAGTGTTAGATCATGTTTTATCTGAATCATGATAATAAATGTATATCATGGTTTTAGATCATAGCTTTTATTTTACCAAAGTGAAGATACTCTGTGATCTATATTAAGTCTCAGAGAAAAAAGAAGAGCAGGCCACTGAGGGCATGGAGATGCACAATACAGGAAGACCTAAAGGAAACTGGAAAGACATGGTTTGAGGTATTCTGACTTGCTCAAGAAAGTATTGGCTAGAGAACATTTGTTGATTCCTTATGCTCCATTGGGAGTACAGAGGACTGATGATATGATGATATTAAGTGTATAGGTTTGTATTTCACAATAGGATTTCATGAACATTTCAGTTTTTACAGAATCTTTGATAGGATTCCAATGGGACAGTTCTTTTTAGTCATTTAAATTAGCAGAAACACCCCCCACACACACACACACGTGTGTTCTTGCATCTTAAGACCATTCCATTTGAAATAATCACCTTTTTTTGTGTCAGTGCAACGTTCAAACTGTAATGAAAGTAGTTTTCTGAAATATAACTTAGTTCAGATTCATCTGCTAAGATACCAACCACTAACAGCCACACGTCCAGATAAACACAAGAGTATCAGGATTAATAGTAAAAAACCAACACACAGCTCACGAGATGAAATTCCTTGGCTTTGGAAATAATACAGAGCAAATACAATCCTACAGAATCTACTCATGTCTTCACAGACGGATCCACAGAAATGGAGGAGCTGGCTTCTTCATCAGATTCCCAGGCAGAAAAACCAGCAAACAAGCACAGCCAGCAAGATCAAATTACAGAGTAGAAACAACAGCACTCTAACAAGCCTTGAAAATATGCACAGAAAGATACAAGCCACCAGAGAAGATTACATGCTTCAATGATTGTGGAGCCCTGCTAGTAGCAATACAGACAAACAAAAACGACTCACAAACACAGGAAATTATCACAACTAAACAAACAACACAACTCAGCTGTAGTCATATAATGGCTTCCATCACACTGCAGAATAAATGGCAATGAAAAAGCAGGTGCCCTCTCCAAGGCAGGGATCAAAATGAAACAGATTAAGCACCCACTAACATATCAAAAAGCAAACACCACTATCTACAACAAACTGAGCACCAGCTGGAAAACAAAAATGAACATAGACTGAACCAAAACAAGACCCCATTTATCAGCTACAGAACTACCAGCAAACCACAATCTTTTGAATAAGAACAGGACACTGCAGACTTCTAAGCCACATCTATTGCCTCAGAATAGCATACACAAATGAATGTCCCTATAGCTTTGGGATTCAACACCAGAACAAATCCTACAAACCTGCCCAACCTACTCTGAGCATAGAACTGGCCTGAGGGAAAGGAACTGAAAGAAAAGCTATGGGGCTCACTCTCAAGCCTGGAGAAAGTGGTAGTCTTTGTCAGAGCAATAGGGCTGCAGATTTAGCATGACCAGCCTTTCTTGAATGCTGAAGAAGAAGAAGAAATTTGGATTATCTTCACTGCACTCAGTACATGTTCATAGCCGTTCCATCCTCCCCTCAATATATCAGGCAGTTAAAGATGACTGATGATACCTGTCTGATTGACCAGCCATCTATTGTGCTGAAAGACATCACAATTAATCAACTCCAGGTTTAAATTTCTCATCCCTGATAATTCTTTATAAACTGCTAGAGCTAGCATCTGCAGAAAAAAGCTTTTGATCTTTCAGCATCTTTTATAGCAAGTATAATATCAGATCTGTCCATTGTGTGACCTCTGTGACTGCTAAATCACCAAGGACATCTACTCTTTCACTTCCCCTAACCCCAGCATGACCAGGAACACAAATAAAAAGTTAGCTGACAAATCTGTGAACTATGAAGCAGTTCACACTATTGTTGTTGGGTGACCCAAGCTTGAATCTTCTCAAGCATGTTCATTGAATCACACAGTATACTTGCCTGCTTGTACTTATGTGATGTCAGCCATTTCAAAGCTTTCTTAACTGCCATGATCTCAGTTGTGAGTTGCTTCATTAAAACTACCATTCTACCTTCATTATGTAAACAGTAGTGATCTTGCTTGTTTTTTATGCTGCACAAAAATAAAAATCACTGTGATCTGGCCCTTTTTGTCAAGGTGGAGCGTGCTTTAATCAAGCGCCGCCTGGAAACCAGGAACACCAACATTCTCAATTTACAGAAACAGGGAATCATAAAGGAAGTAAGTCTGTCAAATATATATATATATATATATATATATATATATTTATGTGTGTGGGGGTGAAGATGCTCAGATAGGTAATCGGTGACCCATAGCTGATATGCCAGCGTCTGAGTTAGCGAACCATAGCTGACCAAGACCCTGTCCCACCTCTCCGTGGTACCCCCAGTAACAGGCATAGCCTGGCTAACAGGGCAATGATCACCATAGTCCTCATGGTGGTGGAGTCTGCTAAAGAAGCATTGCACACCCCCTGCTTTTTAGCTGTACTCCGGGACTGAAAAAGTAGCCACCATAACCACTCCCACACCGATACGATGCTGTGCCTCAACATCTCTACAGCATTGGCTGCAAAGAACAACAGCTCACAGTTACAGGGACTTCGTACAAGTACAAGTGCAAATATTTATGTGTGTATGTATGTATTATGTAGATGGATGGATGGATGGATGGATGGATAGATGGATGGATGGACGGACGGACGGACGGATGGAAGGAAGGAAGGAAGGAACACACACACTTCCTTTATGCAGTATGTGTCTGAATATGATAAATGTATACTGTCTTATTTTTTTCTCAAGCCGTCTTTGATTACATGCTTTTTCATAGTTTTGAGTGATATTGGTTTATGTGAAATGAGATGGACTGGAGCAGGAAGCAGAGATCATAAAGACTTCAGAATAATATATTCCGGGAGAAACCAGCACAGAAATGGAATTGGCATAATACTGGATAAGAAGACAGCAAGAAATGTGAAAAGATTCTGGTGCATATCAGACAGTGTTAATGGTTAAATTACAGGGCCATCCAATAGACACAAATCTCATCCAAGTATACGCACCAACTTCAGAAAGCTCTGATGATGAAATAAAAGAATTTTACAACAATCTGGGCATGGCAATGAAACAATGCAAACCATAGGAAGTAAACTTTGTGCTAGGTGATTTAAATGTGAAAGTAGGGACTGAACAAGACAATGAAGCAACTGGTAAGTATGGATTAAGAAGCAGAAACAAAAGAGGAGAGATGCTGATTGAGTGGGCAGAAAAGAATAAAATGATAATAGGAAATACTTGGTTTCAACAACACCCAAGGCGACTATGGACATGGAAAAGTCCAAATAATAACATACATAACTAGATAGATTACATTATGACCAACAGAAGATTCAGGAACTCACTAATATCCGTGAAAACAAGACCAAGCACAAATTGCAACAGTGACCACATCCCAGTCATAGGAAGAGTGAGAATCGGGCTAAAGAGGTTAAAAGTAGCAGCTAAAAACAAAGAACTAATAGAGAATTGTAATGGAAAGATAAAGCAATACAAGAACAATATAGGACCATAGTACATAATAGATATAATGCTATAGAGAAGATTGAAACAATTGATGAACAATGGGATATCTTCAAAGACTCTATTCAGCAAACATCTATTGAAATCCTACCTCCAGATATAAGACATGCTAAACAGAGGTGGAGACAGAAGAAATTTTGCAACTAATGGATCGGAGAAGAAGTCTTAAGGAAGATAAAGATGAATATGACAAAATAAATAAAGAAATAAGACACAAATGCAATAAAGCTAGGAGTAGTGGCTAAATAAGAAATGTAGTGAAATAGAGACACACCATCATGGAAACACAAGAGATAAGTACAAACAAATAAAGGAGTTAACAAACAAAAGGACATACTATAAGACTGGTTGCCAGAAGTCAAAGGAGGGGCATACAGTAATAGACAGAGATGAAATAATGGCAAGATGGAGTGAATACATTAGAGAACTCTCTGAGGACAATAGAAGCGAAATAGATATATGAAATAATAATGAAGGGCCCCATATATTAAAAGCAGAAGTGGAAGAAGCCATCAAACATATGAAAAACAACAAAGCACCAGGACCAGATAAAATCACCAAGGAAGAATGGAAACATTAAGAGAGCTTGGCATAGAAATAATTACCAGATTGTTGAATGACATCTATAACAGTAACTTTGTCTCATCATGTGTAAACTAGGAAAAATGTAGAAACAGCTTTATTACTTAACGACTACAAAGTTGTGACGTTTCAGCGTGAACCTTAATCATACAAAAACATACAGGACGAAGAAATAGAGAGAGAGGAGATAAAGTGTAGATTCACATGAATACTATTTTTTTTTAAAATTAAAAAATTAAATAGAGTACTTAGCTGCAGGATAACGTATATTGGTGAGACTGGCCTCAGATTAGGGGACCACATGCAAAAACATCTGTATGACATTGTCCAGCATGCTTTGAAACCAAATCATTTCAATGACCCCAACCACAGAGGCAAATCTGATTTTCTGGTAACAGCCATCAAACAATGTCACACAGATGATACAAGCCACCTGGCGCTTGAGAACTGCTGCATTCGAAATTATGGGACGCTGGAGCCACATGGGTTAAACTCGCTGTCCGGCTACACTTAACATTCTCTTCAATCATTATAGTACCTCTCCACTAAGCTCCACCCCTTCTTACTTGTCAAACCTCCTCACAGCATCACTTTGCAACCCCTCTTCCCTAATCATCTATTTCAACTTCTCCTGGCTAGGTCAGCATTGTATCACTCTCTCTCCCCTCCCTGGTTCCCCATCCACCACCCCCAGTTACAACCCACTGACCACATATCACAGGTCTCCATTTAAACAGTCTCCACATTCTACTAAATCCATTCCTGACACACACCGCCGAATAAGCCACACCTTACAATTTACAGCTAAGTACTCTATTTAATTTTTTAATTGTTAAGTAATAAAGCTGTTCCTATATTTTTCCTAGTTTATACATTCTGGTATCACAGCTTTACTGCAGTGCTTCGTGTATAGTTATATACTTATACACTAATTATTGTGTGTTACTTTGTCCCATCAGACCTTTTGCAATCAATTTTCATTGCCCTACCAAGGAAACAAGGTGCAGTTGAATGTGAAGACCTTCGAACCATTAGTCTTATGAGCCATGTTACTAAAATCCTGCATTGTATTGTTATGAGAAGAGTCAGAAATTGCTGAAGAACAGTGCGGCTTCATCAAAGGAAAGGGTACAAGTAATGCCATATATATAATAAGAACATTGATGGAGAGGTCAATAGAAGTAAAGACGGGCCAATACTTATGCTTTATAGACTACTGTAAAGCATTTGATAAAGTGAGAGACACAGAAATTATAAGAATGCTGGAACACATCAACATAGATGGGAAAGATCTGAAACTTATCAAAAACATATATTGGCAGCAGTCAGCACCAGTGAGGGTTGAGAACCAAATAAGAGCATTCCAAGACTTACAACTGTGGGTGAGACGAGGATGTGTTTTATCTCTTGACTTCTTCTCCTTGTACAGGGAAAACATAATGAGATATAGAGAACATGCCAGGAATATCAGTTGGTGGGTACAACTTTAACAACACAACTTTAACAACTTAAGATATGCAGGCAACACAGTTTTGATTGCTAAAAGTGAAAGATTGCTACAGGCTCTTCTGGACATCATGGTTTGTGAAAGTAAAAATAAAGGTCTCAGCCTGAACAAAAAGGAGACTGAAGTGATGGTCATCTCAAAGAAAACAATATCAACAAAATGTAGCATCACCATCGATGGCACAAATCAAGTTGATAGATTCAAGTACTTAGGAATGATTATAACAACTTATGGGAAATGTCACAACGAAATAAAAAGCAGACATGCTCAGGCCAAGTCAGCATTTTATAAAATGAGAAACATCTTTTGCAGCAGATCCATATCAATGGAAACAAGATTCAGAGTACTTAAATGTTACGTCAAGCCAGTTTTGTTTTATGGGTGTGAAATATGGTCTATGAATAAGAGAGTACAGTGAGAAATGGAGGCCATGGAGATATGGTTTATAAGAAGGATGTTGAAAGTACCGTGGACAGCCAAGAAACCCAATGAAGAAGTCTTAAGAGAGGCAGGAGTTAAAAAGCAAATTATAACAAAGGTCAGAGGCAGACAAGCGAGATTTAGAGGACATTTCCTGAGAAGAGGAAAATTGGAACACACTATGGAAAAATTGAGGTAAGAAGAGATAGAGGAAGACAGAGAGAGAAGTTACTGTATGGGCTGTCAGTGTGGCTAGGAAGAAAGTCACAGGCAAATCTCTTAATCAACGCAAAAGACAGAGAATTGTGGAGAGAAATGATTGCCTATGCCATGCGGCACGGCACTTGAATTGAGTGATATTGAGCCCATTATATGAAAAAAGATACATTTTCTTAGAAAGTGCATAATGTATGTTAACACAAATGCAGTACAATTGTGGAGTAACTATTTTTATTTAATATCCCATCATATATGTATATATATGTATATATAATGTAATATCCACCCTCATTTATGCATGTGAAAGCTGGAAAACAACTAAAGAAATAGACAAGAAATTAGACTCTTTCGAAAACATTTGCCTAAGGAAAATACTTGGTATAAAGTGGAATGAATTCAAGAACAATGCAGAAAGAAGAGAGATGAGCAAAACAACAGCCTGTCTCATGGGTAATTAGAAAAAAAAAAAGATGGACATATATCGGTCATGTGATGAGAAGAAACAATCAGAGGATCCCCAAACAAACTATCAAATGGAACACAAGAGACTGAAGAAAAAGAGGTCGACCATGTGAAACTCTAAAGAGGACATTGTTAAGAGAGGCCAGTTCAGTGGGCATAACATTCCTTGATGAGATTGAAAAACTCGCTGAAGGCAGAAAATCTTGGCGAACTACCATGTGATGTTTAGCACACGGGAAGGATGTAAGATATGTATATATATATATATATATGTGAACAGCCCTTCACAAAGTTTCAGGACTGAATTTTTTTCCAAGAAACTGCAATATGCTTTGAAATGGCACCAAGACAGAAGTTGTGGTAACCATTCCTGACTGTACATGTATGTATTTGTTATCTTCGGTCATTTGCACTGCACGAGCCTCCAAGTGAATGCATATCTGCAGGTTCTGGAGCATTGTCATGGATGAGAAACCTCAACAACATGTGTGCATTGATTTCTGCATTCACCTCAGGAAAGCTGGTGCTGAAACTTATGAAATACTACAATAAGTATTTAGTGAGTCCTGCCTAAGTTGACTGAAGACATTTGAGTGAGTTTCCCTGCTTCAGAAGTGAAGGCCAATCATTTTAAGATGGCCACCACTCTAGCATACCATAAATGGCAGCACTGCTGGAATAAGTGTATACAGTATAAACACAAGGAGACAGACCAAGAAGCCAGTAAGTTTACTCATTTAGTAAAAAAAAATTATGTCCTGGAACTTTGTAATATACAGTAGAATGATGAGGTGAAAAAGGTTGTAATAGAAAAGAAAAATAAATGTAAAGAATGGATGAGGAGTAAGCAGGAGCAAGACTGCACTGAATACCAGATTGCAAGAAGACACTAAGAAGGTAATGAAAGAAGCAAAGATAATGGCAAGAACGTGATGATGTGTAAAAAAATTATCACAAAGATCAACACAGTGAGAAAGAGAGCAGATCACTCTAACCTGAGAGAGATTTTGAACGATATTAATGGTGATCCAGTGTGTATTAGAAGTTGTGGAGACAGTACTTTGACAGTACCATCAGAGGCTTGTTGACACTGAGAAAACAACACAGTTGATTCCACAGAACCCGAAGCAAACATGCTACTAGCCGAAACCAGGGAGCCATCCAAAAGGCCTGAGCAAACAATGCACCAGGATGTGATGGAACACCATATGAATTAATCAAATGTGCAAAACAGGTTTGAACAACAGAAGAAAGGGTGTAATTGCCCCATTCTGGAGAATCAAAGCCAGTGAAAGGGAAAAAACCAATAGATTAAGCTAAACTGAAAAAAATATTCTTCAGGAATTTAGGGAACAGGCTGCAGCCAATGATTGAACCAGTTTAAAAAATAGATTGAATTTAGGAAAAATGGATGCTATACACATACCATCTTCACATGATGACACTTTACAGAAGAGTCAGATGAAAACAGACACTGCACATAGTTCATGTAGATCAGTAAAAATCATTAGTCTGTGGTGTTCAAGAAAAAAATATTCCATAGATATGGAGTGAGAGCACATCTGATCAACCTGTGTGAAAAGCTATATGAAACAGTCAGTGTACAGTTAGAACAAATGCAGAACACTCTGAACTATTCTTTGTTAATTTTGGAGTGAGGCAGGGTTATGTACTACCTCACTCACTGTTATGACACACATTGACCTGTTATGACACACATTGACAACATCTGCAAAGAAGCAAACATGTTTAGTAAAAATTTCACTATGAAACTGTGCAGAACTTCAGAAATAATGTTGTTAAACTCACAAAACCCTTCAGAAAACATATACAATAGGTGGACCATACATGAACTCCATTTTGTGACAGTCAAGCACTTATAGCCACATCGGAGAAAAACCTACAGCATAAAGTGAATAATTTACCAAGGGCATGTATAAATCACAAGATGAAAATCAGTGCTGAAAAAAATGGAATACATGACCATTCTTACATCTTACATCCTTCCCATGCCATTAAATGTCACATAGGACTCACATAGTTGTTTGCCAAGTTTTCCTGTTCTCAGCCAGTCTTTCAACTTCATGAAGGGATGTTATGCCCACTAAACTGGCTTCTCTTAACAATGACATGACCATTACCAGAGATGAAATCCCAACAAAGATCTCCCTCAGAAGTCTTTGGAACAAATGAAGCATTTCATATACCTAGGCGGTTCTAAGGACTGCAAACGCGCCACAAACAGCCTCTGGCAGTCAAGTCCAGCTCCTGGCCTTCCCGTGGCAGAACTGTTTAAACTGACAGGAGAAGGGGCGAGGGCGAATATCTGGCGCCTGAAAACCAGTTACTTAGGGTAGATGAGTGTCACGTTTGGTAGCTCATCTGCCGCTGTTGGCGAGATCTTCAGCTGCCGTGCGTGGAGCGGTGCTCTTCCCGGCCAATGAAGAAATTTGCAAATGAGGTTGCCGCGCAGCATCACTGCGGAAAAGGTGGTTGAAAGAATAAAGCGAAGCAAACAGTCAAATCACGGCACCTCTGGTCTGGAGGTCGGCCACGTCCTGAGTGCAGTCATATCGTGTGAAATGCATGAACCGGTTTGTCCCAGAGGTTAAGTCACTGCTGGCTTGACTTTTCAAATGCCGCGCGTGGAGTGAAGCTCCTCCCGGTTAAGGAAGTAAATGCGGAAATAAAGGTTGCTGTGCGGCGCCGATGGGAAAAGGTGGTGGAAAGTGAAGTTTAACCTGGTATGTCCAGTAGTATCGCTACGAGAGCTGTACCACGGCACCTCTGCTCTAGAGGCCGCCTACGTCCGAAATACACCTACACTGGTGAAATATGCCTAAACCGGCACACACCAGGGGTGGAACTCGATGGCTAGACATGTCATGCCACCTCCGCTCTAGAGGTCGGTAACGCCTGATAAACACCCATACTGGTGAATTTTGCCTAAACCGGCTCATACCAGGGGTGAATCTTGAAGGCTATGAATGTCACAGTACCTCTGCCCTAGAGGTCGGTCCCGTCCCAAACATGCCCATACTGGGAAATGCCTAAACCGGCTCAACCCAGGGGTAGAAGTCACTAGTGGCGAGGATTCGTCCTCCTGGACAAAAGCTCCATCCTGGTCACAACTAGGAAGGGTAGCGGCCACGACCGCAAAATGCTGAAGTCGGAGACACTGGACCAGGGAAGTCTAGATAGGCAACCACCTCTCACCCGGCGGGGATGTCTGCGTATCCTAATCACGCTGAGGTTTTCCGGTGAGAAAGTCCAACCCTGGACTGGATGGGCAACCACCTCTCACCCGGCGGTGATACACGGGTATCTCATAACACGTCGAGGTTTTCCGGTGAGAAAGTTCAACTCTGTCCTGGGTGGGCAAACGCCTCTCACCCAGCGGGGATGCACTGATATTCCAAACACGTCGAGGTCTTCCGGTGAGAAAGTCCAACCCTAGACCAAACTGGTGCAATGAAAACCACGGTGTCACGCAATCCCGCTTCCGAGACCCACCAAGAATACAGGCTAAAGCACTGTGATACTCTGAACCCCTTGTGGTCCTTCGTGGAACTCATGTGGTCTATTTTGGACCACACAGGGGACCACCGGACCTAACGAGGACCACATGTGTGAATTCAGTAGGTTCACAGTGCGGTTTTTGGTGGTAGAAGTGAACGAAGAAGAAGAAGAAGATATACCTAGGCAGTACAAAATCAGTCTCTGGGAAAATCAGTGCAAAAAACTGTGAACAGGTGCAATAAAATCAAATCAAGACCTTTATTGAAAAACAAATACACCACAACTGAAACAAAAAGGCAATGTACAACACAATCTTTCTCCCATCTCTGTGTTATCAATGTCAAAAATGGACACTAACAACTAAAAACAAAAGGAAAATGATCACAACAGAAATGAAGTGTTAAAGGAGAATGCTAAATATACATCTTACATCTGAATATAACAAGAAGAGACAACACCATCAGGAAAAGAGTTGGAATAACAACAAAACTACACTACATCCAGAAAGTAGTCAAATGGTTTTTTCATGTTACACTACTACCACCAGGCAGCATAGCACAGAAAACATCCGCATATAGATTTGTATGAAGCAGAGGGGAGGCGGTGGAGAAAGGAAATAGCAGAAACTCTAAATTTCACATTACATGAAGCAAACTGTCAAACCCTATCCAGATGTCTGTCTCCTCAACACTGAAAGTTACAAGAAAAGTCACCGGTTTGCCACAAATGAAGATGTCCAACAGACATTTACATATTGGTTCTTGCCATCAACCATCAGACTTTTACTGCCATTGTTTAGACTGATAACTAAATCTGTGAGATGTTTGCCTTAAACATAATAAAAACATAAAGTTGTGCTTATAGAATTCTTCAGGCATATATCATATGTCTGGATCTCAGTGTACAAGTTCTGTATCTTCATGTTTCAGAAACCTCTTACACCGGACGACCCTATGGAGGGTTATATTGATCCAGTGTATGATGATTCTGTCCTGTCAAGAATCCCTGAAAAATTCAAAGGTTATAATATGGACCTGCTGGCACAGAACAAGCTAGAACTGGAGTATTTCAGACAGTTTCTCATCCCTCGCTGTGCTGAAATTGATCTCAAGGTTCTCTACTGTTGCAGCTCATTTTTCTTTAGAAGTATTTTCTAGACCACAAAAGAATTGGGCAAATTAAAAATCTAACATTTTTAAAAATATAACAATACTCGTACTGAGATACATAAAAATACTATATATTGCCAACTAGAAGATACATCAAAACATCTAAACTAATATAGAAGATACATAAAAAAATGTTTTAACTAAAATAGAGAGTACATAAAATATTACAACAAATATAGATCATGTAAAAATATGTTAACTAATATATAATGCACATAAAATATATGTTAACTAATTTAGAATACCTATAAAAATTTGTCAACTAACATGAAACATATTTAGACATATTTTAACTAATATACTCATAATCAGTAAAAAATTAGTTGTTAATAAACTGAAAGAAGTAAATACGAAGGCCTATCAGAAAGTTCCCGTACAGTAATTGCCATAATGTAAGCATTTGTCCTATTCGCACAAAAATCTATAGTTCCAGGCTCCCAGTTTGCTGACTCAATGGGTGAAGTGACATAATGCTGTCTACATGTCTTCAGTTCTTACTCATGATTACGTGACATTCAGTAAAGGCCACTCTGTGATACTGAAGATGGCTGACAAGTTTGAGCAATGTATTAGCAACAAATTTTGCATGAAGCTCAACAGATCTGCTACTGAGGCCCTGGACATGTTTCATCAGGCCTTTGGTGACCACTGTTTAGGTCGAACATAGGTCTTTAAGCACATTTCAAAGCTGGTTGAGAATCGTTGCAAGATAACAAGCAGTCTTGAATGGAATGAAATGCATCATTGTTTTTTTTTTTTAATATTAAAGGCATTGTGCACCTAAAATTTGTTCCAGCTGTCACTGCGGTGAATTCTAACTTCTAATGCAATGTTCTGTGGTGCTTGAGAGAAGATGTGCAGCCCTTCCCCCACCTCCCATGCCTTCACATTGTTCTCCAAAAAAAAAAATTTGAAGCTAAGGGGCCACTGCTTCGACACTTCAGATGACATGAAAAAGGCATCACAGGCAGCATTGGACAACCTTGAGGATAAGAACTTCTGCTGTGCTTCTGAGTTGTGAAAGAAGTGCTGGGATCACTGTGTATGTTCCCAAGGAAACTGTTTCGAAGGTGATGGTGACCAAACTTAAATATAGTAAGCCTTCTTTTTCAGACATGGTCGGGGAACTTTCCAATAGACCCTCGTATTCTCTTATTATTTCCATTCCATTAAATAGTAAAAAAATGTGTATTATTTTCCAAAGAAATCTATATTTTAAGAAAATTCAAATTGAACTGAGGTATTCTCTCCAGTCTACACAGTTAATCTTGTCTACTTTCTAGGGTATCAGTATGATTGTTCAGTTTTTCCAGTCTATAACTTCTTTCTTCTATTCATATTTGACTGGACATTGTTAGGATTTTTCTTGCTCTAAATTGTACCTCTGTTTTCAATACTTATCCTGTGTTCACCAGGGATTTTACCAGTTTTTGTACATTCTGCTTCTCCTTCACAAAAGTCTACTGGGGGTTATGTTCTTTTAGTTATAATTGCCCCAAGACTAGAAATATTAAAAGTTTCAGATCTGTTGAGTATGAGGACTGTTTGCAAAATTCCTGGACTGAATTTTTTTCCAGGAAACTATAATATACAGTGAAGTGGCACCAAAGCATGAGTTGTAGTAACCATTCCAGAACGTACATGCAAAATCTGAATTCATTATCTTCAGTCATTTGCACTGCACTAGCCTCCAAGTGAACACATACCTGCAGGTTCCACGCATTTCAACATGGATGAGAAAATTCAACACCATGCACGCTTTGATTTCTGTATTAACCTCAGGAAAACCAGTGTTTAAACTTATGAAATGTTTCAGCTTTTGGTGAGTCCTACTTAAGGTGATCAAAGACATTTGAATGGTTTTCCTACTTCAGAAGTGGACATTGATTATTTCAAGATGATCGCCATCTGCCTATGACACCAATGAGACCATGGCACATGTGCAAGAAATCATTCACGCTAAACCAATATCTGACAGTCAGACAGATAGCAGAGGATGTAAGAATAGCAGTTTTTTTTTATTCTTCAGCTTTCCAAGTCATTAAAACTCATTGCTGCAGATTCTTTGTCATACTCCACGTTTCTGATCCATACATGAGGGCTGGTGTTATTATAGTTTTGTAGATTGTTATTTTGGTGTTTTGGGCCAGGATTTTGACAGGTATTGCAAGGCAAAGTATATTTTGTTCCATATTTGTACTTTGCTTTTAATTTTCTCGCTTACTATGTTGTTATGAAGGTTGTTTCTAGATATTTGTATGTTGTTTCTGGTTTCCTAATAAACATATCTCTAGTCATTTGCATGTCCCTTGTGGAACTTTGTCTCCCTAAGAGCTCTCTTGTAGGCCTCTTGGTTGTAAACAAGATGCCCTGTTGCTGACACATCCATTTGCAGATCATCAACGAGGTATTACAGCCATCTTCACCTTGGTCTTCCTTTCTTTCTTTTTCCCATTATGTACCCTTCCAAGACTGTCTTCTCTGAATTCTCATGACATTTAATATGTCCAAAATGTTATAAGTTTTCTCTGTTTAATCTTCTTTACTAGCCAACCTTCTTCAGTATTAAATTCTTGTGGTATGGATATATTTGTTCTTTTTTGTGTGTCCGTGATATTTGAAGAACTCTTTTGTAGCATTTACATTCAAAGGCATTTATGTGTTTCTCAGCTGTTTTGTTAAGTGTCTAGGTCTCACAGGCATATATTGCGATGGGAAAAATGCATACCTTTAAAAATCTTATTTTTGTAATTCTGTTTGTTCCTCTCCACAGCTTCATTACTTGTTTTTTTTTTAAAGTGATAGATATCCTCTTTTTAATTTCCCTCATTGTATCTCCGGTATTAGTAATTATTGATCCAAGACATTCAGAACTTTCCACTTCTTCCAATTTTTATTATTATCTCTAACATTTATATTTTCTGGATCATTCCGCCCCTGGTTTCTTGGTATCTTCATATAACTCTGTCTTATCTTGGTTAATGGTAAGATCCACTTTTAGTGCCACATCCATCAGGTGTATGCAAGTGTTGATGACTTCTTGCATAGTTTCTCCCACTATGTTGATGTCATCAGTGTATCTTAGTATTTTAGCTTGTTCTTTTTTCGCTCTTTGATGTAGATAAATTATTTGATCTACAGTTGATCTGTTCTTTCTGAAACCTGCTTGATAGTCTCCCCGTATGTTCTCATTGTATGGTTTTAATCTATTTAAAATTATGATAGATACTATTTTGTAGCTTGTTATACTGATAATACTAGGAGATTTCATTGCAAAGATAAGAAAGGAAGAATCATACAGAGACATCACAGGAAAGGAAAGTCTGCATCTGTTATGATGGATGGAGACTAATAAATATGGCAGAAGCTCGTGAAATGAGAATAACCAGCACACGTTTTCAAAACAAGGACATCCATAAATAGCAGCTGCTACTTGCCATAAAATTCTAAGTGAAGATTTGAATATGAGATGTGTGTCAGTGAAACTCATGCCCAATCTTCTGACTGCAGAGCAAAAGAAAGATTGTAGATGTGCACTGATCTCTGTGAGCAAGTCCAACTTCATGTCATCAGTAATTACTGGTAATGAAAGCTGGATTTTTTTATGACCTGGAAACAAAGCTAATGACATCCCAATGGAGAATGTCATCATCTTCCCAACCAGAGAACGAGCATCAGATAAATTTGTGTCAAGAACATGTTGACTGCATTATATGAGATTCATGGACTAATTTGTCGTGAATACAGGGCAGACAGTGAATACAGAATTCTACACAGCAGTCCTACAATGACTTTGTGATGCTGAACACATTCATCTTCCTGAGAGGTGTCATACTGGCATTTGAAGCCTTCACCATGGCAGTGACCCTGCACACATGTCTATCAAAACAAATGAATTTTTGGTGAAATACCACACATCTGACCTTGTTCCCTGTAAATTTTTCTTTGTTTCCACATCTCAGGAATACATTGCACATCTGAAGAATACATTGAAAGGTCACCAATTTAATGAAGTTGAAGAGATTCAAACATCTGCAGCAAGACAAATGAGCGTTATCTCACAAAGTGACTTCCAGAGGTGCTTTCATAAATGGCAAGACTGCTGGAATAAGTGTATACAATCACAAGAAAGCTACTTTAAAGGAGACTAGACCAAGAAGCCAGTAAGTCTACTAATTTACTCAGAACAAAAATTCAGTCCCAGAACTTTGTGAACGGCCGTCATTTTTCTATCTTTTAAATTATTTTCTTGTTCTTATGCAGTACACCTTTCTGGTTTTTTTTTTCATGAGATTGCTCTAGGAGGTATAGCAGCAGTGTGGTAATTTCTATAGTGACTTGATAAAACCAGTTGTTATTTAGTTAATTCTCTTATTTTGCTGCCTCTAGGTTTTGATACTCCTGTGCTTTAGTTTTGAGGTTTGTCTTTTTGTTCATGTGCATGCTACTTCATACTTCTGTTATTTTCATTTTTCTAGAGAAATTCTTGTCTTTTTTGCATGTTGTGTGGAATAGTTTCTCTTTTAATTATCATTTTCCCCAACCATTTCACAGGAAGCTTCAATTTGTTCATATTTTGCTGTTTAACTATATTGGAGGAATTTTTCTGCAGTGTTTTTTTTTTTGTTCCTGCTCTTTCTTCCACAGTGTCTTGCATAGTAAATATCAAACTTATTTCTCAGTTACAGTTTTCTTGTCATTCTAGTGTGTGTAGTTTTATTGAATTGTAAATTACTTCTGGAGTTTTCCTTTTGTTATTTGGAAAAAAATTGTTTTGTAGAAGGTCATTTTCAGCTTCTGACCACTGTTACCTGAATTTTTCTATTTTCTTTTTTTTATATAGCAGGTTTAGTCTGATTGCAGATTAGTTATTTGGTAATTCTCATGTATATTTATGAATATTCTTGTGCATGAAAACTGTTCCCTCGGCAACTTGTAGATAAACAAAGATACTAAATGTTCCCCTCATTGTTTTGTGTTCACCTTCATTGTTCATTGTTCTGTGTTATTTCCTACAGTGTCTCTTGGTCATTTTTGTTCTCTGATTCCTTGTATATCCGTGTTCTCACTTACCTGCCCTGTTCTTCCTACCTCATGGTTCTTATGTTCCATCAGGCTATTTAGGTATTGTTTTTGTGAGCCAAGAGACAAGAAATCAGACCGAGGTGTTCTTATGCTTTTCACCAAAGTTTACATGATGGTGAGCAAAGACAACTGTTTTAGTGTGATAGTACAGTTATCAGGGCCAGCAAATCAGAGCTTGTTAAAGGCCTGTCCCACTTTTCTATTCATGTCCTGAGTTACAAGCTCAACCTGGCTAATGGAGCAGGGCTTTCCATGGTCCTCATGGTACTGTAGTCTGACAGGAAGCTTGCTTTATGGGTCTACTCTGTATATTCATAACACTCTAGGAAACATAAATAAGTCCCAATTGGATAAAGTGCTTGTGCTTCAGCACTTTCAGTAGCAACATCCTATTTGCCATTCCAGGGAAAAGCAACAACAATAGCAGCAACAACTTTCATAATTGACAACTTTGTTATCTTTTATTATCATGAATCTTCTTGATTCATTTCTGTCTGCTTCTGTGACTGGTAAAAGTTTTAAATAAAGGTGGACAGCCTTTCAGAAAACTTCATTTAACTGACTTGTATAAAATATATGTAGGTAACAGTTGTGTTCTTCCTTCTTACAGGAAGCAACACAGATTTTTAAATATTTTCTTGTTATTGGCCAAATGTTCATGCTACATTAAATTTCTTAAATTTTTAAAATAATTAGTTGATAGTTTTTTCTTTGTGTGTGTGTGTGTGTGGTTAAACTGTGATTTGGGATGTTAATGTATTTTTATGTGAGTGTGTGTTTGTGTGGGTGGATGGGTGGGTGGGGGCATGTGAGTGTGGTTGATTGGTAGGTTGGATGGGAAGAAAGAGGGGTGTGAGGAGAAGGAGAGAGGCATATCAATTTTTGGTAGGTTTAAACATTGTTTGACCAAATCTGTGTTGAGACTCCATTATGACTCCATTATTTCAGTGTTGGATGGACATGGAGGCATGGAGAAGAACTGCCCCTGAGGATCATCAGCTGAGGGATCAAAGGGCCAAAGATATTAAAAAGAATTATCTGAACAAAAAATATTTCTTTGGACCAAACAGTCCGGCTAGTAAAGATGGACAAAATAAGGTAGAATTTTAGTTTTTCTTGTGCAAAGCATGCCATAAATCTTGAACTAACTCACAAGTGATTCATATGTACTATTTTTTTGTAAACTGAAAAAAGGCACTTTCAGCAGAAAAAAATTTTTATGTTTTTTAAAAAATCAACAAAGTATAGATTATTTCAAAATAATTAGTGTATAAGTATACAACTATACACGAGCCACTGCAGTAAAGCTGTGATACCAGAATGTATAAAATAGGAAAAAAATAGGAGCAGCTTTATTACTTAACGATTACAAAGTTGTGACATTTCGGTGTGAGCCTTAATCATACAAAAAACATACAGGACGAAGAAATAGAGAGAGGAGATAAAGTATAGATTCACATGAATACTTAAAAAAAAAAATTTTTTTAAAAAGAGTACTTAGCTGTAAATTGCAAGGTGTGGCTTGTCCGGCAGTGTGTGTCAGTAATGGATCTAGTGGGACGTGGAGACTGTTTAAATAGAGACCTGTGACATGTGGTCAGTGGGTTGTAACTGGGGGTGGTGGATGGGGAACCGGGGAGGGGAGAGAGAGTGACGCAATACCGACCTAGCTAGGAGAAATTGAAACAGATGATTGGGGAAGAGGGGTTGCAGAGAAGAGGGGTTGCAGAGAAAATAGTGGGGTTGCAGAGTGATGCTGTGAGGAAGTTTGAAAAGTAAGAAGGGATGGATTTAGTGGAGAGGTACTATAAATGATTGAAGAAGATGATGTTACGTGTAACTAAACAGCAAGTTTAACCCATGTGGTTCCAGCGTCCCATAATTTTGAATGCAGCAGTTCTCAAGTGCCAGGTGGCTTGTGTCATCTGCGTGACATTGTTTAATGGCTGTTACCAGAAAATCAGATTTGCCTCTGTAGTTGGGGCCATTGAAATGATTTGGGATTGGTTTTGAAGCATGCTGGGCGATGTCGTACAGATGTTTTTGCATGCGGTCCCCTAATCTGAGGCCAGTCTCACCGATATATGTTATCCTGCATCTTTTGCAAACGATGACATATATCACATTTCAGGACTCGCATGTGAATCCCTCATGAAGAGTGAGGATAGTTTTGGGAAAGGTGATTGTTTTTGTTTCCCAAACTACGGGGCAGGTAACGCAGCAGGGACGGTTACATTTTCTGGTGCCAACATATGTGAGGTTCTGCTTCAAGTGACTGTGGACGAGGATGTCTTTAAGGTTTGGCTCACGTTTGTATGCCAATAGGGGTAGATCAGAGAAAATGTCACGAGTGTCGGAGTCGAGTTGGATTATTGGCAGATGACGATAAAGAATTTTCTTAACCATCTGACCGTGCGAGTAGAAAGGCAGTACTAACTTAACTCTGTCAGATGGAGTAACAGGCTTTTTCCTGAATGCTTCTTTGCGGCTCACTAGTTGGATATGGTTGAAGGCTTTACAAAGGACTTTTTCTGGGTAGTGGCGATGACGGAAAAATTCTAATAACTTGTTGGACTGATCTATAAAGTCCAAATTATCCTGACATATGCGGCGAAGACGGAGGAGTTGGGAATACGGGATGGAGTTCTTACAGGCTTCAGGATGGGAAGAGGTGTAAAGCAAATAGGCGTGACTATCGGTGGGCTTGTAAAATACAGAGGTGACAAGCCTGTTTGTGCCAATAGAAATTTTAATGTCTAAAAAATTAACAGACTTGTCAGAGATTTCATAAGTGAATTTTATGTTGTTGTTGAGTGTATTAGCGAATTCAATAAATTTTTTAAGGTCTTCATGTGGCATACTTGTAATTCCAATGCCATCATCGATGTACCTTTTATAGAATTCTGGAAATCTGCCAGTGTAGGTTTCCCATAATTTGACTTCCAGAAAGCCCATAAATAGACATGCATAACTGGGACCCATTTTTGTTCCCATGGCAACACCACTGATTTGCTCGAAGTATTCACCGTTGAATTGGAAAGAATTTAGGTTTAGTACTAGCTCTGTAAGTCTGATTATGGTGTCAGTGTCAGTTGTGGAATGAGGGTCTTTGTCGAAAAAGTAGCAGAGTGCTAAAAGTCCATCCTCATGGGGGATAGAAGTGTATAGGGAGCAGACATCAAGGAGAAAGATGTGATAGGTGTGGTGTTGAGAGAATGTAATCGTATCAAAAGTTGTTAAGGCGTGGTTGGTATCTTTCAAAAAGGAGGGTAGTTTGTGTACACAAACTTCCTCCATTTTAACCTAAATAAGGGAGAGTCCAGGGCATTGTCCACCCTTAGGCGTCGAAGCGATATCGTGATCAAACCAGCAGATAAAACCAACAATCTCGTAGTTTGGAAAAAAGATTTATATATCGCGGAAGGAATGTCCCAACTCAGCAATACAAAATTTTATTCCCCAGCGAAAAACGATGCTACCCGTTCAAATAATGACATAGTGGAAGCAATCATTAAAGACCTAATCACAGAAGGTGGCCTCCCACCCCAAGCTGTTTCTCTTCACGTTAAGGACAGTTGTTTAGGCACACCCACCTTCTATCTTCTTCCTAAAATCCACAAACCAGGTAACCCTGGACGCCCCACTGTATCAGCTTGTTCATGCCCCACTGAGCATATTTCTGACTTTTTAGATAGCATCTTCCAGCCTCTAGTACACAAACTACCCTCCTTTTTGAAAGATACCATCCACGCCTTAACAACTTTTGATACGATCACACTCTCTCAACACCACACCTATCACATCTTTCTCCTTGATGTCTGCTCCCTATACACTTCTGTCCCCTATGAGGATGGACTTTTAGCACTCCACTACTTTCTCGACAAAGACCCTCATCCCACAACTGACACTGACACCATAATCAGACTTACAGAGCTAGTACTAAACCTAAATTCTTTCGAATTCAACGGCGAATACTTCGAGCAAATCAGTGGTGTTGCCATGGGAACGAAAATGGGTCCCAGTTATGCATGTCTATTTATGGGCTTTCTGGAAGTCAAATTATGAGAAACCTACACTGGCAGATTTCCAGAATTCTATAAAAGGTACATCGATGATGGCATTGGAATTACAAGTATGCCACATGAAGACCTTAAAAAATTTATTGAATTCGCTAATACACTCAACAACAACATAAAATTCACTTATGAAATCTCTGACAAGTCTGTTAATTTTTTAGACATTAAAATTTCTATTGGCACAAACAGGCTTGTCACCTCTGTATTTTACAAGCCCACCGATAGTCACACCTATTTGCTTTACACCTCTTCCCATCCTGAAGCCTGTAAGAACTCCATCCCATATTCCTAATTCATCTGTCTTCGCTGCATATGTCAGGATAATTTGGACTTTACAGATCAGTCCAACAAGTTATTAGAATTTTTCCGTCATCGCCACTACCCAGAAAAGGTCCTTCGTAAAGCCTTCAACCGTATCCAACTAGTGAGCCGCAAAGAAGCATTCAGGAAAAAGCCTGTTACTCCATCTGACAGAGTTAAGTTAGTACTGCCTTTCCACCCGCACGGTCAGATGGTTAAGAAAATTCTTTATCGTCATCTGCCGATAATCCAACTCGACTCCGACACTCGTGACATTTTCTCTGATCTACCCCTATTGGCATACAAATGTGAGCCAAACCTTAAGGACATCCTCGTCCACAGCCACTTGAAGCAGAACCTCACATATGTTGGCACCAGAAAATGTAACCGCCCCTGCTGCGTTACCTGCCCCATAGTTTGGGAAACAAAAACAACTACCTTTCCCAAAACTATCCTCACTCTTCATGAGGGATTCACATGCGAGTCCTGAAATGTGATATATGTCATCGTTTGCAAAAGATGCAGGATAACATATATCGGTGAGACTGGCCTCAGATTAGGTGACCGCATGCAAAAACATCTGTACGACATCGCCCAGCGTGCTTCGAAACCAGTCCCAAATCATTTCAATGGCCCCAACCACAGAGGCAAATCTGATTTTCTGGTAACAGCCATTAAACAATGTCACGCAGATGACACAAGCCGCCTGGCACTTGAGAACCGCTGCATTCAAAATTATGGGACGCTGGAATCACATGGGTTAAACTCGCTGTTTAGTTACACGTAACATCATCTTCTTCAATCATTATAGTACCTCTCCACTAAATCCATCCCTTCTTACTTTTCAAACTTCCTCACAGCATCACTCTGCAACCCCACTATTTTCTCTGCAACCCCTCTTCTCTGCAACCCCTCTTCCCTAATCATCTGTTTCAATTTCTCCTAGCTAGGTCGGTATTGCGTCACTCTCTCTCCCCTCCCTGGTTCCCCATCCACCACCCCCAGTTACAACCCACTGACCACATGTCACAGGTCTCTATTTAAACAGTCTCCACGTCCCACTAGATCCATTACTGACACACACTGCCGGACAAGCCACACCTTGCAATTTACAACTAAGTACTCTTTAAAAAAAAATTTTTTCTTTTAAGTATTCATGTGAATCTATACTTTATCTCCTCTCTCTATTTCTTCGTCCTGTATGTTTTTTGTATGATTAAGGCTCACGCTGAAACGTCACAACTTTGTAATCGTTAAGTAATAAAGCTGCTCCTATTTTTTTCCACATTATTTCAAAATGATTTAAATATATTGAGATTAATTAAGTATCATCAACCTTGACTCTGAACAAGTTCATATGTGCTTCAATCACTTTCTTAATATATCACTCAGTGGGCAGCAATTAATGACATCAACTGTGTGTTGATTTACAGTTCTTGTGCACTTATCATGAAGTTCATGTCAAACATCAATGTATTTTTCTATTAGCTCTTCATTCTAAGTAGAGATGTCATGTCACAAAGTGATGTGCAGGCCTCTATGAGGATATTATACAATTTCTGCAAAATATTTTGTACATTTATCTACTGCTGTAGCTCTGTCAACCGATATGGTCTTTCATTTGAGGAAAAATCTGCAAGTTTCCTACAAAGAGTTCTGTATAAAAACAAATATGATGTGAAGCTAGTGAATTTTTGTAAAACATGTTCACTGAATCATACAAAATATAAACATGAGCATATTTTTGTGTTGTCAGCAAATCCATTACCTATGTAACAGTGATTATTTCTGTTGTAAAGCTACTCATGATACAGTCAGAAGCACCATTTAACTATTACTGTTCTTCTGTGTGAGCATCTTATGATTGCCCGTGCCCGCCTCTTGTGATGAGCCATTGACCTATCTGTGGAGTTTTCATGTGTCAGTACCATTAATTTGATATTTGATAGAAACAGTTCTGTGATCTCAATATTGATAATCATCATAATAATAACAACATTGATGTATGCTTTTAGGATTGTGAGGATGGTTCAGTACTGTAAAGAGAACGCATCTGCTGGGCCACATATTCCATACATCCAACCATAGTCTTTATCCTTTAAGATATTCTTAAACAAGCATGTGCACTATCATTTTACATCATCTTACATCTTTTAAACAGCATCCAAGAAGACTTTACACATGGACATCACCTGATCGTGATGAAGCAAATAGATTACATTTTAGTGCAAAGAAGGTGGAGATCAAGTATAACATCAGCAAAAACTTTACCAGGTGCTGATTGTGACATGGACCATGAGTTATTAATAGCAGACATGAAGATAAAAAAGACAGTTACAGGATCAAGACCACTCTGCTTTGATCTTACAAAATTACTAGAACAATACGGTATAGAAATGAAGAACCATTTCGAAATCCTGATGGCTGTACAGAAGGAGATGACACCAGATGATCTGGTTATGCAGGCCAGAAATATCTTAATAACAACAGCTAAAGACATGGTTTCAGTAAAGAAAACACAAAAGAATGGATAGATTACAGCATGCACACTAGAACTGATAAAACAATATAGAGAAATGAAGACGCAATGGAAAGTGACAAACAACAACAAAGAGGAATATAAATCTTTAACAAAAGAAGTATGAAGAAACATAAGAAGGGACAAAAAACAATACATACAAGATTGTTGTGAAAGAATAGATGGACACCAGAAGTGTGGAAGAGATAGTGAAATGTTTAAGGAAAGGAAGACATTGACGAGAAATGTCACACCTAATGTAAATGTTATTTGTGACGATATGGGGAAGACCTTGACAGAGACAAAGGAAATTCCAGAAAGATTGAAGGAATATTACAGAGGAATGTGAAAGCAGAAATCAACAGTGTGAATTATTATTGGAGGAGAAAGAACCCGAACCGACAATAGAAGAAGTTTTATAGGCATAAAGAATCTGAAAAATGGTAAATCACCAGGATGTGATGAGATAACAGCTGAACTTATTAAAGCAGGAGGAAAGGAATGTGCAACAATCTATCATGCACTATATAAAAAGATATGGCATTCAGGTATTTGACCAAAAGAATGGAAAAGAACTGTATTCATACCACTGCCAAAAAATGGTAACCTGAAATTATGCATAAACTATAGAACGGTTGCCCTGATTAGTCATTCATTCATTCATTCATTCATTCATTTGCATGTCCTTTGTGGAACTTTGCCTCCCTAACAGTACTCCTGTAGGCCTCTCAGTTGTGAGCAAGATGGCCTGCTGCTGATGCATCCATTTGCAGATCATCAACTATGTCTTGCAGCCATGTTCATCTTGGTCTTCCTCTCTTTCTTTTTCGTATCATGTACCTTTCCAAGAAGTTTTCTCTAGATTATCGTGACGTTTAATGTGTCCAAAATATTTAAGTTTTCTCTCTTTAATCCTCTTTACTAGCCAGCCTTCTTCATATTAAGTTCTTGTAGTATGGATATATTTGTTCTTTTTTGTGTCCATGATATTTGAAGAACTCTTCTGTAGCATTTACATTCAAAGGCATTTATATGTTTCTCAGCTGTTTTGTTAAGTGAACAGGTCTCACAGGCATATGTTGTGATGGGAAAAATGCATGCCCTTAAAAATCTAATTTTTGTAGTTCTGTCTGTTCCTCTCCACAGATTCTTTAGTTGTTTTACTTTCTGAAGAGCGATAGATGTCCTCCTTTTAATTTCCTTCATTGTATCTCTATTATTAGTTAGTAGTGATCCAAGATATTCAAAACTCTCCACTTCTTCCAGTTTTTCCTCATTGATACATCAGCTGCCTTGTTTGTTTTGTCAGTTGTCATCAATTTAGTTTTCTTCGCATTAAGATTAGTCATGCCAGTAAAACTCTGTTAAAAATCATAATAGTTAGACTTCATAAGAAAATAAAAGAAGAAGTCAATATGCTCCAAGCTGGTTTCAGGCAAGGAAGAGGATCAAGAGATCATATATTCAGTATAAGATTAATAGTAGAGAAATGCAGAGAGTTTAATGCGAATCTATATTTATCTTTTATAGACTACTCAAAGGCATTTGATTGTGTACAACATCAGAAACTTTGGGAAATAATAGAACAAATGGGATTTCAAACACATTTGATACAACTAACATCACTGTTGTATCTGAGACAACAGGCAGCAGTGAGATTAAGTAGTGAAACAACAACTTGGTTTGACATAAAACAAGGGGTCCGTCGGGGTGCATATTGTCACCTTACTTATTTAACTTGTATCATATATATCTTATATCCTTCCTGTGCCGTTAAACGTCACATAGGACTCGCAAAGTAGTTCACCAATTTTTCCTGTCTTCGGCGAGTCTTTCAACCTCATCAAAGGATTTTATGCCTGTTAATTTGGCCTCTCTTAACAATGTCCTCTTCAGAGTTTCACGTGGTCTGCCTCTTTTTCTTCGGCCTGTTGTGTTCCACTTGATAGCTTCTTTTGGGATTCTCTGATCATTTCTTCTCATCAAGTGGCCAACATATGTCCATCTCCTTTTCCTGATCACCCATGAGACTGGTTGTTGTTCAGTCATCTGTCTTATCTCTGCATTGTTCTTGAATTCATTCCACTTGATGCAGAGTATTTTCCTTAGGCATTTGTTTTCAAAAGAGTCTAATTTCTTTTCTATTTCTTTAGTTGTTTTCCAGCTTTCACATGCATAAATGAGGGTGGATATTACATTTGAATTGAATAGTCTTAACTTGGTTTTTGTGCTTATAACTTTGGAATTCCATATGTTCTCAAGATTCTTGAAGATTGATGCTGCTTTTACAATTCTGATCCTAACTTCCTTTCTAGTGTCACCATCCTGGTCTATGTAGCTGCCAAGGTATGCAAATTGATTCAACATCTGTCCCTTCTATGTGTATTTTTCCATTTTGATTGAGAGGAATTTTCATTATTTTGTTTTGTCCTTGTTAATTTCAAGTCCTATTTTGCTAGCCAGTGAAGACAGGCTATCTGTTTTTCTTGCATGAAATTCACATTATTACTGATAAGAGTTATGTCATCAGCAAAATCAAGATCTTCTAGTTGGGTCCCATGTACCCAGTCAATACCTGTGTTACCTGTGCAGCATTTTTTCATTATGAAGTCTATTGTAATCCCAAAAAGTAAAGGAGACAGTATACATCCTTGTTTCACGCCTGTTTCAATCTGGAACCATTCACTCATCCCTTCTTCTGTCTTGACTGCACAAACATATCCATTGTATAAGTCCTTAATGATGTTGACAATTTTAGATGGTATTCCATATAGACATAAAATTCTCCATAATGAATCTCTGTGTATGCTATCAAATGCCTTTTTAAAATCTATGAAGTTCAGTATACTGAACTTGTATACTGAAAATATAATGAGGAATGTTAGAGAAGATGTAGACAATATTATGATGCCATAACAATTGGAGGTTATGAAATACCAGAGATTAGATATGCTGATGACACAGTATTACTGTCCACAACACAAAAAGGAATGGAAAAACTAATTGTGTCGTTCCTTAAGAACAGCAAAGAGCAAAACCTCTGTCTTAATGCGAAGAAAACTAAATTGATGACAACTGACAAAACAAACAAGGCAGATGAAATATGTATCAATGAGGAAAAACTGGAAGAAGTGGAGAGTTTTAAATATCTTGGATCATCATCATCACCATCATCAGGTGCCGTGCCGACTGGCTTTGGCTATTATGCTTATCCAGAGTACACAATCCTTCGTGCAGGCCATCACCTCAGTTGGTGATCTCCTTTCACACCATCTCGTCAGACTGTCCAGTATCATTTCTCTCAGTCTTCCTCTGGATCTTCTTCCTTCTATTTTTCCTGTTGTTATAATATTTTCAGTGCCCCCTCTTCTCATTGCATGTCCTATGAAAGTACATTGTCTCTCTCTTATCTTTTTGACAAGATTTTTTTGTTTCTCCAGCTCTTCTCATTCATTCTTCATTAGTTATTTTTGTTGTCCAGGGAATTTGCAACATTCTTCCAATAAACCACATTTCTGCTGCTTCCAATGATTTTTGTGTAGACCTGCCTATTGTCCATGATTCACTTCCATATAACAAGATAAGTTCAATATAGCATTTTAGGACACGTTTTCTAACATTCATTGATAAAGATGTGTTAGCTAATATGTTTCTCATTCTCTGAAATGCAGTCTGTGCTTGACCTATTCTGTTCCTAATTTCTGTTGTGCATTTCCCATCTGTAGTTATTACTGCTCCAAGGTATTTGAATTTCTGCACCTGCTTTAGAATAGTTCAGTTTAATTGTATACTGCATGTTGATGGATTCTGTTTCTTAGATATAACCATAGTCTCTGTTTCTTTTATGTTTAAAGTAAGGCCTTTCTGTTCACTTTCTTTAGCGACTTTATCCAAGAGATTTTGCAGGTCTTGTTGGTTCTCAGCTATCAGTACTGTGTCATCAGCATACCGAAGGTTGTTAATATTGTATCCTCCAATTTTATACCTAGTTCTGTGATGACTGTCCTTAGAATATTCTTGCTGTACAGAGAAAAAAGGTCTGGAGATAGTACACATCCTTGTCGCACCCCTTGTTTTAAGGTTGATATTTTCCAGTTCTATTTTCAGCTCAAATGGTTCTTGGATCACTACTAACATAATGGAGATACAATGAGGGAAATTAAAAAGAGGACACCTATCACTCTTCAGAAAGTAAAACAACTAAAGAATCTGTGGAGAGGAACAGACAGAACCACAAAAATAAGATTTTTAAGAGCATGCATTTTTCCCATCACAACATATGCCTATGAGACCTGGACACTTAACAAAACATTTGAGAAACACATAAATGCCTTTGGATGTAAATGCTACAGAAGAGTTATTCAAATATCATGGACACAGAAAAGAACAAATATATCCATACTACAAGAACTTAATATTGAAGAAGGCTGGCTAGTAAAGAGGATTAAAGAGAGAAAACTTAAATATTTTGGACACATTAAACGTCATGTTAATTTAGAGAAGACCGTCTTGAAAGGGTACATAATGGGGAAAAAGAAAGAGAGGAAGACCAAGATGAAGATGGCTGCAAGACAATGTTGATGATCTGCAAATGGATGCATCAGCAGCAGAGCATCTTGCTTACAATGGAGAGGCCTACAGGAGAGCTATTAGTGAGGCAAAGTTCCACAGGGGACATGAAAATGAGTGAATGAATGAATGACATCTTTCCCATGCTGTTTCCTGTTTTCAGTGAGTTTTCAACTTTGTCAAGGGATTTTGTGCCCACTAAACTGGCCTCTCTTAACAATGTCCTCTTTAGAATTTCACATGGTTGACCTCTTTTTTTTTCGGCCTGTTGTGTTCCACTTTGTTTTGGGATTCTCTGACTGTTTCTTCTCATCACGTTACCAACATATGTCCATCTTCTTTTTTTTGATCACCTATGAGACAGGTTGTTTGCTCATCTGTCTTATCTCTGCATTGTTCTTGAATTCATTCCACTCTGTTCCGAGTATTTTCCTTGTGTACACTTCATTCATTCATTTGCATGTCCATAGTAAACCATTCATTCTTTTTGTTTTCTTTACTAGAACTACATCTTTACATTGTTATTAAGATATCTCTGGCCAGCATAGCCAAGTCATCTGGTGTCATCTCCTCCTGTACAGCCATCAGGATTTTTAAATGGTTATTCGCTTCTATATTGTACTGATCTGGTATTTTTGTAAGATCAAAGCGGAGTGGTTTTGATCCCATAACTGTCTTTTTTATCTTTATCTTCATGTCTACTATTAATAACTCTTGGTCAGTGTCACAATCGGCACCTGGTAAGGTTTTTGCTGAAGTTATACTTGATCTCCACCTTCTTTGCACTAAAATGTAATCTATATGATTTTTGGTTTTCCCATCAGGTGATGTCCATGTGTAAAGTCTTCTTGGATGTTGTTTAAAAAGTGTATTAGTGATCATTAGCTCATTTTCCATGCAAAACGCCATTAGATTGTCACCTGCCTTATTTCTGTGTCCTATGCTAAATCGGCAGCAGGCCATCTTGCTCATAACCGAGAGGCCTACAGGAGTGCTGTTTGGGAGGCAAAGTTCCGCAAGTGACATACAAATGAATGAATGAATGAATAAATGCTAAATTTCCCCACAACATATCCTTCGTCTTCTGTTCTTTCTGTACCAATCTTTGCATTAAAATCCCCCATTATTAGTACAATATCATTTTTCCGTACCTGGTCTGTCATCGTTTGCAGTGTATTATAAAAGTCTTCTTCTTCCTCTTCTTCTGCTGCTGATGTAGTTGCATATATCTGGATGATTGTTACATTTCTAGGAGTCCCCTTAAGTCTGATAGTGAGGATTCTATCACTTACTGGGTTGTAACCTAGTAATGCTTTTGATGTTGATTTGTCCAAGTAAAAAGTCATACCATTCTTTCCTCCTAATTCTCCACCAGTGTATATAAAGATATTATCTTTCTTGCTCTTGAAGTGTCCTGATCCTTTCCATCGATGTTCATAGATTCCCAAAACGTGCATCCCCGTTCTTTTCATATCGTCACTTATTTTATGTGCACTATACAGTATACAGTGCACTATACAGTGATGTGCAAGATGGCGGAAGTTTTTTTAACGCTCTCGCCGGTATGCAGAAATCAGCGGAATTCCACTTGATCTGTTACATATCATGCACCGGGAGTTGGGCATAAGGCTAACAACCTTATCATGGGGCCTATCTAGAGGCGACTTCAGATGGGAAAAAAAGATATCGTTATGGAAACTCACAGAGAAACCAACCGAGCATCAGGGATGCCAACTCCGAAGAGCTCATTCATCGGCCCCAAACATGTGACAAGGATTGGATTCTGGAATGTGAGAATGATGGCAGCACCAACAAAAACTACTCAGGTCATCAAAGAAATGGAGAGATAGCATCTAGACATACTGGGCATCAGCAAAATGCGATGGCCAGAAGCAGGTAAAAGATCGGCGGAAAACGGTAAGTTAATAATACATTCAGGCAGAAATGATGGTAAAATCCGGGATGGCGTGGGCATTATTATGTCAAATGTAGCTGCAAAGAGTCTTGTAGAATGGGAACCGGTGAACAGTCGTATAATAAGAGCATGATACAACCTACGACACGGAAGAATGACAATAATACAGTGTTATGCACCCACGAATGATGCATATGATGATGTGAAAGACGACTTCTATCACCAACTACAACAAATCATCAACAAAGTCCCTAAACGCGAAATCCTAATTGCTATGGGGGACTTCAGTGCTAAGGTTTATTCATTTATTTGCATGTCCCTTGCGGAACTTTGCCTCCTAAACAACACTCCTGTAGGCCTCTCGGTTGTGAGCAAGATGGCCTGCTGCTGCTGCATCCATTTGCAGATCGTCAACGATGTCTTGCAGCCATCTTTGTTTTGGTCTTCCTCTTTTTCTTTTTCCCATTATGTATCCTTCCAATATGGTCTTCTCTAAATTATCATGACGTTTAATGTGTCCAAAATATTTTAATTTTCTCTCTTTAATCCTCTTTACTAGCCAGCCTCCTTCAATATTAAGTTCTTGTAATATAGATATATTTGTTCTTTTTTGTGTCCACGATATTTGGAGAACTCTTCTGTAGCATTTACATTCAAAGGTAGGGAAGGATAATACCGATGTTGAAAAAGTGATGTGGAAAGAAGGAATTGACATGATTAATCAGAATGGAGAAAGATTAATTGAAGTATGTCTAACAGAGGGTATGGTCATTGGAGGCACAATATTCCCACACAAAGAAATACATAAAACAACATGGATATCTCCAGATGATAGAACTAGAAACCATATAGATCATTTTTGTATTAGAAAGCAATACAGAACATCTCTTATGGATGTAAGGGCTTATAGGGGTGCAGATATCAACAGTGATCACAACCTGTGCATAGGGAAAATAAAACTAAAATTGAAAAGTCAACACAAAAAATCAGTACACAGAAAGATAAACAGCCACAGCCTACAAGAAGAAAATACTAACATTAATTTCAATCAGGAACTTGCCAATCATTCCAAAACACCCAGTGAAGTAAAGGAGATAGGTATAGATGAGTTATGGAATTCTTACAGTACAGCCATAATCACAGCAGCAAATCACAGCAGCAAATCACAGCGCTGGACTGGAAAAACCAAATAGAAAAGCATGGATATCAGATAAAACATGGAAGTATATACATGAAAAACGAGCAGTCAAATTAGACATGTTGAATGCAAAAACAGATCATGAAAGAGATTTGGCAAAAGCAAAATACAAAGAAATAGACAAGAAAGTAAAAAGTTCAGCTAGAAGGGATAAAAGAGAATACACAGACAATATGGCGAAATAAGCAGAAAAAGCAGCAAAAACAGGAGACAGCAAAACTTTATATTACATACAAAAGAGGCTAACAGGTAATATTGCATCTAAAGAAAGACCAATCCTTAGCAAAACTGGAATACTATTAACATCAAATAAAGACCAAAAGCAAAGATGGGCTGAACACTTCCAAGAAATACTTAACTGACCACACCCGAAAGAATTGTTAAACCTTGAAACTGACTTACCAGCCCCACAACTAAATGTCAACCTAGATGAAATTAAATTGCATGAAACTGAAACAGCAGTGAATTTAATGGCTAACAAAAAAGCTGCAGGTGAAGATGAAATAACAGCCGAAATGCTAAAAGCTATCAATAGTGACAACATGAGACAACTACAGAGAATGTTTAACAAGATTTGGAAAGAAGAAAAGGTCCCTTCTAATTGGAGGAAAGGAATCATTGTTAAAATACCAAAAAAGGGCAACCTTAGTGACTGTAACAACTGGAGAGGAGTAACCTTAATATCAGTTGTGTCAAAAGTATTTTGCAAGGTCATTTTGAATAGACTCAAAGATATAGTGGATACTGCAATGAGAGAAGAACAAGCAGGATTTTGAAAAGGGAGAAGCTGTCTTGACCAGATCTTTACTCTAAGATTAATACTTGAAGAACATATTGAAAAGCAGAAACCATTAATACTGAACTTCATAGATTTTAAAAAGGCATTTGATAGCATACACAGAGATTCATTATGGAGAATTTTATGTCTATATGGAATACCATCTAAAATTGTCAACATCATTAAGGACTTATACAATGGATATGTTTGTGCAGTCAAGACAGAAGAAGGGATGAGTGAATGGTTCCAGATTGAAACAGGCGTGAAACAAGGATGTATACTGTCTCCTTTACTTTTTGGGATTACAATAGACTTCATAATGAAAAAATGCTGCACAGGTAACACAGGTATTGACTGGGTACATGGGACCCAACTAGAAGATCTTGATTTTGCTGATGACATAACTCTTATCAGTAATAATGTGAATTTCATGCAAGAAAAAACAGATAGCCTGTCTTCACTGGCTAGCAAAATAGGACTTGAAATTAACAAGGACAAAACAAAAATAATGAAAATTCCTCTCAATCAAAATGGAAAAATACACATAGAAGGGACAGATGTTGAATCAATTTGCATACCTTGGCAGCTACATAGACCAGGATGGTGACACTAGAAAGGAAGTTAGGATCAGAATTGTAAAAGCAGCATCAATCTTCAAGAATCTTGAGAACATATGGAATTCCAAAGTTATAAGCACAAAAACCAAGTTAAGACTATTCAATTCAAATGTAATATCCACCCTCATTTATGCATGTGAAAGCTGGAAAACAACTAAAGAAATAGAAAAGAAATTAGACTCTTTTGAAAACAAATGCCTAAGGAAAATACTCTGCATCAAGTGGAATGAATTCAAGAACAATGCAGAGATAAGACAGATGACTGAACAACAACCAGTCTCATGGGTGATCAGGAAAAGGAGATGGACATATGTTGGTCACTTGATGAGAAGAAATGATCAGAGAATCCCAAAAGAAGCTATCAAGTGGAACACAACAGGCCGAAGAAAAAGAGGCAGACCGCGTGAAACTCTGAAGAGGACATTGTTAAGAGAGGCCAAATTAACAGGCATAAAATCCTTTGATGAGGTTGAAAGACTCGCCGAAGACAGGAAAAATTGGAGAACTACCTTGAGAGCCCTATGTGACGTTTAACGGCACAGGAAGGATATAAGATATGTAAGATAAGATACAGTATAATTTTATTAATCCCTGGTAGGCAAAAAAAACTATTTTATGGCTTACAAGTTGCATCTCTAAAACATCCAAGAATAATGTGCATTGCTTTATTTATACTCTGGGCAGTTTTGGTATATGTGAGTGGCTGAGCATGGTGTATTGTTAGTATACAGTCTATCTAAAAAATAATTGGACCGTGACAAATGACTGCTATTTATAATTAGCACAGACCACAACATTAACCACATTTAATTCTCTTCTGGCTTATGTAATTGTGTCATCTTTGTGGACTTTCAAGCAAAGACTATCTTCAGCCTAGGTATGTCATTGACTGTGTTCTTTCAGTCACATTTTCACAGAAACTGATAGTTGCTGTTGGTGTAAATATACTATGATTTTTGCAAGAATTGCATGTAAAAGCAGCGTAAGTGTAGAGTGAGGTACATGAAATATATCTTTGGGTATCTAGCTCTCTGACCATGAAGAGAAAACAGGCTAGCATTACACAAAAATCATACAAGTATGGAAGTGCACCCTGGTCCACAGCCAGTTTTCTGTTATTATTTTTTGTTTTCTTATATCAAAGGTGATGGAGGTTGGAGGAGGCTGGGGCAAATATCTGGAAGACAAACCACATTACAACACTATCCTGAAAGCTCAGAAATATGTTAGAGCACGATTGGAGAAAAAACACCTACCCTTTTTTCTACTCACAAGGGACTTCCAGGAGCGACATCTCATTGACTCCAGCATAACTGAACCATATGAAGATGCATTTATGGTCCACAAGAAACGTTCTGTAGCTCTACTAAAGGTGATCAGTGAAGCAGAAGAAGCATTTGTAACTTTGCTTGAGAAAAAAGAAAAGTTATTTGCAGATCTCTATTATTGGACAAAGCCTACAGATGCTACAATAAGTGATAAGGCCAGTGCAACTTTATCAGCACTCGCACAAGAGGATCGCAGTTGGTTATCCATGGTGAAGTCAGATAAATCCAAGGTAAGTGTTAAGAGTGGAAGTGAAGATTGGCTTGGCTCTAAAAAAATGTTAGTTGTAGAAGAAGGGATAAAGACAAAATAATTTTAATTACTAGACAGTGAGTCCATAACCTAATTAACCATAGGTCAGTAACTATCTTTTGTTAAGCTGAAATTCTAAATTATTTATTAGTACTGGCAATTGCAAAAATGATGTTTATGTAGGACTTATGTGACAGACAGTTTATGAAGAATTCAGAAAACACAAATCGGTGTAGAGAGATATTTAAAGTGGTCTTTTTATTTTCTGGGATAAATCTGAGAAGCAGACTTCACACCAGATGCCACTTTAGTAAATAGATTTCTGCTCCATTAATCAGACTTTGACATGATTTGTGGAACACCATATGGAGAATAGATCATGGGCTTATTTGCCATTTTGTAGAACACCATGTGGAGAATAGATCACAGTGTCATTCACCAGACTATGGCATGGTTTGTAGAACACCATGTGGAGAATAGATGCCTTATTAGCCTGGTTAGCTGAGGGGTTAGGCGCTAAGTTTACTAATCTGGTGGTACTGGGTTAAAGTTCCAGCAGTAGGATTTTTTCTAGTACACACCAAAAAAGGCTCTAGGGTTTACCCAGCCTCTAAAAATAGGTACCAGAGAAGTCTGGGAAGGTAAATGCAGGCAGATATGACATTGACCACATCACACTGTCATGTGCTGAAGGTTGTGGAAGTATGGACCTAACACCATATCCCCAATGTGCCTTAATGGCATGGAAATGGGAATTTTACCTTTATTAGCCAGACTGTTTTTCATGGTTTGTGGATCATCATGTGGAGAATAGACCTCAGTCTTATTATAAGCCAGACTGTTTTTCATGGTTTGTGGATCATCATGTGGAGAATAGACCTCAGTCTTATTATAAGCCAGACTGTTTGTCATGGTTTGTGGATCATCATGTGGAGAATAGACCTCAGTCTTATTATAAGCCAGACTGTTTGTCATGGTTTGTGGATCATCATATGGAGAATAGACCTCAGTCTTATTATAAGCCAGACTGTTTTTCATGGTTTGTGGATCATCATGTGGAGAATAGACCTCAGTCTTATTATAAGCCAGACTGTTTTTCATGGTTTGTGGATCATCATGTGGAGAATAGACCTCAGTCTTATAAGCCAGACTGTTTGTCATGGTTTGTGGATCATCATGTGGAGAATAGACCTCAGCCTTATAAGCCAGACTGTTTGTCATGGTTTGTGGATCATCATGTGGAGAATAGATCTCAGCCTTATAAGCCAGACTGTTTGTCATGGTTTGTGGATCATCATGTGGTGAATAGATCTCAGCCTTATAAGCCAGACTGTTTGTCATGGTCTGTGGATCATCATGTGGAGAATAAACCTCAGCCGTATAAGCCAGACTGTTTGTCATAGTTTGTAGATTATCATGTGAAGATGGAGCAGGATCTGAACTAACATTGGTTCACAAGTTCTGATGACAGTGATGGTAATATATCTGTTTACTTCACAGATATATTACCAGCTTAACATAGCTGTCTGATTCAGCAGAAACATAACATAGCTGTCTAACTCAGCAGAAACAACATAACTGCCTTAATCAGCAGAAATATAACATTGCTACCGTAATCAGCAGAAACATAACATAGCTGCCTGACTCAGCAGAAACAACATAACTGCCTTAATCAGCAGAAATGTAACATTGCTGCCTTAATGAGCAGAAACACAACATAGCTGCCTGCCTTAGCAGAAACAACATACCTGCTGAACTCAGCAGAAACATATCACAGCCTAACTCATCATCATCATCAGGTGCCATGCCGACTGATATTGGCTATTATGCTTCTCTAGAATACATGATCCTTCATGCAGGCCATCACCTCAGTTGGTGATCTCCTCTCACACCATCTCATCAGACTGTCCAATCATTTCTCTCAGTCTTCCTCTGGATCTTCTTCCTTCTATTTTTCCTGTTGTTATAATATTTTCAATGCCCCCTCTTCTCATTGCATGTCCTATGAAAGTACATTGTCTCTTTGTTATTTTTTTTACAAGATTTTTTTGTTTCTCCAGCTCTTCTCATACATTCTTCATTAGTTATTTTTGCTGTCCAGGGAATTTGCAACATTCTTCTAATAAACCACATTTCTGCTGCTTCCAATGATTTTGTGCAGTCCTGCCTGTTGTCCATGATCCACTTCCATATAACAAGATATGTTCAATATAGCATTTTAGGACTCGTTTTCTAACATTCATTGATAAGGATGTGTGGGATAATATGTTTCTCATTCTCTGAAATGCAGTCTTTGCTTGGCCTATTCTGTTCCTAATTTCTTTTGTGCATTTTCCATCTGTAGTTATTCCCATAGCAACATATGCCTGTGAGACCTGGACACTTAACAAAACAGCTGAGAAACACATAAATGCCTTTGAATGTAAATGCTACAGAAGAGTTCTCCAAATATCGTGGACACAAAAAAGAACAAATATATCTATACTACAAGAGCTTAATATTGAAGAAGGCTGGCTAGTGAAGAGGATTAAAGCGAGAAAACTGAAATATTTTGGACACATTAAACGTCATGATAATTTAGAGAAGACCGTATTGGAAGGATACATAATGGGAAAAAGAAAAAGAGGAAGACCAAGACGAAGATGGCTGCAAGACATCGTTGACGATCTGGAAATGGATGCAACAGCAGCAAGCCATCTTGCTCACAACCGAGAGGCCTACAGGAGTGCTGTTTGGGAGGCAAAGTTCCGCAAGGGACATGCAAATGAATGAATGAATGAGTTATTACTGCTCCGAGGTATTTGAATTTCTGCACCTGCTTTAGAATAGTTCAGTTTAATTTTATACTGCATGTTGGTGGATTCTGTTTCTTAGATATAACCATAGTCTCTGTCTTTTTTATGTTTAAAGTAAGGCCTTTCTGTTCACTTCTTTTAGTGACTTTATCCAAGAGATTTTGCAAGTCTTGTTGGTTTGAAGGTTGTTAATATTGTATCCTCCAATCTTAACTCAGCAGAAAAAAATTGAACATAGCTACCTAACTTGGCAGCAACGTAACATACCTGCCTGACTCAGAAGAAACAACATAGTAGCCTAACTCAACAGAAACATAACTTAACATAGCTGCCTAACTTGACAGAAATATAATGTAGTTGCCTGACTCAGCAGAAGCATAACATAGCTATCTAACTTGGCAGAATCTTAACTTTAAATACCTGAATCAGCAGAAACATAACTTAACAAAACTGCTGGATTCAGCAGAAACATAATTTAATATAGCTGCCTAACTTGGCAGAAACATTCATTTAATATAGCTGCCTAACTTGGCAGAAACATTAATTTAATATAGCTGCCTAACTTGGCAGAAAAATTCATTTAATATAGCTGCCTAACTTGGCAGAAACATTCATTTAATATAGCTGCCTAACTTGGCAGAAACATTAATTTAATATAGCTGCCTAACTTGGCAGAAACATTAATTTAATACAGCTGCCTAACTTGGCAGAAACATTAATTTAATATAGCTGCCTAACTTGGCATAAACAATAATTTAACATAGCTGCCTAGCTTGGCAGAAACAATAATTTAACACAGCTGCCTAACTTGGCAGAAACATTAATTTAATATAGCTGCCTAACTTGGCAGAAACATTAATTTAATATAGCTGCCTAACTTGACAGAAACATAACACAATTGTGTAACCTCACAAAAACATAACTCACCAGAATAAGTTAAGAAAAAAATCAGACCAGAAAGCATCATTGTAAATATAGTTAAGATCATCATCCTTTCACCCTCGACAAGTTCAAATGCTATATCCCTCAGTATGATGACTGCAATTCTGTACTAATTGACAGTTCTTCTTATGCCCTTAATATGATGTTTATGGGTGTTATTGGCACTGCTGCAGTGGTGTAATGGTTAATGTACTCATTTGCTATTCAGAAGATCTCTGGTTCGATTTCACACTTTGGTGGAATGTTTTTTCAGACCAACTGGCACTGGGGTCAGTTCATTTAAAAAATAGGTATCTTGGGTTTCCATAGGAAAACAAGAGCAGTGAGGACAGGTGCTGGCATCCACACCTCAAATGCTGTAGTGGCTTAGAAATGTATGGGCACCAACACTTCACATCCCTATGACATGCAAATGCTACAGGACATAGAGATGTCTGTTATCATGCCTTTTATTTCAATTTCTTTCATTGTAGGTAGAGGTTCATGTCAAAATCTACCAGATTTCATGAAGATGTTGACATGGTTCAACAACTGGTGTCTGTTCAGTTGCTACTTTTAATGCCGCCATTAGTCTGTTCTTTCTTTTCCAAAAAAACACCATTGTGTCTTTATATAATGGGAACATGTCATTGTGTGCCAAGTGTTGGCAGAAAGTTGTAGATAGAAGTAGTAGTAAGAAATGGGATGACATGTGACTTTTTTAGATTTCTATGAGGTATTTGATCTGTTTGTCTCAACATGGTCACCTTGTCATGTCTTTAGTCTAAACCTTCTTAGCAATGCTGAGCTATTTGATCTATTGTCCCTTCACAGGCATCTTGTTATGTCTTCATTCTAAACCATCTTAGGGAAATTGAGGTATCTAACATATTGTCCCTTCATTTGCACAGCCTAAAGTAGGCTCTCATGTACTCTTTGCTCTCCACTACAAAAGTTATATGAATAATAAAGACTTGAAAATAAATATAAGGTTTTATTGTCCAAAGAACAGACCTATCTCCAAATTTAGCCAGAAAGTCTGATGTAAAACAGATGAATTATGAAATTCATAATATGTTGTTAAGATTTCCTCAAATACTAGGACTCCAAAAGTCCATAAATCTGGATCACTTCTGTAAATTCTGAAAATCTTCTAATGTCTTCCTCACAAACACCCAGAATATATAACTGCAGGTTAGGTAATGCAGATTATATCCTGAAAGTTGAAAAAAAAAGAATTACATTGGATGTAGTTAAATTAAATATTACACATCAGAACTTTGTTATTAAATGCAGGCAAGTTTACATTTGGTAACTAAGTTTAATGAAACATTTCTAGAAGCACAATAGAAAATGTCCTAATCTTGAGCCATGCATGTCTCAGCATGGCCCAACCTGTGTCATCGTATTCATCAAATGAAAGTTTCATGATGCTGGATTTTGTAGTCTCAAGTAAAACCCTAGAGATATTTATTGTAAAAGTAAATATGAACTTTAGCATTAACATTTCATAAAAGCTTTCAGACTGAAACAGGCCTGAAACAAGGATTATATTATTTCCCTTGTTTTTTGGAATTGCTATGGACTTTATAATGAAAAGATGCTGTATAGGAAAACCAGCATTGATTGGGTACATGGGACCCAAATAGAAGATCTTGATTTTGCTGATGACATAACTCTTATCAGTGATAATGTGAAATCGATGCAGGAAAAAACAGATTTCCTGTCTTCCTTTGCTAGCAAAATAGGTCTTGAAATTAACAAAGGCAAAACAAAAATAATGAAACTTCTCATTAATAAAAAGGAAGAATATGCATAGAAGGAACAGTTGTTGATAAAGTAAACCAATTTGCATATCTTGGCATCTACATAGACCAGGATGGTGACACCAGGAAGGAAGTTAGAATTCGAATTGCAAAAGCAGCATTGTCCTTCAAAAATCTTGAGAACATATGGAATTCAAAAGTTATAAGCACAAAAACCAAGTTAAGATTATTCAACTCAAATGTGATATCCACCCTCATTTAAGCATGCAAAAGCTGAAAATCAACTAAAGAAAGAGACAAGAAGTTAGACTCTTTTGAAAACAGATGGCCCAAGAAAATACTCAGCATAAGGTGGAACAAATTCAAGAACAACTCAGAGATAAAACAGATGAGCAAACAACAACTTGTCTCATGGAATTCAGAAAAAGAAGATGGACATATGTAGGGCATGTGATGAGAAGAAACAATCAGAGAATACCAAAACAAGCTATCAAGTGGAGCACAACAGGCACTCGCTGAGAAAAGGAAAACTTGCCAAACAACTATCCAGGCCCTATGTTATGTTTAATGGCACGGGAAGGATGTAAGATGTAAGAAAAGCTTAGTTATCCACATGGCTTATTGTAACTCAATGTAATATTAACACTGGAAAGTTACTCCTACAAAAGTATATTAATTTTACTCTAAAATAGCACAGAATAGCTACAATAATCACACCAGAAATCACATGGAATAAATACGTAAATGGGAAGCAGACAACAATGGTAATGAAAATTCAAACTTTGTGCAGATTCATTGTCAAAACTTTACAACTACAGATATATTATAAGGGAGCTGTGGCTGATCTATGCTGACAACTTACAGTTTTGGTGTGCATCTGAAGAACAAGTGAATCTTCTTCTTCGTTCACTTCTACCACCAAGACCACCCTGTGATCATACTGAATTTACACCTGCGGTCCTCGATAGATCCCATGGTCCTCCCAAAAGGACCACACAAGATCCCCAAGAGGACCACAAGAGTTTCAGAGTATCACAGGGCTTGGGCCTGTATTCTTTGTGGGTCGCAGAAGCAGGATTGCGTGACACTGTGGTTTTTGTTGCACCAGTTTAATCTAGAGTCGGACTTTCTCATCGGAAAACCTCGACGTGTTGTGAATATCAGTATATCCCCACTGGGTGAGAGGTGTTTGCCCATCCAGCATAGAGTTGGACTTTCTCACTGGAAAACCTCAGCGTGATTAGGATATACATATATCCCCGTTGGGTGAGAAGTGGTTGCCTGTCTAGACTGCACTGGTCCAGTGTCTCCAACTTCTGCATTTTGTGGTCGTGGCTGTTACCCTTCCTAGTTGTGACCAGAAGAGAGCTTTTGTCCAGGAGGACAAATCCTCGCCACTAGTAAGTTTCACCCTTGGGTTAAGCTGGTTTAGGCGTATTATCCCAGTATGGGTGTGTTTAGGACCTGATCGACCTCTAGAGCGGAGTTACTGTGACATGAGTAGTCATCAAGTTACACCCCTGGGTTAAGCCGGTTTAGGCATATTTCACCTGTATGGGTGTATATCGGACATGGCCGGCCTCTAGAGCAGAGGTGCCATGGTATGTGTAGCTGTTGCCGCAAGACTACTGCACATATCGATTAAACTTCACTTTATCCTTTTCATCACCTTTTCACAGCGGTGCCGCCTGGCAACCCTAATCACATTTTCATCATTGGCCTGGAGGAGTTTCGCTCCATGTGCGGCAGCCAAAGAATCTCACCAGCAATGTCTTAGTTTAACCCCTGGGTTAAGACGGTTTAGGCTATCTGCCCCAGTATGGGTTTTTATAGGATGTGGTTGTCCTCTAGAGCAGAGGTGCTGTGATTTGAGTAGACCTGACCTCGAGGCTACTGGCCACTTCACTTAATCCTTCACCTTTTCCATGACAGCGCTGTGCAGCAACCCTAATCGCATTTTTCTTCACTGGCTGGGAGGGATTTCACCCCACGCACAGCAACTGAAGAATTTCGCCAGCAGTGATAAATGAACTACCAAACATGACTCTCATCTACCCGAAGCATCTGGTTTTCAGGCGCCAGATTTTCGCCTTCGCCCCTTCTCCTGTCAATTTGAACAGTTCTGCCACGAGAAGCCAAGAGTTGGACTTGACTGTCAGAGGGTATTTGAGACGCACGCCTTGGAGACATTTAATTGGAGTGGAGAGCATATCCCCCACCCCACCTCAGGCTATAACAGTCCATAGAACCGAACAAGTGAATGACTTACATTTTGACTCATAATTTTTTCCAGGTTGTTAGGTGACACTGGATGATGGGAATTTATATCTGGTCCAGTTCTGAATCATTTCTTTCTTTAAATGCTCATGCCTATAGCGTTTCATATAGAAACTATGAGTTCATAATTATAAATATATATACAGTACATATTTTCTACAGAATTTCATATATTTAGAGATGTAATTTGGTGAACCATCATGTTTATACTTTATCTTCTCTCTCTATTTCTTCATCCTGTGTGTTTTTGTATGATTAAGGCTCATGCTAAAACATCACAACTGTGTGCTCGTTAATTAATAAAGCTGTTCCTACTTTTTTCCCAGTTTATACATTTTGTTATCACAGTTTTACTGCAGTGGTTTCATGTATAATTGTATAAAAAGGTAAAGATAAAGATAATCCTGTCATGCCTTCGAGGCACATAGACTTATACACTAATTATTTGCATAAGCAAGTGCCTCTTACAATGAACACGTCATATTGAACTTGCCTTAGGCAGCATAATTATATTAATTCATGATCTTCTTCTTCTTCTTCGTTCGCTTCTACCACCAAAACCGCCCTGTGATCCCACTGAATTTACACCTGTGGTCCTCGTTAAGTCCCTTGGTCCCCCAAAGGACCACACGAGATCACCGAGAGGACCACAAGAGTTTCAGAGTATCGTAGGGCTTGAGCCTGTATTCTTGGTGGGTCTCAGAAGCGAGATTGCGTGACATTGTGGTTTTTATTGCACCAGTTTAGTCTAGAAAACCTCGACGTGTTTTGGATATCAGTATATCCCCGCTGGGTGAGAGGTGGTAGCCCACTGAGGCCAGAGTTGGACTTTCTCACCGGAAAACCTCGACGTGTTTTGAGATACCCGTGTATCACCGCCAGGTGAGAGGTGGTTGCCCATCCAGTCCAGTGTTGGACTTTTTCACTGGAAAACCTCACAGTGATTAGGATACGCATACATCCCCACCAGATGAGAGGTGCTTGCCTATCTAGACTGCCCTGGTCCAGGAGCTTTTGTCCAGGAGGATGAATCCTCGCCACTAGTGACTTCCACCCCTGGGTTGAGCCGGTTTAGGCATATTATCCCAGTATGGGTGTGTTTGAGACATGACCGACCTCTAGAGCAGAGTTACCGTGACATGTGTAGCCTTCAAGTTGCACCTGTGGTGTGAGCTGGTTTAGGCATATTTCACCAGTATGGGTGTATATCGGGCATGACTGACCTCTAGAGCAGAGGTGGCGTGACATGCCTAGCCATCAAGTTTCACCCCGGGTGTATGCCGGTTTAGGCATATTTCACCAGTGTAAGTGTATTTCGGATGTGGCTGGCCTCTAGAGCAAAGGTGTCGTGGTATGTGTAGCTCTCGCAGTGATACTACTGGACATACCGATTAAACTTCATTTTATCCTTTTCTTCACCTTTTCACATTGGCGCTGCACAGCAATCCTTATTTCTTTTCCGCAGTTTCTTCCTTGACCGGAAGGAGCTTCACTTCACGCGCAGCATCCGAAGAATCTCGCCAGCAGTGTCTTACCCTCTGGGTTAAGCCATTTCAGGCATTTCACCCGATATGAATGCACTTAGGACGTTGCCGACCTCATGACCAGAGGTGCCATGATTTGACTGCTTGCTTCGCTTTATCCTTTCACCACCTTTTCCGCAGTGGTGCCGCACGGCAACACCATTTGCACCTTTCTTCACTGGCCGGGAAGAACACCGCTCCACGCACAGCAGCTGAAGAACCTCACCAGCAGCGATTAATTCATGTGAAAATCCAGTATCTTGTGGCTATAAAAGCTGCCTCTGTTAATATAAGAATGTACACATTTCCTTATAGTTAAAAAAACTACAGAAGCATTGGCAGTGTTATAAAGCAATAAATGCCCTGTTTTTACACAGACAGATATTTTGTTTTTACACAGAGACAGATATTCTGTTTTTATACGGAGATAGATGTCCTGTTAATATACAATAATATATTTAGGAAGTGAGAAACATGAACGATGAGTAGGAATAATATTTTATGAGCAAAAAGCAAAGACAACTGGTAGGATATTTGAACATCTCAGACTGAGTCATGCTAGCTCAACTGAAAGGATGACCAATAAACATAAATATTATACAAGTGCATGCTCCAACATTAGAAATTTCTGAAGAAGATGTACAGCTATTTTATAGTGACATAGAGACAGCCCTGAAACACACAAAGTCACAAAAAGTTACTATAGTGATGGGAGATCTTAATGCCAAAGTTGATAAAGGAAGAACTTCAGACATCGTTGGCGACTATGGACTGGGGGAGAGGAATGACAGAAGTAGTAAATTAATTGAATGGCAAGAATCCATAACATGGTTGTAGGAAACACCTGATTTAAACAACATCCTCGAAGACTGGCAATGTGGTGCACCCCAGACAAAAGGACTTTTAACCAGATAGACTGCGTATTAATCAACAAATGATTCCGGAATGCATTATTGACAACAAAAACCATGTCAGGAGCCGACTGCAATAATGACCATGACCCACTCTGTGGAAAAAATAGAATAAAGCTAAAGAAAGCATGCAGAAAAGTGAGAAACAGCAAATTGAATACAGAACTCCTTAAAAATGACCAAGAACTGTGAGAACAATACAGAGTTTTTATAACAAATAGATACAATGCAATAGCAAAGATAAATAGTATGGATGAACAGTGGGCAGTGTTATCCCCCAAACTGTTAAGGAGATAATACCACTGAAAAAAGAAGCCCCTAAAAATAAATGGATGACAGGCGACATCTTAGGACTGATGGACAAGAGGAGGAGGAGTAAAAATAACCAAGAAAAATATTGCAAGATAAATAAAGAAGTAAGACGCAAATACAGAGAAGCAAAGGAAGTGTGGTTAAATAATCAGTGCAGACAAATAATAGAGGACTCCCATAATAAAGACAGCAGACATGCACAAATGAATTAGTGAACTCACAGACAGGAAGACAAAATATGCCACAGGATGCCTGAAATCAAAAGAAGGTAAAATGTTAATGGGAAAAGAAGACATTGTGGACAGGTGGACAGAGTACATCGGTGAGCTATATGGAGGAGAAAGACCAGAATTAACACCAGGTACTGAAAACTGATGGACCACCAACACTTGAAGATGAAATCATAGATGCCATCAAACATATGAAGAAAGGAAAAGCAACTGGGCCTTATAATATTACAATAGAAGAAATAGAGGCGCTAGAGGAGATAGGAATAAAAGTAATAACCAAATTACTGAATGACATTTACAACAGTGGTTATATGCCCTGTGACCTGCTTAAATCCATGTTTATAGCACTGCCAAAGAAACCAGGTGCAAAGGAATGTGATGACCACCGGACTGTCAGCCTCTCATGTCACATAACAAAACTACTTCTGAGAATTATTATGAGAAGAGCAAGGAAAAAGATAAAAATAGAAATAGCAGATGAACAGTTTAGATTTGTTGAAGGCAAGGGAACACACAATGGCATTTATGCTTTACAGACACTAACATAAAGAGCTTTAGAAGTACAGAAAGATATCTACTTATGCTTCATTGATTACACTAAGGCATTCGACAAGACGAAACATAATGAAATCATTAAAATGCTTGAAGACATCAATATAGATGGCAAAGACCTGAGGACTGTAAAACATCTATACTGGTAGCAAGGAACAGCAACTCGAGTTGAAAATAAAAGTGGAAAATATCAACACATAAAACAAGGGGTACGACAAGGATGTGTAATATCTCCAGACCTTTTTTCTCTGTACAGTGAGAATATTCTAAGAACAATCATCACAGAACCAGGCATAAAAATTGGAGGATACAATATTAACAACCTTCGGTATGCTGATGACACAGTACTGATAGCTGAGAACCAACAAGACCTGCAAAATCTCTTGGATAAAGTCACTAAAGGAAGTGAACAGAAAGGCCTTACTTTAAACATAAAAAAAACAGAGACTATGGTTATATCTAAGAAATAGAATCCACCAACATGCAGTATACAATTAAACTGAACTGTTCTAAAGCAGGTGCAGAAATTCAAATACCTTGGAGCAGTAATAACTACAAATGGGAAAAGCAGAACAGAAATTAGGAACAGAATAGGTCAAGCAAAGACTGCATTTCAGAGAATGAGAAACATATTAGCTAACACATCCTTATCAATGAATGTTAGAAAACGAGTCCTAAAATGCTATATTGAACCTATCTTGTTATATGGAAGTGAATCATGGACAGTAGGCAGGACTGCATAAAATCATTGGAAGCAGCAGAAATGTGGTTTATTAGAAGAATGTTGTGAATTCCTTGGACAGCAAAAATAACTAATGAAGAATGTATGAGAAGAGCTGGAGAAACAAAAAAAATCTTGTCAAAAAAGATAAGAGAGAGACAATGTACTTTCATAGGACATGCAATGAGAAGAGGGGGCATTGAAAATATTATAACAACAGGAAAAATAGAAGGAAGAAGATCCAGAGGAAGACTGAGAGAAATGATACTGGATAGTCTGACGAGATGGTGTGAAAGGAGATCACCAGCTGATGGCCTGCATGAAGGATCGTGTACTCTGGAGAAACATAATAGCCAAAGCCAGTCGGCACGGCACCTGATGATGATGATGAGATGTCCTGTTATATCTCATTTCATCTGACTTATTTCATAAGCTTGTAAATTCTGAGGCTGTAGCTCACCTGCAGCAGCAAGTGATGTATGCTGTCAAACAGTTAAAAATATGCTGTTGAGAAATGTAGCAGATAAAACTATATTAGAGCAAAGATTGTGAGTCAGCAGCATGAAATGAACTACTTGATTAAGGTGCTGAATTATCTCTGTCATGTCTGAGGTCTTGAGTATTTTTTAATCATTAAAACTTGCACACTACTTGCCTTCCACTTAGTGATTTCTATTTGTCTATTCTGCATTATATACAGGCATTATCATAGATTAGAACCACAGTCAGTAGGGAAAAAAATCATAGTTTGTGTTCATAAGCAGATTATCAATAGAAAGCCACATATTGCCCAAGCATTGTTGCGTAATAGGATAAGTAATCAATATTTTAGCCACTTTTTCAGAAGGTTCCATATAATATCACTGTATCAGTCATTTGCACATCCCTTGTGGAACTTTGCCTCCCTAACAGCTCTCCTGTAGGCCTCTCAGTTGAAAGCAAGATGCCTTGTTGCTGATGCATCCATTCGCAGATCATCAATGATGTCTTGCAGCCATCTTCACATTGGTACTCCTCTCTTTCTTTTTCCCATTATTTACCCTTCTAAGGCTGCCTTCTCTAAATTCTCATGATGTTTAATATGTCCAAAATATTTAAGTTTTCTCTGTTTAATCTTCTTTACTAGCCAACCTTCTTCATTATTAAGTTCTTGTAGTATGGATACATTTGTTATTTTTTGTCTCCATAGTATTTGAAAGGGCTCTTCTATAGCATTTACATTCAAAGGAATTATGTGTCCAGGTCTCACAGGCATATGTTGCGATGGGTAAGATGAATGCCCTTAAAAATCTTATTTTTGTAGTTCTGTCTGTTCCTCTGCACAGCTTCATTAGTTGTTTTAATTTTTGAAGAGCACTAGGTGTCCTGCTTTTAATTTCCCTCATTGTTTCTCCATGTCTTAGTAATTAATAATCTAAGATATTCAAAACTCTCCACCTCTTCCAATTTTTCCTCATTGATATATATTTCAGCTGCCTTATTTGTTTTGTCAGCTGTCATCAGTTTAGTTTTCTTTGCATTAAGATAAAGGTTTTGCTCTTCACTAATTCTTATGGACTGACATAATTAGTTTTTTCCACTCCTTTTTGTGTCATCAGCATATCTGATCTCTTATATTTCATAACCTCCAATTTTTAACAACAAAGCTGCAGGTGAAGATGAAATAACAGCTGAAATATTAAAGCTATTAACAGTGACAACATGAGCTAACTACAGAGAATGTTTAATAAAGTTTAGAAAGAAGAAAAGGTCCCTTCTAATTGGAAAAAAGGAATTATTGTTAAATACAAAAAAAAAAAAAGACAACCTTAGCAATAAATGGAGAGGAGTTACTTTACCATCAGTTGTGTCAAAAGTATTTTGAAAAGTTATTCTGAATACACTTAAAGATATAGTGGATACTGCAATGAGAAAAGAACAAGCAGGATTTAAAAAATGAAGAAGCTGTCTTGACCAGATCTTTACTCTAAGAATAATACAGGGTGTTCCATAAGTAACTGTGCAATAAGCCGGTATCGATTCCATCTGTGGTATCTAGCCACATCTGCCTTCCGCTATATTAAGATATCACTACGATACTGGAATCGATGCTGGGTTAGTACATAGTTATTTTCCCGAATGCACTGTACTTGAAGAACATATTGAAAAGCAAAAGCCATTAATCCTGAACTTCATAGACTTTAAAAAGTCATTTGATAGCATACACTCAGATTCATTGTGGAGAATTTTAATAATATATGGAATACCACCTAAAATTATCAACATCTTTAAGGATCTCTACAATGGATATATTTGCACAGTCAACACAGAAGAAGGAATGAACGGGTGGTTCCAGATTGAAACAGACATGAAACAAGGATGTCCCTTGCTTTTTGGAATTGCCGTAGACTTCATAATGAAAAAATGCTGCACAGGTAAAATGGGCATTGATTGGGTACATGAGATCCAACTGGAAAATCTTGATTTTTGTATATGACATAACTCTCATCAGTGACAATGTGAAATCAATGCAAGAAAAAACAGATACCCTGTTCTCACTGACTAGTAAAACAGGACTTGAAATTAACAAGGAAAAAAAATATGTACATAGAAGGAACAGCTGTTGAAGAAGTACGCCAAACTGCATACCTCAGCAGCTACATGACCAGGATGGTGACACCAGAAAAGAAGTTAGAATTGCAAAAGCAGCATTGACCATGCACTCAAAAGTTATAAGCACAAAAACCAAACTAAGATTTTTCAAATTCAAATGTAATATCTACTCTCATTTATGCATTCGAAAGCTGTAAAACAGTTAAAGAAATAGACAAGAAATTAGACTCTTTTGAAAACAAATGCCAAAGAAAATACTTGGTATAAAGTGGAATGAATTCAAGAACAATGCAGAAATAAGACCTGTCTCATTGGTGATCAAAAAAAGGAGATGGACATATGTCAGTCATGTGATGAGAAGGAACAGTCAGAGAATCCCAAAACAAGATATCAAATGGAACACAACAGGCTGAAGAAAAATAGGTTGACTACGTGAAACTCTAAAGAGAACATTGTTAAGAGAGGCCAGTTTAGTGGGCATAATATCCCTTGATGAGGTTGAAAAGCTTGCTGAAAACAGGAACACTTAACGAACTACCATGCAAGCCCTATATGATGTTTAACAGCATGGAAAGGATGTAAGATGTCATTTTTATGGCATCATAATATTCTTTGCCTGCTTCATCTCTACCAATCCTCATTATGTTTTCGGTATACAAGTTAAATAAGTAAAATGACAGTATACACCCCTGACGGACCCCTTGTCAAACCAAGTTGTTGTTTCACCATTTATTTTTAATGCTGCCTGTTGGACTAGATACAGCAGTTATATTAATTGTGTCACAAATGTTGGAAATCCTTTTTTTTCCATTATTTCTCAAAGTTTCTAGTGTTGTACACAATTAAATGCCTTTGAATAGTCTGTAAAAAAATAAATATAGAGCCACAAAATTTATTAAATTCTCTGCATTTCTCTATTAATCTTTTAATGATAATATGATCTTTTGTTCCTCTTCCTTGTCTAAAACTAGCTTGGACCATATTGATTTCTCCTATTTTCTTACAAGGTCTACCATTATGATTTTTAACAGAATTTTACTGGCATGACTAATCAGGGCAACAGTTCTGTAGTTTGTGCATAATTTTAGGTTACCCTTTTTTCGGTAGTGGTATGAATACAGTTCTTTTCCATTCTTTTGGTCAAATACCTGAATGCCATATCTTTTGTACATAGTTCATAATATATTATAGCACATTCCTTTCCTCCTGCTTTAATAAGTTCAGCTGTTATCACATCACATCCTGGTGATTTACCATTTTTCAGATTCTTTATTGCCCATAAAACTTCTTCAGTTGTCAGTTTGGGTTCTTTCTCCTCCAATAATAATTCACACTGTTGATTTCTGCTTTCACAGTCAGTTGTTTCATACATTCCTGTGCAATATTCCTTCTGTCTTTCTAGAATTTCCTCTGTCTCTGTCAAGGTCTTCCCCATATAATCACAAATTACATTTAGCTTAGGTGTGACATTTCTCGTCAATGTCTTTATTTCTTTAAACATTTCACTATCTCTTCCACACTTCTGATGTCCTTCCATTCTATCACAACAGTCTTGTATGTATTGTTTTTTTTTCTTTTCTTTTGTTTCTTCATACTTCTTTTGTTAAAGATTTATATTCCTCTTTCTGTTATTGGTCACTTTTTATTTAATCTTCATTTCTCTATCTTGTTTTATTAGTTCTAGTGTGTCTGCTGTAATCCATTCATTTTTGTATTTTCTTTACTTGAAACGTATCTTGATCTGCTGTTATTATGATATCTCTGGCCTGCGTAGCCAGTTCATAAGGTGTCATCTCCACCTGTACAGCCATCAGTATCTTAAAATGGTTATTCACTTCTATACCGAATTGTTCTAGTATTTTTGTAAGATCAAAGTGGAGTGGTCTTGATCCCATAACTGTCTTTTTTATCTTTATCTTCATGTCTGCTATTAATAACTCATGGTCCGTGTCACAATCAGCACCTTATAAATTTTTTGCAGATGTTATACTTGATCTCCACCTTCTTTGCACTAAAATGTAATCTATATGATTCTTGGTTTTCCCATCAAGTGATGTTCATGTGTAAAGTCTTCTTGGCTGTTGTCTAAAAAGTGTGTTAGCAGTAATTAGCTCATTTTCCATGTAAAACAGCACTAGATTGTGACCTGCCTTATTTCTGTGTCCTATACTAAATTTTCCCAAAACATATCCTTCGTCTTTTGCTCTTTCTGTACCAATCTTTGCATTAAAATCACACATTATTAATACAGTATCATTTTTTCATACCTGGTCTATCATTATTTGCAGTGTGTTATAAAAGTCTTCTACTCCCTCTTCTTCTACTGCTGCTGAAGGTGCTTATATCTGGATAATTCTATTTATCTGATGGTGAGGATTCTATCACTTACTGGGTTGTAACCGAGTAATGCTTTTGATGTTAATTTGTCGAAGTAAAAAACCGCTCCATTCTTTCCTTCTAATTCTCCATCAGAGTATATAAAGATACCGTCATTTTTGCTCTTAAAGTGTCCTGGTCCTTTCCATCGATGTTCGCAGATTCCCAAAATGTGTATCTTCATTCTTTCCATCTCATCATTTATTATTTGATACTTTCCCTCATACATACTCATACAAAATCACTGCAGCTGTTGCTAAATATTGTTTTTAAAAAATTGTCCTTCGTTATTTCTTTTGTGTCTTTAGTATTTGGATGACATTTTGGAAGTTGCAGTTGTTATCTTGATGTGGTTCTTCAGTAAAACTAATGTTCCTTATTGATTGAATTATTTGACAGAAAATAAAGTATCTGAGGTAGTAATAGTAATATTGGGCAGAGCATTTTGTTCTTATATCACAAACTAGACTGATGTAGATTTCATTATTTACAGTTGTTGAACCAGTCTTTCTGAGCATCGGAGTCACTGTTCATGGCTGTTTTCTCTTTCTGTATGGTAATGACTCCCACTTATTGTGAATAATTATGGAATACACCTGGAACAAATGAAAATTTATAGCTCATCAAACATACCATGAAGTCATTCTTGGACTGATCTGAAAATATTAATCATCCCACTAGATTTGAGTCCAAGTTAACTGTAGCACAGCAACTCAGGTGCAGAATCTCAGGCCATAAAGAATGAGTTTTCATTATATGTTTCAGTACAAAGTTATTCTAGTTTATTATGATTTTGTAAGACCTCCCTAGGCTTGTCTGTGACTTTAATAAGAACTGAGCCATCTCGGAACTGAGCCATCTCGGAACTGAGCCATCTCAGACCCCCTGAGACGGCTCAGTTCATTAGTACACTGTTCTTTCATGGGTAGACAGCTGCTCATCCTACCAGAGTCCATGTTCAAATCCCAGGTAATTCTCTTGTGATTTTTCTTTCTCTCACGTCTCATTAAAGTGCTTTGTCTATGATTTTTTTTAGATCTAATCCTACAAAATTGTGTTCTCTTCCTTTACCATACGAAATCCTCATTGTTTCATATTTATACAAAATTGTGTCTGTGATCTTAATATAGGTACAATCAGTTAATAAACTGATAACCTTCCAGAGATTAACTTTATAACAGCTGCAGCATTATAGACTAGCTGTAGTTGACTGTTTCTACAAGTTGACAGAATTCACACTGTGTGAATAATTATATATTCATTTCATCAACTTAAAAACAGCTAAAGCATTTTTTAGCTCATTGTCCTTCCAGATTTGATACTGTCACAAACTGGAAAAACATCAGTCATCAGTTTCTAGCTTACAAGTATCATTACTTTAATAAAAAAACTGTGTAACACACCATAGAATTTGTTACATGCTTAACTCAGAATAATGTATTTAATTAATTACTTTTCTTCGCAGCTGCATTTCACCACATGCAAAATGTTCAGAGCTCCACAGAGCATTTAAAAATGCAAGAAATTCCAAAAACATACTGAATCCATGTGACTTCACATGTACTTCAGTCACTACAGCTACAATTAGGTACCAGATCCTTGTGTTAAGTGAGAGAATGAGAATGGACATTCCATTTGTGCCGTAGCATTATTTTAATCATTGATTTTCTTAATGCTTATTATAAGATGGTAGCAGCCTATTCAGAAGTGATTAGAAAACTGCACAATATATTTCAGCTGTAGGCAGAATTTTTCAAAAGACACACTGTTTATTATTATTTAACATATATTTAATATAAGCTGATGATAGTGTCTACAGTACAACATAGTGAAAGTGATATCACAATTTTGTCTTAAACTTTATTACTGCAGACGAAATGTGCAAAAAATTATAAAGTCACTTGATGCATGAAATGTTGAGAGTGTCAGTGCTGTATTTTTATCAGATTTATGAGCCTGCCACCTTCATTTCTTCATTCACTTGTGTTTCATGTCAGACCCAAGCTGTGTTCACATACTTCACAGTCAGGTCAGTGATTTTCTCTTTTCTTTTGTTTTAACTGATTGAAAATATTCTTGAGCCCAAATTCAAGTGAGAATATGTTGGCAGATGACCACATATCCTGTTCTGCCTCAAATTACACCCAAACCAGAGGAACCAGCTGTGCAACCTTCAACCTCAGTAGTATCAAAGCCTACAACCAAGTTTAAACCTACAGTCCAGCCCAAACCTAAACACCAACCTACAGAAGAAACTTCACCACATCTGAAGAAAATAGAGCCTCCAGAAACTAAAAGGTCATATGCACGTTGGGAGTTCATGGAGGAAAAGTTTGGACACTTGATAACTCCAATGGGTCTGATTACTCATGTTATTAAAACACCAAGTGAAAGAGAACAGGTAGGAGCATTGTGTATTTTCACGGAGGCTTAGGTTCTGGTCAGAATAGATTCTTGTTCTACAAACAGTCAAAAATATCTAAGGCAAGTGCATTAACCACAACACCATATGGCACCCACACAAATAGTAAGTATCCATAAATTGTTGGCTAAGATTTCTTTCAGCTGGAAAGACATAGAAGTTATTATAATTTAATTGTAGATTTTTAATAATAATTTAATTGTAGATTTTAAATAATAATTTAATTGTAGATTTTTAATAATAATTTAATTGTAAATTCCTGTGATAAATCGTCACAGTTTTGACCTCAATCACAAGCCTCTGAGCAAGATTGAAGCATTTTGAGTTTTGTCAGTTTTTTTCTCCACTTTGAAATAATAATTTTTACCTTTTAATTTTTATCATAAGTTTCATTTTCTATTCTCTGACAGTTTTAAAATTGTATTGTATTCATTATTTGTTATGAGTTGACAGTCATGCTTCCCATAAATTTTATCATAAAATGAAAGAATTGTAATGGTGTCCATTTTTCTTATGTTCAAGACTGTATAGTTTTGTGTGCTAGATTTTAGCATAGAGAGTCTAATCTACAAAGTCCATTGCAGTTTATTCACATGTTCAAAGCTAACCTCAATATTTCAAGCTCATTTCAGTGTTTTTTACTTATTGAATTTTTATGATCAAATAATTATATTTATCTTTTTGTTCAAGCAAGTATGCTGCACATTCTTTTTATACTCACTGGTTTGATGTTATGCTGTAGTGATAGACTCGATTGTATTCATCAACATTCAGTGGTTTGATGATATGCAATAGTGATAATCTTGATTGTATTCATCAACTCTCGATGGTTTGATGACTTGCAGTAGTGGTAGACTCGATTGTATTCATCAACTCTCGGTGGTTTGATGACATGCAATAGTGGTAGACTTGATTGTGTTCATCAACTCTCAGTGGTTTGATGATATGTAGTAGTGGTAGACTCGATTGTATTCATCAACACTCAGTGGTTTGATGGCATGCAGTAGTGACAGACTCGATTGTATCCATCAACACTCAGTGGTTTGATGATATGCAGTAGTTATTCATCAACACTCAGTGGTTTGATGATATGTAGTAGTGGTAGACTTGATTGTATTCATCAACACTCAGTGATTTGATGATATGCAGTAGTAGCAGACTCGATTGCATTCATCACCTCTCAGTGGTTTGATGATATGCAGTAGTGATAGACTCGATTATGTTCATCAACTCTCAGTGGTTTGATGATATGCAGTAGTGGTAGACATGATTATATTCATCAACTCTCAGTGGGTTTTTTTTCAGCTTCTTTTTATTATTAGTGTGAACCATTTAAAAGGCTTTTAAAACAAATTACAAGAAAAAAAAATTTGTTTATGGTTTATTTCAAGTTTTTTGAGATTATACTTGTCAATTACAGCATTAGCTAAATATATCTCTAATTTCATTTTGTGATAAAATAATGACTGATACTTAAAATGTTTCGGTCATAAATTTACAACTAGATTTTATTGAGAGCAACTAAACTGAGAGTGAGCTAATTTAATTTTTATCAAGGTCTTTGCAAACAATGTGTGCTTCATATTACAATCTTTTATGTTTTTGTTACTGTACTTAGGGTTCCAATTTGTGTTTATCAGCTTTATTTGTTGTAACACAGACATGAGACTAAATCCACAAATGCACAGATTTCATGAATGTTTTTTTTTTATTTGAATAAACATTTTACAAGTTCCATTAACTTCCATTATTTTTACTTATCATGGTCTTGAGTTCTAGTTTTACAAAATATTATGTTAAGTCATTACATTTTAATTTTTAGTAATCTATTGCATGCTAAATATTATAGATTTTGTTCTTATAGCATAGATAAATATGAATTAAGGAAACGACTGTGCCTAATATAAATGATCTTCTGGTGTTGCTTTTACATCAGCTCATTCAAAGTAAATGGATCGCATGTGCTCGGGAGATTTTCCTGTTTCAACGGGCTTTAAAAAGTGCACCAGTGTGGAGCCAATTCAAGAAGTATATCTCCTTGTCTGGAGGATTTCTGGAGAACGATATTTTGTTCTGGACAGAGGTTCACAAATATAAGGTATGTCTTTAAGGATTAAAAAGAAAAATAAGAGTAGGAACATGGAGTGTGAGAAGTATGTATGAGGGAAAGTATCAAATAAAAGTGACAAAATAAAAGAACAAGGATACACATTTTGGGAATCTGTGAACATCGATGGAAAGGATCAGGACACTTCAAGAGTGAGAATGATGATATTTTTATATACTCTGGTGGAGAATTAGGAGGAAAGAACGGAGTGGCTTTTTTTACTTGGATTAACATCAAAAGCATTACTAGGCTACAATTCAGTAAGTGATAGAATCCTCACTATCAGACTTAAGGGCATTCCTAGAAATGTAACAATTATCCAGATATATGCACCTACATCAGCAGCAGAAGAAGAGGAAGTAGAAAACTTTTATAACACACTGCAAACAACAATAGACCAGGTCCAAAAAAATGATATTGTATTAATAATGGGCAATTTTAATGCAAAGATTGGTACAGAAAGAGCAGAAGATGGATATGTTTTGGGGAAATTTAGTATAAGACATAGAAATGAGGCAAGTAACAATCAGTGTTTTACATGGAAAATGAGCTGATGATTGCTAACACACTTTTTAGACAACATCCAAAAAAACTTTCTACATGGACATCACCAGGTGGGAAAACTAAGAATCAAATAGATTACATTTTAGTGCAAAGAAATTGGTGATAAAATATAATGTCAGCAAAAACTTTACCAGCTGTTGATTGTGACACGGACCATAGCAGGCATGAAGGTAAAGATAAAAAGACAGTTATGGGATCAAGACCACTCTGCTTTGATCTTACAAAAATACCAAAACGATACGATATAGAAGCAAGGAACCGTTTCAAAATCCTGCAGGAGGAGATGACACCAGATGATTTGGCTACACAGGCCAGAGATATCTTAATAACAACAGCTAAAGACATGGTTCCAGTAAATAAAACACAAAAGAATGTATGGATTACAGCAGGCACACTAGAACTGATAAAACAAAACAGAGAAATGAAGACGCAATGGAAAGTGACAAACAACAAAAAAGAGGAATATAAATCTTTAACAAAAGAAGTATGAAGAAACATAAGAAAAGAAAAAAAAACATTACGTACAAGATTGTTGTGAAAGAATGGAAGGACATCAGAAGTGTGGAAGAGACAGTGAAATGTTTAAAGAAATGAAGACATTGATGAGAAATGTCACACCTAAGCTAAATGTAATTTGTGATTAGATGGGGAAGACCTTGACAGAGACAGGAAATTCTAGAAAGATGGAAGGAATATTGCGGAGGAATGTATGAAACAACCGACAGTGAAAGCAGAAATCTACAGTGTGAATTATTATTGGAGGAGAAAGAACCTGAACCGACAACTGAAGAAGTTTTATGGGCAATAAAGAATCTGAAAAATGGTAAATCACCAGGATGTGATGAGATAACAGCTGAACTTATTCAAGCAGAAGGAAAGGAGTATGCAGCAATCTATCATACACTATGTAAAAAGATATGGCATTCAGGTATTTGACCAAAAGAATGGAAAAGAACTGTATTCATACCACTGCCAAAAAAATGGTAACTTGAAATTATGCACAAACTACAGAACTGTTGCTCTGATTAGTCATGCCAGTAAAATTCTATTTAAAAATCATAATGGGTAGACTTCATAGGAAAATACAGTGATACTTCGGAATCCGAATGCCCCAAAACTTGAACAACTTGGAATCTGAACAAAAAGTTTGAGCAAATTTTGCCCTGGAATCCAAATGCTGCTTTGGAATCCGAACGGCCAGCATGTTTTTCATGTGTGTTTGTGCGTACATTTCCCCAGCATTCAGGCCACCCATAAGCTTTGTTGTTCAGTCCGTTGTCGGAAGCTGTAGTGAAAGCATCTCATGTGATTTTCACTGCTAATTTTATGCTTTTGTTCCTGTTTTGTGTTTTTTTTTTGTGTAGAATAATAACTTAGTGTATTCACCATGGGTCCTAAAAAGTGTAGTGAGGAAAATAAGAGTAAGAGGAAAGCTGTTAGAGCTACAATTGAAGTTAAGAAAGATCTTATCACTAAGCATGAAAGCGGTACATGTGTGGCTGATTTCGCTACTGTGTTCGGGATGCCTTTATTGACTGTATGATTTTGAAAAATAAAGAAGCTATCAAAACAGATGATGTGGTGAAAGGCATTACGACACTGACCTCTAGGAGATTGAAAAGTATGGAAAAGATGGAAAAACTCAACTCCTCTTAGTTTGGATTAATGAAAAACAGGTGGCTGGTGAGTTGATTTCTGAGGTGATAATTTGTGAGAAAGCCAAGGTCCTGCTTGATGATTTAATGAAAGGCATGTCTGATACTGGTACTCAAAAGGAGGAGTTTAAAGCCAGTAGGGGATGGTTCAAGAACGTTAAGAAAAGGACTGGGATCCACAGTGTTGTTATATGTACGGAGAGACTGCCAGTTCTAATTTGGAAGCAGCAGAAAAGTTTGTAAAGGAGTTTAAGGAGTTTGTGAACAGTGAGGGGTATGTTTCGAACCAAGTGTTCAGTTGTGATGAAAAAAGCCTCTGTTGGAAAAAGATGCCCAGGTGAACGTATATCTCAAAGGAAGAAAAGTCTGTACCAGGCCATAAGCCTTACTCTCTTGCTGTGTGGTAATGCTAGTGGGGACTGCAGGATAAAACCTCTTCTCATGTACCATTCAGAAAATCCAAGAGTCGTTAAGAAGAACAACATCATTAAGAGCAAACTTAATGTTATGTGGAGATCAAATGTGAAAGCCTGAGGTACCAGGCAGTTCTTCACTGAATACACCAGGAGTTTGCTCCTTTAGTAAAGGCTTATCTACAGGAGGAAAATCTCCAGATGAAGGCTTTTCTTGTCTTGGACAATGCTCCTGCACATCCTCCAGGCTTAGAAGATGATTTGGTGGGTGAATATAGCTTCATCAAGATAAAATATTTGCCCCCCCCATACCACTCCTCTTATCCAGCCCATGGACCACAGGTGATCTCAAACTTCAAAAGATTGTACACCAAGGGTGTGTTCCAGAGATGTTTTGAAGTTACAAATGAAACAGAACTGACACTCTGAGAGTTCTGGAAGGATCACTACAATATCCTCCATTGCCTAAGAATCATCAATAAAGCATGGAGGGAAGTGTCTTTGAGGACAATGAACTCTTGCTGGAAAAATCTCTGGCCTGAATGTATTGTTGCAACAGGCTTCGAAGGCCTTGAGGAAACACCTATTGTTCCTGATATCATATCTCTGGGCAAGTCCATGAGGTTGGAAGTCAGTGAAGAGGATGTCAGTGAGTTAGTGAAGGATCACAGGACTGAGCTGACAACAGAAGAGCTTCAGCACCTCAACCAGCAGCAGCAGAAAGAAGTCGCAGAAAAAATTGCTTCAGGGGAGGAAGAGAGAGACGCTGGAACCATTCCCACTGCTGAAATCAAGGATCTTCCCAGCATGTGGTAAAAAACCCAGGCAGTCGTTGACAAGTGGCACCCTAATAAAGCTGTTGTTAACAGGTGTGTTAACTTGTTCAGTGATAGCATTGAACATTTTAGAAAAGTTCAAAAAGGTCGCCAACATAAGACCGCTTTGGAATGTTGGTTCTCAAAAGACACCACGGCCAGTGATCCCAAGCCCTCTACAAGTGGTAAAGGGCATGAAAAGGCAAAGAATGCAGACACCAGAACCACCAGAAACACAGTTACCTGATGTTATCATGGCAGATGACTTGCCTTCCAAGCAATAATCTCTCTCCTTCTCCAGCTTCCACATGTGCCATCATCATTCCTTTTTAAGGTAAATAGGTTTTTATATTTTTAATTTTATTAATTTACACTTTTATTCAGATATTATTATTTGTTAATATTTTACCTTAAAATCCATTGTACTTACTATTAAAATCATTTTAAAAATTTGAGTTCATGGGAGCCAGGAACGGATTAATCCAGATTCTATTATTTTAAAGGGGAAAAATTTTGTCTTGGAACTTGAATGATTTGGAACTTGAACAGGGTTCTGGAATGGATTAAATTCGGATTCCGAGGTTCAAGCTAGTTTTAGACAAGGAAAAGGATCAAGAGATCATATATTCAATATAAGATTAATAATAGTGAAATGCAGAGAATTTATAGGCTGTTCAAAGGCATTTAATTGTGTACAACACCATAAACTTTGGGAAATAATGGAAAAAATGGGATTTTCAACACATTTGATACAGTTAATATGACTGCTGTATCTAGACCAACAGGCAGCAGTGAGAATAAATGGTGAAACAATAACTTGGTTTGACATAAAACAAGGGGTCCATCAGGGGTGCATATTGTTGCCTTACTTATTTAACTTGTATACTGAAAATATAATGAGGAATGTTGGAGAAGATTTAGACAAAGAATATTATGATGCCATAACAATTGGAGGTTATGAAATACCAGAGATTAGATTTTCTGATGACACAGTATTACTATCTTATATCCTTCCCGTGCCGTTAAACGACACAAAGTAGCTTGCCAATTTTTCCTGTCTTCGGTGAGTCTTTCAACATCATCAAGGGATTTTATGCTTGTTAATTACTATCCAAAACACAAAAACGGAATGAAAAAACTAATTATGTCCATCTGTAAGAATAGTGAAGAGCAAAACCTCTATCTTAATGTGAAGAAAACTAAACTGACAACAACATATAAAACAAATAAGGCAGCTGAAATATGTATCACTGAGGAAAAATCGGAAGAGGCGGAGAGTTTTGAATATTTTGGATCATTACTAACTAATAATGGAGATACAATGAGGGAATTTAAAAGCAGGACATCTATCACTCTTCAGAAAGTAAAACAACTAAAGAAGCTGTGGAGAGGAACAAACAGAACTACAAAAATTAGATTTTTAAGGGCATGCATCTTTCCCATCACAACATATGCCTATGAGACCTAGACACTTAACAAAACAGCTGAGAAACACATAAATGCCTTTGAATGTAAATGCTACAGAAGAATTCTTCAAATATCATAGACACAGAAAAGAACAAATATATCCATACTACAAGAACTTAATATTGAAGAAGGCTGGCTAGTAAAGTAGATTAAACAGAGAAAACTTAAATATTTTGGACACGTTAAACATCATGATAATTTAGAGAAGACTGTCTTGGAAAGGTACATAATGGGAAAAAGAAAGAGAGGAAGATTAAGACGAAGATGGCTGCAAGACATCATTGATGATCTGCAAATGGATGCATCAGCAGCAGGGCATCTTGCTTACAACAGAGAGGCCTACAGGAGAGATATTAGGGAGGCAAAGTTTGGCAAAGGACATGCAAATGACTGACCTTAATTAAGGAAACAACTGCTCAAGTTTGTCACAAGTGAGAGAATACAGTGTGACCTTTGTTTTTCACAAGCAAGGGATTATAGCATAACCTTTGTCACAGGCAGGAGAATACAATATGGAATTTGTTTGCCGTAAGTGAGGGCATACAGTGTGATCTTTGTTACAGGTGAAAGAGTACAGTGTGATCTTTGTTTTTCACAAGTGAGGGTATACAGTGTGATCTTTGTTTTTCACAAATGAGGGTATACAGTGTGATCTTTGTTTTTCACAAATGAGGGTATTCAGTGTGATCTTTGTTTTTCACAAATGAGGGTATACAGTGTGATATTTGCTTTTCACAAGTGATTGTATAGAGTGTGATTTTTATTTTTCACAACTGAAAGTATACAATGTGACATTTATTTGTTACAAGTGAGAAAAAAATAGTGTGACTTTTGTTGTCACAGATGAGAGAATACAGTCTGACCTTTGTTTGTTATGAGTGGAAGAATGTAGAGTTCCAACTTTATTCCACAAGTTCTTTTAAAACGATTATGATTTTACTTTTGTAAAAGACTGTGCTAGTACTTATAGTTTTAGTTTAAAAATCTGAAAACTAGAATTTAATTATGTCAGAATATTTGTTTACTATTATGTTTTTATGATATAAAAACTTTAGTTATGCTCATCTTGGAAACCAGAGATTCAGAATGTTTTAGATTTGCAGATGACAGGATGATTCACCTGATAGAGAGAAGTAACATGTTGATTGTGGAATCTTTTGTGTATCGTTTTACTGAACAGACCAGCCTCTCATGTCTGATTCAGTCCATCTTGGCTGGCATAATCAATACAATTAGAAAGCATATAACTTGACAGACAGTATGGTGAAAATAAAGAAACTATTTTTCATGACACCTACATTTTTCATTAAAGACCTAATCACAGACCTAATCCCACCCGAAGCTGTTTCTCTTCACGTTAAGGACAGCTGTTTAGGCACACCCACCTTCTATCTTCTTCCTAAAATCCACAAACCAGGTAACCCTGGACGCCCCATTGTATCAGCTTGTTCATGTCCCACTGAACATATTTCTGACTTTTTAGATAGCATCTTCCAGCCTCTAGTACACAAACTACCCTCCTTTTTGAAAGATACCAACCATGCCTTAACAACTTTTGATACGATCACACTCACTCAACACCACACCTATCACATCTTTCTCCTTGATGTCTGCTCCCTATACACTTCTATCCCCCATGAGGATGGACTTTTAGCACTCTGCTACTTTCTCGACAAAGACCCTCACCCCACAACTGACACTGACACCATAATCAGACTTACAGAGCTAGTACTAAACCTAAATTCTTTCGAATTCAACGGCGAATACTTCGAGCAAATCAGTGGTGTTGCCATGGGAACGAAAATGGGTCTCAGTTATGCATGTCTGTTTATGGGCTTTCTGGAAATCAAATTATGGGAAACCTACACTGGCAGATTTCCAGAATTCTATAAAAGGTACATCGATGATGGTATTGGAATTACAAGCATGCCACATGAAGACCTTAAAAAATTTATTGAATTCGCTAATACACTCAACAACAACATAAAATTCACTTATGAAATCTCTGACAAGTCTGTTAATTTTTTAGACATTAAAATTTCTATTGGCACAAACAGCCTTGTCACCTCTGTATTTTACAAGCCCACCGATAGTCACACCTATTTGCTTTACACCTCTTCCCATCCTGAAGCCTGTAAGAACTCCATCCCATATTCCCAACTCCTCCGTCTTTGCCGCATATGTCAGGATAATTTGGACTTTATAGATCAGTCCAACAAGTTATTAGAATTTTTCCATCATCGCCACTACCCAGAAAAGGTCCTTCGTAAAGCCTTCAACCATATCCAACTAGTGAGCCGCAAAGAAGCATTCAGGAAAAAGCCTGTTACTCCATCTGACAGAGTTAAGTTAGTACTGCCTTTCCACCCGCACGGTCAGATGGTTAAGAAAATTCTTTATCGTCATCTGCCGATAATCCAACTCGACTCCGACACTCGTGACATTTTCTCTGATCTACCCCTGTTGGCATACAAACGTGAGCCAAACCTTAAGGACATCCTCGTCCACAGCCACTTGAAGCAGAACCTCACATATGTTGGCACCAGAAAATGTAACCGCCCCCGCTGCGTTACCTGCCCCGTAGTTTGGGAAACAAAAACAATCACCTTTCCCAAAACTATCCTCACTCTTCATGAGGGACTCACATGCGAGTCCCGAAATGTGATATATTTCATCGTTTGCAAAAGATGCAGGATAACATATATCGGTGGGACTGGCCTCAGATTAGGGGACCGCATGCAAAAACATCTGTACGACATCACCCAGCATGCTTTGAAACCAGTCCCAAATCATTTCAATGGCCCCAACCACAGAGGCAAATCTGATTTTCTGGTAACAGCCATTAAACATTGTCACGCAGATGACACAAGCCGCCTGGCACTTGAGAACTGCTGCATTCAAAATTATGGGACGCTGGAACCACATGGGTTAAACTCGCTGTTTAGTTACACGTAACATCATCTTCTTCAATCATTATAGTACCTCTCCACTAAATCCACCCCTTCTTACTTTTCAAACTTCCTCACAGCATCACTCTGCAACCCCGCTTGCTTTTCAAACTTCCTCACAGCATCACTCTGCAACCCCGCTATTTTCTCTGCAACCCCTCTTCCCCAATCATGTGTTTCAATTTCTCCTAGCTAGGTCGGTATTGCATCACTCTCTCTCCCCTCCCGGTTCCCTATCCACCACCCCCAGTTACAACCCATTGATCACATGTCACAGGTCTCTATTTAAACAGTCTCCACATCCCACTATATCCATTCCTGACACACACCGCCGGACAAGCCACACCTTGCAATTTACAGCTAAGTACTCTTTTAAAAAAAATTTTTTTTTTTTTAAGTATTCATGTGAATCTATACTTTATCTCCTCTCTCTATTTCTTCGTCCTGTATGTTTTTTGAATGATTAAGGCTCATGCCGAAACGTCACAACTTTGTAATCATTAAGTAATAAAGCTGCTCCTATTTTTTTCCTATTTTATACATTCTGGTATCGCAGCTTTACTGCAGTGCCTCGTGTATAGTTGTATACTTATACACTAATTATTGTGCTTCATTTTTCATGTGCTTACATGAGCAGCTTGTTTATGAGAGCAGATGTTTTATTTATGTTTTTCAGCAAATGCACAAATCACAGGTGGATGTGACTTTGCTGCAGCGGAAAGTCAATGCTATCATCAATTGTTTCATCAATTCTTACCTCCCACCACCACTACAGATTGATATCCCACAGGAAATGGCAGATCAGATTATAGAGAATAAAAATGAAGCATCACCATATCTGTTTAGAGAAGCCCAGGTAATCACTGTCTAGATAAAGAAAGACAATTTTTATTGTAGTAAAAGAAAACTTGCAAAATAAAAAATAACTTTTGTCACATTTGACCCTCTTGGGACAGGAATCACTAATCTGCATTTATGTTTTCAGCTTGAACTGTGTTTACCTGATAATGTTAGATGTGGCCAGCAGATGAACTGTGTTTACCTGATAATGTTAGATGTGGCCAGCAGATGAACTGTGTTTACCTGATAATGTTAGATGTGGCCAGCAGATGAACTGTGTTTACCTGATAATGTTAGATGTGGCCAGCAGATGAACTGTGTTTACCTGATTATGTTAGATGTGGCCAGCAGATGAACTATGTTTACATGATGGACTTTATCATTACTTTTAGAGTAATTGTACACATGAAATATTTCTTCAAGTTTTGCAATATAAAGTTACATACATATTCTGAATGTTTGGAATTTATTTTATTACTTTATAAATTTATTACTTGTGTTTCAGCTGTGTTTATAATTTTTGTTTTAGCAGTAATGTTAAAACTTTAAAAATTAAGTGACCACATAAAATTGGTTGATTGTAAAATGTATATGAGAAAAAAAGTTTTTTTTATAGAAGAATGTCACTGTCACATAGAACCCCATACATGATCGTGATGTTTTGATGAGGTTTTGTTTAGTTCTTTTCCTGTGTAAAACTCTGTGCTTGAAACATTGTTTAGTTCTCTGCTGTTTTCTGTGTGACTGAAGCACTATTTATTTCCATGCTGTTTTCTCTGTGAAACTGCTTGAAATAGTGTTTTTTTTTTTGTGGTAAAGTAATAGAACATGGTATTATATGGTTAGAACTTGAAAAAAGCACTTTTAGATGTGAGGGAAAAAAAAGCGACAAGAGTTTAGATCAAGTCCAACTGATCAAGATCAGTTACCTGGGACTTGAACAATGGACTTCATTAGGATGAGCAGTTGTCTGGCCATGAGAGAACAGTTATCAACTTAACCAGGTTAACTTATTTCATGCCCCAAAGTTTGAGTTCTGACCATACAATACTGTGTCTTATTACTTTACTGTGCGAAAGCTTCATTGTTTCCTATTTGTAGAAATAAGTTTTTGAGGTCGTTGTTTTCTCTATAACTCTCTCTTACTGAAGTAGTGATTAGTTTTGCCTCATTCTTTTCTCTGTAAAACTCTGAGTTTGAAGCATTTTGTTTAGTTCTCCACCTGTTTTCTCCGTGAAATCCTCTGTAATGTTAATAATATATAATGACTGGTCTGAAACACTTGCTTCTGTTTAAGTTTTAAAAAATGCTGACATACTCATAGTTGAATGTGCAGATTGAAAAGTATTGAGCTGCTTGTTTCAAATCCATGTGCTCACACTACTGACTATATTTGATGTGAAATGTTTGCCTTTCTTCAGCTTCTGAAACAAATGTCTCAGAAACAGTTTCTGGAAACAAGTTCTGGACTGTTCAGAGAATGTATTAGACAATGGGAACAAGACCTGGGCTGTACAGAAAATATTATAGACAATAGAAGCAAGACAGGATTGTACAGAGAATACAGTAGACAATGTGAATGAGATCTCAGAGAATGCAGCAGACAATAGAATAAAATCTGGGCTATAGAGAATATAATAGACAATGAAAACTTTTTTTTTCTCAGTGTCAGAAACTGACTGTTTTAGTGCCATTTGAAGAAGCGTTTCTACAGACTGCCCATCTTTCCTCCTAATATGGATTTTCATTTGTTTCAGACTTCCAAGTGTAACATTATAAATCATCTGCAATCTCTGATTGATAAAATCTGCAAGAATAATTTCTTCACAATCAAAAAAAGCAACCACATCTTTCTTGCTTTGTGTTTTGAACCTTTTTTTATTGTGATGGCTCCTTATAATTAGACTTATCATAATATTTTTTTCTCAAACCAGGACAATTTTGAGAAAATACTCACAACAGAAAATAAACCCTACTAGGATAAGTACCTATCGCCACAAAATCCAATAATTTTTTTTGCTATATTATGAGTTTTTATAACTGACATTAAATGGTTTGTCAGTATTTCTGCAGTTTCACCTGGAACTGATTGAAAGTCTAAAAGTTCAAATTTTATGCCACAATCTGGTACAAAATACCACACAACAAATAGCATAGTTTTAATTTCATTCCTGTTGGAAGAATCTACTGATACTGTCACAAAATTTATTTTATTTAAATCTTCGCAAAGCTGCTGAAACAACAGTGGCTCAATCACATTAACAATGTATCAGGTAAACAGCTTCACATTTTGTTCTGGCTAGTCTAAACTTTGTTTCAAAGAGCTCCAGAATTAATTTAGATGAACAGTCGGCTGACTTAAAGCTGAGATTGTGAATAGCAACACGAAATGCGAAAGTTGCTTCTTTAGCTGCTATTAAAAATTCTTTGTCACTTAAATCGGTGCCTTTAAAAGATGAGAATAAATTTGAGGAAGTTCCTGCCGCTGCTACTAGGCTTGCCTTATGTTTCGCATATTTCAAGTGATTTTTAATGTCCAAACATCCACCATGAGCTACTGAAAGTTCTGGAAAGCACAGTTCACATTTCACTTTGTCAATATGATCACAAACTTTTACAAAAAATGGATAATCCTTTTTTAATTCATCAGTAAACATGCAGTTTATTTTTGGCATTTTGGAGATTAAATTAATTTAATGTACAGTACAGAATGATGGCAAATGCCAACTCGCAATTTGAACTCAACTAAGATAGGACATGCGTGACACTGACGTGACCAGTGTAAGTTCCAGTGTAGCCAACTCTAATTGAAACAAAATGTCTTAAAAAATGAAATAAAAATATCTGGATCTCATAGGCTACATGCTATTATAAATTCTGTGAAAAAAAATATCTGGATGAAAAAATCCTAAATCCTGCCTGCTCTTTCCGAAGTTTTCCATCAAGTGCTGGTACAATTCTGTTGATGATTATTCTGCAAAATACTTTACTGGTGAGTGGCAGTAGGGTAATGTCTCTCCAGTTCCCGCAATCTCTGAGGTCACCCTTCTTTGGTAGTTTTACCATAAGGCCAGTTTTCCACTCCTCTGGAGCTTTTTCTAGATCCCAAATTTGTTGTAGTATCCGGCCACCTGACATAAGTTTTATAAAATCCAAGAAATCTGGTTATATGACACATTCTTTCTGTAAAAACATCTAATTCTGCAGAAATTTATTTTTATTTGATACGATGATTAATGCAGATCATTTCATCTTCACACTTTTGATGAAAATTCACGTATGACAAGCACAAAGCTCTATGGCTGTGGTCTGTTACCCACATTCACTTTTTCTTATTTCTTCATCTGTACATTTTTTTAATCAGTATCTCATTAGCATATTGATCCCTATAAATTAATGAATACCAATGGAGGCAACTTTTTTTGATGGTGAGAAAGTAAAAAATTGTACTTTTATTGTAACTTTATATGACAGTTTGCCACTTTCACCAGTCACTAAACAGAAACTATGAGGAGTTATGAGTCTGTCTTTCAAATGGTGGATGGGAGACTCAATTCAACTGCTCAGAACCCATTTTAAATGGTTATATAAAATTTTTACCCAGAAAATTCTAGAGAAAACAAAACTTTTCTGTCTGTCCTTAGAAAATAACATATTCTGTGATGCTCTCACAAAGTAAGTAATGTATTGAAAGGAAACAGTTTACACACAAGTGTATAAATCATTTTTTTAAAGGCTATTGGTTATTTAATCACAGTTTTCTTTTTGTGTTTTTTTTTTATTTTCTCAGAAATGTTTTATTCTTTCTCAGTTATATGATAATTATCCACCAACGTATAAGATTAAAATTTAAAAAATCATTTTGTATGCACTTTTTTATCTCCACTGTCTCAATTTTACAGCTGGCAGTGTTCCGACTTCTACTTCCACACTGGTTAGCTTTCCGTGAGTACCATAAAAGAATGGGAAATGAAGAGAGGATTCTGAGTACTTTGGACCGTCACCGTGCTGTGGCTTTAACCAAAGAGAAGAAGTTCAGAGAAGAATTGACCAAACAGAGAGAATTGGTAACTTATTGTGATGTGATTTTGGAAAATTTAAATCTGTGTCATCATGACAAATTAATTATTCTGTTTTTTTTTTGTGTGTAAATCTTCAACACCAGTAAATAACTTTACAGATAGCTAGTGTGAAATAAACAATTATATCTGTACTTTAAATAACAATTAGTGATTCAATAAATATTTTCACTGTCTCTTTTCAGTTGTTTATCACCGAGTTTGTAATAAGTTTGAAGTAGAATTGTTTGTGAGTGGTTTCACTACATGTCATTTTATTATAGATATTTGTTCTCTTTATATGCAATTATTGCACATTTATCATTATTTACAATATTTCCAAATAAATTACTACTGAAAATTTGAATGTAAATAATCTTACAGGAAAGACAATATCGCCTACAGCAGCAGGCATTGGCTGAAGCTAAAGCGGCTGAAGAATTAGATGCAGAAGGAAAGAAAATATCATTTTCCTATTCTGATTATCTTGCTCAGCAAGAGGCTTTGAGAACTGGAGTGAGTATTTTGTATGTATTCTCATGTTTTTCTGTGTCTTAGAAAGAGAAAGAAAGAAAAACAAATAAAATGAATAAATAAATCTTTATTGAAATGAAACTAGCCTTCTTCTTCTTCATTCGCTTCTACCACCAAGACTGCCCTGTGATCCTACTGAATTTACACTTGTGGTCCTTGTTAAGTCCCATAGTCCCCCATGTGGTCCCCGAAAGGACCATACGAGATCCCCGAAAGGACCACACGAGATCCCCGAGAGGACTGCAAGAGGTTCAAATGATCGTAGGGCTTGAGCCTGTATTCTTGGTGGGTCTCAAAACCGTGGTTTTCGTTGCACCAGTCTAGAGTTGGACTTTCTCACCGGAAAACCTCGACGTGTTTTGGATATCAGTATATCTCCGCTGGGTGAGAGGTGGTAGCCCACTCAGGCTAGAATTGGACTTTCTCACTGGAAAACCTTGACGATTTTGAGATACCTGTGTATCACCGCCAGGTGAGAGGTGGTTGCCCATCCAGTCCAGTGTTGGACTTTCTCACCGGAAAACCTCAGCGTGATTAGGATATGCATACATCCCCGCCAGGTGAGAGGTGGTTGCCCATCCAGACTGCCCTGGTCCATTGTCTCCGATTAGCATTTTGTGGTCGTGGCTGCTACCCTTCCTAGTTGTGACCAGGATGGAGCTTTTGTCCAGAGGACTAATCCTTGCCACTAATGACTTCCACCCCTGGGTTGAGCCGGTTTAGGCATATTTTCCCAGTGTGGGTGTGTTTGGGACGTGACCGACCTCTAAAGCAGAGGTACCGTGACATATGTAGCCTTCAAGTTTCACCCCTGGTGTGAGCCGGTTTAGGCATATTTCACCAGTATGGGTGTATATCGGGCATGACTGACCTCTAGAGCGGAGGTGGCATGACATGCCTAGCCATCAAGTTTTACCTTTGGTGTATGCCGGTTTAGGCATATTTTACCAGTGTAGGTGTGTTTCGGATGTGGCTGGCCTCTAGAGCAAAGGCACCATGGTATGTGTAGATCACGCAGCGATACTACTGGACATACCGATTAAACTTCACTTTATTCTTTCCTTCACCTTTTCACCTCGGCACCGCACAGCAACCCTTATTTCTTTTCCGCAGTTTCTTCCTTGACCGGGAGGAGCTTCACTCCATGCGCTGCATCCAAAGAATCTCGCCAGCAGTGTAATGAAACTAGTAAAATATTGGCTGTACCAATGGTTATTGAAGTGTAATCTTCAAGGTAGTGTTTAGAGGCCAAATCCTTTTTCTGAGAGGGCTTTTTCCTGGATTTCAAGGAGAATATGATAATAAAAGAATGTAGAATCACTGAGGAGTCCAGGAAATGACAGTCACTGTATCTGGTAGTGAGTGGCTGTTGGCCTAGCACAGATACCATGACAGTCACTGTTACTTGGTAATAAGTGCTTATAATGAATGCTTCATTTCTTTTTTTTTCTTTTTTGATGGATCAAACATTATATCATAGATCAATAGTTCCCAGTCTGTGGTCCATAGACTACAAATGGTCCACAGCACATTAATTCACTTGTATTATCAGTGTGGTTTTAAATGCTGTATATTAAGTAAAAAGAATTAAAGGTTTATAGCAATGCAGTATTTAATACAAGCTGGTGATATGCAACTCATATGTAGTTAAAAAAGTGGTCATTGTGTGTAAAAAAAGTTTGGGAACCACTGTCATAAATCATTGATTTCTGAAGCTTTTTTTATCTGACGGATATTTGAAGTCTGTGTTAATACAGCTGTCCTCAACCTCTTGATATTAAATTAAGATCTTCATACATTTCTAGTATTCTACATAATCTAAGATAGCTGTATGGATCCCCACAGCTGTATGGATCCCCACATGACTCCTTCTTGATCCCAGAGATCTGTGGACTCCAGATAGATGTTATAGATCATATCATAAACAATGCCTTAAACTTAACAATTACATCCAGTGAATGTGATAGTCTTTATATATTATTAATATTTTATGATAGTTTTTATATATTATTAGTATTTTAACAACTGCTGGAGTATATGAGTGATCGTACAGTAAATGATTTGCAGTGTTATTTATCATTGATGTTCTTTGTTAGTATCTCTTCATTAACTGTGGCTTTGATTCACAGTGTTAATTAATGAAGTACAGGTGAACCCACTTAATGTCACATCATCGAGACCATCAAAATATGGTGATATTATGTGGAGTTTACATTAAGCAGTGTCCATTACAGGGATGTTAACTGGGATAAAGCAACTTTAATCATTGACTGACTGATGCTATTCCATATAGCATGCATAAAATTAATTGGTATCTTGATGTCGATCTTGAATACACGCTTTTGTTCCATATCATGCAGCACGTGCTATTCGTTTTCTGTACTGTTGCTTGAAGGCATAAATGATACCTTGGTCACATGGCTGCAGCACACTGGTTGTGTTAGGTGGCAGGAGAACAAGCTTTGTAGCCATCAGATTGGTGACGTCAGTGCGCACTGGACAGTTATCAATGAACAACAAACTTTTCTGTTCATTCGGTTCATTTTGTCCCCCTGGGAACAACTGTGTTAAGAGCACACTTATCTTAACATAGTGTTTGTGAGACAGGGAACATAGATCTGTTTGCTTAAAAACTCTGACCTACTTCTGTAGCCCAAAAACTTGTAGCAATCAACACCAATTGTAATTGTTATTGTTGTAAAATGTAATGTCAGGTTGGTGGACGGATAGGGACATGGAGATCTCTGGCGGGGATAAGGGAAGTCTGGTGTGAAACCAATGAATCCAGGACGTGACAAGCCTATGGGTCTTTACAACAATGGCTATCAGAATGATGCAAACAAAACAGAGCCAGTAGACTATAGGTGGCGGGGAATGGATATCGTTGAAGCACTCATCAGTCTCCTCATCTCAAAGTCAGAGTGTCTTTGTGGAACTGTCTCAAAACCATCTGACATGGAGAAGGGACTTACGTACAGCCACCAGAGGCTGGAAAACAAAATTTTGGCCAGGCTGGCCTACACCACTGTCTTCATGGCAGTCTGAGCAAGACCACAGTCTGCCCTAGCAAGGAAAGGTGCTGAAGTTGGAGTTAACCAGCCAAAAGGCCATTGCAAAAATCAGGGTAACACGCATTATCGCTAATGCGAATGAAGAAGAAGAAGAATCATTTTGTTATGGAAAGAAATGACCCAGTCCTCAAACAGTTCACTTGTCATCCAAACACACTGGCTGGTCTTGTCAGTGATGGGCAGGCTCTTTACGTTCTTGAACCACCGTGGATTTCGTGACTTTCCAATAACAAGGAACAGAGTCTTCTCAGTACCAGACATTTATAGCACACAGCTGTTAAGTGATCTTTAGCTTATTTGCCACTATGGCACTTCTCATCATGAAACCACTAAAGTTCTGTTGGGTAGCAGTTTATAAAACATGCCTGTTTCATCCATGTTAAAAATGTCATCTGGACTGTACACATCCTAAATTTTGGGCAAATGTGAAATCCAATCATTAACAACATGGGTGTTAACTCGGGTTGCATCATCTGAAGCAGCCTTAAATGTTATGTTGTGGCATTTCTTAAAGTGCTCAAGAAAGCTGCTCAGACACTTCCAGTCAGGCATATCCATTTCTTTTGCAAAATGTTCGGCTAACTAAAGATGAGTGAAAGTCTTGTTCAGTTTTGTCTCGGTTTTTAACAAGTTTCGATACAGCTGAACATCAATTACAGATTTATCTGCTATGTCCTTTCCCACAACTTTTTCATCAACTTGCTTCAGAATATCCATTTTAAAACTTAAATCCAGATCAGCATATTTGCATTTAGTAGTCATTATCTATCACAATGAGAACCAGAGAGGAGTTCCTGGCTATATGATTCACAGTACACTACTCGAGAATGACCAACTATCAACTCGCATTGTCAATTTAACGCTGCCCACGTCTTTATAAAGAAGACAAACACTGACTGAAAGAAACCAGTTTTTAATCACGTTCTTTTGAAAGAGTAGTCATGGTAAACCTTTCATTCACACCATCTGAGTTTTGATGCCCACATGTTCAAAAGGTTGATGCAGCATTTTCTCAGTGATCAAATGGCTGGCCCCTTCTTTGATGGTCATGAAATTGATAAGGCTTTGTGAGATATTTATAAATTGGACTCGTCCAGTTTGTGATACAAAGCAGAGTCTTTAACTCCTCCAGGTGCAAAAATATGGTTATATTAACTGATTTGTGCCAATAAGTGGCGTGATACTAACTGGAGCAATGCCTATTAATTACTTATGGAAGTTGGCTAGGGATCAAATTTCTGTGAAAATATCTGGGTTGTGACATAAAGCAATGTGATATTAAGTGGGTTCGACTATAGTTGAGAAAGAAAAAAAATAAACTGCACTAATTGCATATTATATTTCATTTTTACTGTTTTTCTTTGTTCTCTACAGATACTTGAAGACAATTATGAGAAGAGTAAGTATTTGAAATTTGTTTTGGATTCTATATTCTGTGACATTATTTGTCAATGTTATGTACCATTAATGTGCAGAATAGTCCCTTGTATATTAGGATAATAATATTATTATTATTAATGTTATTATTATTACTACTATTAACATTTTTATTATAGTTAGTATTATTACTGATACATAGAAAGTAGGTCGGAAATGGCAGAAAGTTTGACACCTGATGAGAGAAGAACACTCCCACGGCATTAGTAGTAATATTATCACAGGGCATTCAGAAGTGTAATCAGACTAAGTAGATACCAAAAATACAAGACAATGAAAAGCGAGGACACAATAAAAATAGAGAACAGACTAATCCCTGAAACTTATAACATGAATGAGATAGATAATTGGACGATTGAGTAGACGGATTTGATGCAACTGACCGGTGAGGCATATTTGGTAATCTTGGGGTGCATATAAGGCAGGCAGGCAGTTCTGAGGGAAGAACAGGAGTGACAGAAAGAAGACGAGGGCAACGACAGGTGAAACAGATAAACAAGTGGAGCAAAAGATATTCAGGAGATAGAGTTATTCACAAATTGCTGACCTAGAGTAGTGTAGAATCAGACATTTTTGGTCACATTTTGTGTAGAAAATAATGCTAGAGTTTGATTTTATGAACAGTGATTATGTACTTCAACAATGAAACCAACGAATTTCTTGTCCTATTGCATCTTATTCCAACTGATGTTGTCAGCATTACATCTGTGAACTTATTTGTCAAAAATTAAATGGATTCAGTGAACTTTTCAATGAACTGAGTCAAGTGAATATTGTAACATTTGTGAAACCTACTTTAGACAGGAATCTGGATTGTTTGTGAAGATAACATCAGCATTAATCAAAGAACATCTTCAAGCTTCAGCACTATAATCAATCAGAAATATGTGTTATAATGCAGCAATATCATTGATTCAAGTGTATGAATTACAAGACAGTATTAGTCAGAAGAATTATAAGAAAGTATCAATTCCAACTTCTTAGTCATCAGTATTATAATAGTTCAGAACCTGACTTTGTTATAATGAAGTTAGTATGCTAGTGTAGATTATACATCTTACCTTAATTGTTTGTCTTTTATTTAAGAAATCAAAAGATTAGGTCATATAAGCAGCAGGTTGGCAAATGGTAGTTCATGTGAGGTGGTATCAGAAAACTTCCTGTACTGGTTTTAAAAAAGTACAGGCTTTTATTTAAAATTGATCACCATCCCCTTAAAAATAGTTTCTTGGAAATGCACTTCCCACCCCCTCTTCCTTGCTTCAAAGGAAGTTCAGAAGTCCTTACCTTGAAGATTATCCAATACAACCTACAATTCCATTGGGATTTCATCTATAGTATCAGAGTGTGCCCTTTCAGTTTCAGTTTCATTTTTGGGAACAAGATTAAATAATGGCAGCTAGGTAAACCCAAATTTCAGTGCCTGTGTTGATCCTAGAGATGAAAATTGGGTTACCATTAGCCATCTTATGAAACTCAAGGCATATATCAGGACACTGCTGCTTCTGGTCACATGTCAGGACTCAGGGGGACAAACTTCAAAGCAGAATGTATAAACTAGGAAAAATGTAGGAGCAGCTTTATTACTTAACGACTACAAACTTGTGATGTTTCGGCATGAGCTTTAATTATACAAAAACATACAGGACAAAGAAATAGAGAGAGGAGATAACGTATAGATTCACATGAATACTATTTTTTAAAAAAATTTTGTAAAAAATTAGATAGAGTACTTAGCTGTAAATTGTAAGATGTGGCTAGTCCGTCAGTGTGTGTCAGGAATGGATTTAGTAGAACATGCAGACTGTTTCAATGTTTAAACTTTAAAGTGATGTAGCATGTTCAGAATTATCCATGAGAATCTCTGGTCCTGGCAGACTCCATAACTGATTACAGCCATGTGAAAGAGCTCTCACGTGTTGGAATTGGTTAGATCATATATCCAATGAGTTGGAATTAGTCATATATATATATATACACACACATACATGCACACACATACATATATATACACACATAAATACATACACACACATACATATATATATACACACACATAAATACATACATACATACATACATACATACAGTATGTATCATTTAAAAGTGGCCCCATGCACGGGATAAGAGAGAGTGTAATGTCAGCAAATACTAAGACAGGGTTATTTATAAGTTCATGAAATATTTTTAAAATTCACAACAAATAAACTACTCTTATGCCAAGAAAGAGAGATACTCTTCACGTTTTTTTAAAATAAAGCCTGCACACAAGCTCCCATGGTTTGCCGCTAGGAGGCAGCAGTAGCAAATATGGCATTCAGTAAACATGAACAGTCATTTTGTGATTTGGAATATGCAAGAACCTCATCCGTTATGACTGCAGCGATGATTTCGAGTGGAATTCCAGAAGCCAGCACCTGTTTTCAATAGTATCAGGAAGTGGTAAGTGAAATTCTGGGAAGAACGCAGGGGCTTCACTGATAAGCTTCTCTAACACGATCCACAGTTTCTGTGCTTGGTCCCGGATATCACTGCTGAGGAGCTGAGCACAGACAGCCTGAAAATCCTGGAATTTCACATACCATTTCTTGATACTGTTGAAAGCAGGTGCTGCCTTCTGGAATTCCACTCGAAATCATTGCTGCAGTCATAACGGATGAGGTTCTTGCATATTCCAAATCACAAAATGACTGTTCATGTTTACTGAATGCCATATTTGCTGCTGCTGCCTCCTAACGGCAAACCATGGGAGCTCTGTGCGCGGGCTTTATTTTTTTTAAAAATGGTGAGGTTCTTGCTTATTCCAAAACACAAAATGACTCCTCATATTTACTGAATGCCATATTTACTATCAGTTATGTCAAAGGTATTTTGTAAAGTGATTCTGAATATAATTAAGAATGTAGCAGTTACTGCATTGAGAGAAGAACAGGCAGGATTTCAAAAAGGGAGAAGCTGTCTCGACCAGATCTTTACCCTAAGAATAATACTTGAAGAACATATTGAAAAACAGAAACCATTAATCCTGAACTTCATAGACTTTAAAAAAAGCATTTGATAGCACACACAGAGATTCATTGTGGAGAATTTTAAGACTATATGGAATACTATCTAAAATTGTCGACATCATTAGAGATCTCTACAAAGGATATGTTTGTGCAGTCAAGACAGAAGAAGGAATGAGCGAATGGTTTCAGATTGAAAGAGGCAAGAAACAAGGATGTATATTATCTCCATTGCTTTTTGGAATTTCCATAGACTTTATAATGAAAAGATGCTGTACAGGTAAAACTGGCATTGATTGGGTACATGGGACCCAAATAGAAGATCTTGATTTTGCTGATGACATAACTCTTATCAGTGACAATGTGAAACTAATGCAGGAAAAAACAGATTCCCTGTCTTCCTTGACTAGCAGAATAGGTCTTGAAATTAACAAAGACAAAACAAAAATAATGATGCTTCTCATTAATCTAAGAAGGAAAAATATATGTAGAAGGAACAGTTGTTGATGAAGTAAACCAATTGCATACCTTGGCAGCTACATAGACCAGGATGGTGACACCAGGAAGGAAGTTAGAATTACAATTGCAAAAGCAGCATTGTCCTTCAAAAATCTTGAGAACATATGGGTTTCAATAGTTATAAGAACAAAAACCAAGTTAAGATTATTCAATTCAAATGTGATATCCACCCTCATTTAAGCATGTGAAAGCTGAAAATCAACTAAAGAAATAGACAAGAAATTATACTCTTTTGAAAACAATTGCCTAAGGAAAATACGCTGTATAAAGTGGAATGAATTCAATAACGAAGCAGAGATAAAACAGATGAGCAAACAACAACCTATCTCATGGGTGATCAGAAAAAAGAAGATGGACATATGTAGGCCATGTGATGAGAAGAAACAGTCAGAGAATACCAAAACAAGCTGTCAAGTGAAGCACAACAGGCCAAATAAAAAGAGGTTGACCACATGAAACTCTAAAGAGGACATTGTTAAGAGAAGCTAGTTTAGTTGGCATAGTATCTGTTGATGAAGTTAAAAGACTCGCCGAGAATAGGAAAACTTGGCAAACAACTATGCACTCCCTATGTGACATTTAACGACATGGGAAGGATGTAAGATATTTACTTGCTGCTGCCTCCTAGTGGCAAACCATGAGAGCTCTGCACTTAGGCTTTTTTTTTTTTAAATTTGAGGAGTTTCTCTCTTTCGTTGTAAGAATAATCGTGATCTGTTACATAGTTTATTTGTCTTGAATTTTTAAAATGTTTCACAGACCTCTGAATAATCCTGTATGATATATTACTACAGATACACTTTGCTCCATTTGTGCTTACTACTTTGTATTGATGACAAATAGTCAGATGAAATTGCTGCATAAACTTTCATCTCAGTCAAATATATCCTTGCATACAGCACAACATGCAGTCATCGAACTGAAACTGTACCCATACAAAATAATATATGCAAGAACTGAAGATTCCTATCTCCAAAAACATGTGCAGTTCTGTAATTGGTTTTTTAACAATGTGTATGAAAGCCTGTGCTTTTTATCACTGATGAGGCATGGTTCCACTTAAGTGGGTACGCTAATTCACACAGTAACAGGTGTTGAAAAAAAGCACTTCATGATGTGAGTATAAACTAGGGAAAAGGTAGGAGCAGCTTTATCACTTAACACAGTTGTGATGTTTTGGCGTGAGCCTTAATCATACAAAAACATACAGAATGAAGAAATAGAAAGAGGAGATAACTATAAATTCACATGAATGCTATGTTAAAAAAAAAAATCAAATAAAATGAATAGAGCACTTAGCTGTAACTTGTCAGAAGCTGTGGCTTGTCCAGTGTTTTATGTCAGAAATGCCTGACACTATTATTGACATTATTGTGTGTTACTTCATGATGTGAAGATCAGCATGTGGTGTGCAGTGTCTGCACAGTTGATAATAGGTACATTTTTTTTTAAAGGCCACAATAACTTCAGCAGTCTATGTTGAGCAAATCTTGACACCCTTCATGGGACAGCTGACAATGCATGAGAAAAATTACACACAGTTCCAGCAAAATAGCACCCTGCTCACACTGCAGGACAAGCAGTGATGAGAGAAATATGAGTAGCTTGACAAATATGGTACAGTTTGACTGTGTGATAACTATGACAGTAACTGCTGTAAAACTGGTACTAGTACAGCATAGGTGCATGGTGTATTTTTACAAAAACAGAGAGAGGAAGAAACACACTTTATTTTCAAAAGATAAGGAATTTTGCACGCAGGCCTATCTGACATTTTGCCCTTCACCCTCTCAACATTCACTCTGTCAAATATGTGTCACAAATAGGAAAAGTTAGCAATAAGGAATAGGAATAATGAAAAACAATAATAACCCAATATTTTGGTAAAGTTGGCATTATCAAAGGCAATTTTGGTGAAATGTTGAGTTATTATTGTTGCTTGCATGTTTTTATGTGTTTTTTTTCTATTGTCCTTGATAACGGTAATTTTGCAAAAATATCCCCCTCCCACCCTCTACCTGTTTTCATGAAACTGCACCACATACCTCCATCTAACTCAACTCTACTTTGACTGGAATAGTGTGTAGGGAAGGTTTACAGATTTTATTAAAGACTGTTTTGGTTTTATTTACTCTTTTTTTTTGTGTCTATCAGTCGTTTATGCTGAAGGTGTCTGTTCTGCAAGGGTTTTGTTTTTTAACTGGTTTACAG